>JAQMYL010000003.1:11650239-11678629 GCA_030014365.1 Clarias pachynema | reverse complement strand
GTGTGTGTGTGTGTGTGTGTGTGTGTGTGTGTGTGTGTGTGTGTGTGTGTGTGTTTGTTACACACACACACTAACAAACACACACACACACTATCGGAACCGTGTACACACACACTATTGGAAACACAGCTTTGTCTGTTTTCTTTTCAAAGGTAAAGTGCAAGTTAATTTGTTTAATTTTTTTTTTATTTTTTATTAATTATTTTTTATATGAATATTTTTGGGTTGTGGAACAAACCCCCCCCCCCCCCCCAAATATTTTTTTCTGGGAAAATTCACTTTGATATACAAGTGTTTTGATATACAAGAACACTTCCAGAACGAATTATGCTCGCAATCTAAGTTTTAACTGTATTCTTCTCTGTGGCAATTCATGTATCGCCACACTGACTTAAAAGATTTACTTTTATAAAGACATTTTTTAATTTATATACGTATGTGTGCATTTGGAAGTGGTAAAATGTTGCCATTTCTTTATAATCCTACAGGTGGATGAAACTATTAATACTAAACTATTCACACTTCAGCATGCAGAAGAGACTCCTGTGTGGTACAGTAGGAGTGAATTGTATGCTAAGTTAGTTTAGAATTGTGACAAAATCTAAGGGAAAAAAATAATGAATTAAGATATTTATAAAATCTTGATTCTTACAGAATTGCAATACAAATTAAATCAGCACTTGGATGTTGTGATAATATTGTATTGGATGGTCCCTGGTGATTTCCATCCCTAATATATAGGATGAGACAACATTTTTATTAATATTGATGGTGAGTTACATGACCCGTACCAGTGTTTGCGTCTCTCCTCTCTCACCCTCACCACACACCCCTGACCTTGGTACGACTTGTACTGCTTCGTTGAAATATGGTAGCATTCAAGCTCTAACATCTGGCAATACATCGAAAAGTTTAAAAGTTGTGTTAGAAATACCATGTATAAAATATTCTTCTGCACGCAATTAGCACCGCTGTAACTGCATTAAAGAAAATGTATTATACTTTGTGTCGTGAAGCCCTCACAGCCTGAAAACTCTTATGCCCCGAAAAAAATTTATTTAATATGCCCTCAATATCTGTTTATTTTTCTCCTTGACAACTTTGGGAGCTGCGCAGTCTATTTCGTAGAAAACTTAACTGCTTTATCAGAGTAAGTAGGCATGTAGTTCAGTCTTGTTATTATTGTAATTCTCGATGTATTTATATTCTAAAAATGCCAAGATATAATTTTTGGTTCATGTTTCTTACCCCTAGTTCAGATGATGTGCAGAAGCAGTTGAAAAACTACACAGCGAAGAATATTGCAACAGAATTATAGTGCATAAACCCCTCATTATAAAAAAGGCACATAATTCACACGCATATCTACAGAAATGTGGAGGAAAATGATATGGGCAGATGAGTCATATTTCAGCATGTTCTCGACAAGTGGGCGAGTAAATTAAAGAGGTGTATGCTTGACCCCTAGGAGGAGGGGGTCTGGTGACTTATACTGTAGGAATTTTTTTTTTTTTTGCTGTGGTTTGGCTCCAGTTGTCTTTGCAGAGAGAACAGTCACTCGCTGTACAAAGCTATTTTTTGCTATGATGAAGCATTTCATCGTGATGGGCGTGGTCTCTTCCAGGTGACCCTGCCCCAGTGCACATGGCAGGAGGGCTTAACTAAATGCTTTGAGGAATATAATGGTGCTATAAATTATACACGGTTTAGTTATATTACAATACAAAGCATTGCACAGGCCCATGGGGCATAACTCCTCTGGCGGGTGCTGGGGAGTCTGGCACCAGGACATTCCAGACAGATCCTTTGGGTGATATGCGATGTGGGTGGGGCTTCATGGATCAGACTTGTTTGTTTGGCACATCTGGCAAATCTTGAATTTGGAGCCTGGATTAACAACCTTATACATAAACTTCTTGCCTCTTAAGCCCTATTCATGGCTGTCTGTGGTACACTGAGTGTTCTGATACCTTTCTCTCAGGCCCAGTTTTGAGTTTCTTGTTGTTGTTTTTTTCAGCAAACTGTGCTACATTTGCTTTTCTTTGGGATTAGACCATGTAGGGTGGCCTTTGCATAAATGTTGAGGAACTTGCCTCAAAACTGTTCTAATGGCTCGTGTTGGTCCAACTAACGTGTTTTGTCAAGTTGGTCTTGCCTTTGCATTAATTTGTCCTCTGTCCTTACGTAAATCAGTTGATGTTCCATCCGATCCAACCAATGCCCCCAGCTTGCTGAATACCAGTATGTGTATTCATTTATTTAGCTTTTATCGCCTACAAGTGAGGCTATATACACTCAGTACTTTTGTTGTCCAAAATTACAAGTGCTGTAGAAAGAAAATGTGTATCAATACACCAGAAGGAAGTACAGGTAATCTGGAGGAAGCACAGACGAAGGAGAAACTAAACACACTAAGTGCCATAAACATTGTCACCAAGCAGTCAGTCAAACCATTAATAATACTATCATGATGAACCAATGATGTATAGTAATTGGCTTTAAAAAGATAACCCCATTTGTACCACCAGTATAAAAAGAAACACCTAAGACTGTTTTTCCATCAGTGTTTAGGTTCTTGGGGGAAACGCGGCATCTTTTTTTTTTTTTTTTTTTTTTTTTTTTTTTTTTTTTTTTGTATTCTTGATATTTTCTCGAGAGTGTATAAAATTCTCTAGCTTGTTTCATGACTACGGGACTAGATTCGGAAGGAGTATATGATGAAATGATTGTTGTCTTGCAGTTCATTTGGACACTCAAGTGCAGATCTCGGTAGTTGCTAACAAAGTAAAAGCTGCAAAGTTTCCACATTTGTATTTCCTTTAGTAAGGACTAGTTACAGTACACAGTATAAAGTCACAGGATATGGCACAGCTTTTGCACAAGGCCACGGTTAAACAGCTAGCTCACAGCCGATGTGCACACTCCACACCGGTGAAACGTTTGTTCACACTCCCCCCCCCGCCCCCCCGGAGCTGTGCTTTCACCTAATTATGTACTATTATTATGACTTACAGCACCTTGTGACGTTTATGACTACTTCCACCTAAAACATCCTGTTCCCTGTGAGAAAGGCTTAGTTACAGTTATGTGATACCATATCACTGCTAAATTCTCAAGTCCGTTTGGGCAAAATATTTTATTAATTACATCTTAATTTCCTAGAACAGCATGGCTCTGAAAGTGACACTACACTGGCTGTAATTAAATCACAGATACTGTATGTCTTGATGCTTATTCTAATATTCTAGAGTTTCTATAGCAATGTCTCATTCACATGGAATTGTATGATGGATGTTTCAGATAATCTAAAACTAATAATAATGTTTTTCATCACAGAAGACCCTTCAGGATTGGTAAGGAGCGAATGTTTATACCTGCTATAATAATGGTAGAAGGAAATGACTGTAATTGTGGACTGTAAATTACTGTGGCGTACACTGATTTAAGTACTGTTTATTGGGGGGAGAAAAAATTCTGTAGTTTATTCTGTAGTTTATTCACACTAACCCTGACATTTAGTTAACCCGACGTGACTATTTTCTGTATGGAAGGGAAGTTTTATTCCTTACACGATAGTGAGAGTGTACGTTCACTCTCCTATTGTTGATTAGTTTTTTGTGACTTCCACTTCATGAACAGGTTCAGAAATGAGCAGGATCTGCACACAGGTCTGTAAATCTTTCCTTAACCAAGAAAAAGAACTTCAGCACACCAGGCGTTGCTGGTTAGTGGTGACTGTTAAATGCGTTATTTATCTGTTATGCCAGGTTCATACTTCTCTTATATAATTGAATGGTAGAATTTATTTATTTTTTTTATCCACCAGAGTTTACAGTGTTTGACACTTGAATTTGTACAGATTTGTTTCTTCTCCTGTTGCCTATACTGTACGTCTATAAGGTATGCTTTGGTGGATGAGTTTAAACAAGTTTGCCAGAGCAGTAATGTGGAATAATAACATGCTCTACCAAACAGAAAAATGACAGTTCTCCTATCTATAAATGATCTCATATGAAGAGACATTGAGGACAAAAAAAAACAAAACTGAATAATGTTTTAGAAATACGATGATGTCATTTCAGTTTGTGGAAGATGTCGGTTCCTGTGTTTTATTGTATTACATAGAGACAGGCTGACAATACTTTGTGTATGAATTTCAATTCTGTTTGGTTGATACAGTTACATAGAGCATGAAAAATGCATTGAATGAAATCTAATTTCCCAGCATTCTATTAGGATACACCGATCAGCCACAGCACTAACACAACTGCCAGGTGAATTGAATAACATTGATTATCCATTGTACTAGTAAACTGGTGACAGGATCATGGGCACCTAAGGCTCATTTACTGGTTGCATGTGTGGACCAAAGGTTAGCCCATCTGGGCCGATCCCACAGAAAAGCAAATGTAGCAGAAAATATAAAAGTATCAGAAGACCCAGTGCACCATATTCTTAGCAGGCAAAGAGCTCAACGTTGTTTATGCGGGCTCTAAATTGCCCAGATTTCAATCCGATTGAACAGCCACTGGATGCACCAGACAATCAGGTTTGATTCGCAGAGGCCCCACCCCACAACCCACAGCACGCAAAGAATCTGCTGCTAACGTCTTGGTGCCAGACATCCTAGCACACTCCCAGAAGTCTTGTCGAGTCATGCGCCAAGAGGCCAGAGTCTCCCCAGTGTCACAAGGCTAACCTACACAATATGTGCTTAATGGTTTGTATTTTAATTGGTTGCAATTTGATCTGTGTATATAATGATAATGTCAATAAATAAAATGGAACTTTTCTGTTTATATAAAATACAAAAAAAACCCTGTGAAAATCTGCATGCTTACTGCTAGTCATATTAGGATGTGTGGCACATTTTGAATAATATAAAGAATGAAGTTAGGGCCTCCGAGTGGCGCAGTGGTAAAGCACTCGCACAATCATGCGGAGATCGCGAGTTCGATTCCCGGGTGATGCTGTAACCTCTCGCAACTGGAGCTCTAGAGAGAGCTGATTGGCCGAGCTCTCTCAGAGAGGTGGGATGAGAGGTACTTAGTGCTCCCACATTAATCACGGCTCTACAGCCAATCAGGGTCGTCTGTGAGCTCACGCAAGCGGGTGTTACGCCCCAACGGTGCGTGAGCGAGCAGTTCGAAAAGATGCGGTCGACTGACGTCACGTGGTTCGGAGGAGCTTAATGTGGGAGCCCCCTAGTGACTGGGAGGAATTGGACACGACTAAATTAGGGAGAAAATCGGGGAAAAATAATTTTTAAAAAAAGGATGGAGTTTATTCACTGGCTTCTTTATAACACATTTAATTGTCCTATCAGCTGATTGTGTAATGAGTGGACAGATGAGAATTGTTAGACAGGACAGGAAGTCTACTGTAACTATAATACTCTTTACAACTGAGATGAATAGGAAAGCATCTCATGAGAACCATCAAATCTTGAGAAGAATGGAAGTTAAACTCCTGTCAGGCCACAACAAAGTTCTGAGCCTACAGTGGGCACAGACTCATAGAAACTGGAGAGCTGAAGTTTGGGGAAAAAGATGAGGAGCTCATTTATGTCACCCTCAACTGTCCTCCCAAAGAAATAAGTTGTTGAATAATTTTCAGTCAGGAAAGGACTGGATATTTAACCAGATTAGGTATGTCTAGTTCTCCTCCACTGTAGAGATGCAGAACCTTGATCAATACTGGCAACATCAGGTATTGCAGTACTGTTTGCCCAAACACAAATGATAAGCTTAGCTTTAGCGCTAAGAATTTCTGGAGGATTCGTTAAATTGTCTCCATTCTGCTGGTTCTGATGATGTACTGGAATGATGAATGTAAACAAGGCAGCTTCAGCTTCTCATACAGTCCCCTGTGGAACTGCCCTTTGAGAGTTACCAGAACATGATGTCTATACAAACTTCACTATGATTTAGTTGTTCTACATCAAGCTGAGTTGTAGCTTATAAATCATTTTGCTGGTGCGGTACGGGGAGAAGTGGTGGGAAACGAGGCAGCTGAGTAATGGAGCAAGGCTGCAGATGAGAATGGTTCTCCCATGAGAAGCTTACAGGTTACAGTATGCTGCTATGTTCATGAGTCATGACCACTATTGTTCTGCTACAGGAAAGTTCATGCTTGTTTATACGGTTATGCAAAAGTGGATTTTTTTTTTCTGCTTATCCTTTTTTCATAATAAACTTAAGATGAAATTGTCACATTTACTTTATAGCTCAGTGAAAATTATTATTATTATTATGTTTTGCACATCCGAGTTACGAGGCTGGGGTCAGAGCTCAATCAGATAGTGTGAAGGTCCTGGGGCTTGAGTCGTCAGCCTTATGATCATTCACACAGAGCCTTAACTCTGTTTGAGCCACCACTTTCAAATGACATTTGTGAGAATTGAAACTTAATTGGCTGAGAATCTTCACAGACATAAAAGGAAGATCTTTACTGCCATCTAGTGGCAGATTTTTGTTGGACAAGGTATCACTTGGAAGGATTCTGACTTTGTATGTGCTCACGCCGTCACAAACTTCATAAAATAATTATGATGGTGAATATGTAGCTGTATTTGAAAGAATCTTAAGAGCTCACAGACCTTTAGTAAACCATTAACACAGATGCATTCATTGCGAATTGCATTCACTTTAACTGAATAGTAGGGGCTGGATCTGTACCAAAATGCATGCCTCTAATTGTTGCATGAAATCTATAAATTGTGTGTTACAATGTATTGGCCTTGGGTGACTTTTGTTTAGCTCTGTTGTTCACTGTAACTGTTTCTCTTTTCCAGTCACAGTCTTGAAGTGCGAGCACAGGTGGCCGAGGCCTTTCTTACCAAATTCCAGCTGTCCAGTGAAGAAATGTCCACTTTACGCCATGCTCGTGACAACCCCATCACTGAGGTATGTACACTGTGTAGCCAAAAGTATCCGGACACCTGACCAGCATGCCTGTGGGGCTTTGTGCTCATCCAGTCATGAGCATTAGTGAGTTCAGACATTGATGGTCTTAAAGTTTTAGTGCGAATAAGAGAATAAAAAAAACTTTTAAATTTACATCATATACAAGCAATAAGATAATGAAAATAAAATAGTAGAATAAAATAGAAATATAAATAAATTAAAGAATATATAATAAAAATATAACAGGTAACAAGTAAGATGTGAGATATTGTAGGTAATGGATATTTTACTATTTCGCATAGTTGTCTAATTACTGGACATATATTGGCATTGTTTATTATTATGAATTGGGCAAACACAATTTGGCCATAGTCAAAATTGCAAAAAAAATGCAATTCCAATACATCAGCTACAACTTCAGGGATGAAAATGTTCACTTGCTGCTTAATATATTCCACACACTTCCAGGTGCATTGTAACAAGATATTGTAACTGTAGCTGCTACTGTGACAAGGGCCAAATTCTGAAGGCTAGATGACCGGACCGGATCAACTCCAAAACTGCAACTCTTGTGGGATGTTCCCGGTCTGCTGTGGTCATGACCTGCCAAAAGTGATCCAAGCAAGGAAAACCGGTGAACCAGCGACAGGGTCATGGGCGGCCAGGGCTCACTGATGCGCGTGAGGTGTGACGGTTGGCCCGTATAGTCCGATCCAGTAGAAGAGCTACTGTAGTTCAGGTTGCCGAAAAGGCCGATGCTGGTTCTGAGGGAAAGGTGTTTTGGTGAAAAAGAGGGGAACCTACTCAGTATTGGGGCATATATTGTGTTTGTTCTTACATGTTATCATGTCTATAGTAACAAGCGATTTTTATTTTTTATTTATTACTTTTGGAAGAAGTATCCAGTGCCAGTGCTATGTTTTAGGGTCAGTTAGTTTTATTTTACACCGGAACATTCTTTGTACAACATTGTCAGTAACATTTTTTTCTTATTGTTTGATTGCAGGAATTCTTTAAAGCCCTGAGTCATGTGAAGAATATCCATGAAGATGTGAAGGTTCTGCTGAGGACTAACCAGCAAACGGCAGGGTGAGAGGAACATGAGAGAAAATTTGCTTTGACTTTGTTACATGAATCCTTTCTCGTGTTGTTGAAGTGGTGTGTTTCAACTTAGATTGGAGATCATGGAACAAATGGCAGTGTTGCAGGAGACATCGTATGAGCAGCTGTACCGCTGGGCTCAGAGTGAGTGTGTGTTCACAAACGTGAATGTTTTCACACACGCACATTAAAACACGGTTCCAGAAACGTGACACATTTTTTAAATCATGACACAGATGTTGTGAGGGAGTGTAAGGGATAACTTATGAGGATCTTATGAGTCACATACAAATTCTGACTAATTACTTACTGTTTTTATTACATTTATTATTATTAAAAGCATTCAATAGAGGTCATTTGTATATATTTCCTTTTTAAATTAAACACCCCCAATTTTAAAGGAAATTATTTATAAATCAGTTTTTTCTCTTGCCGATTTTACATCTCATTTTCTTTTCTTTTTCTTTGTCCCTGGTTCTTTCACACGGTTTATCATAGATGAGTGTCGGGGGTTGACTCAGGAGACGTGTGATGTTCCTCCTGTGCTCAGTCAGGCCATGGAAGCTTTACAGGACCGGCCTGTTCTTTATAAGTGAGTACAAACACACACGCATACAAACTGGCACTGTGTCAACTTGTTACAACAGTGTCTAGTGATGGTGTACAGCACTTCTTTAAAAACTCTTTTCACTACAGTGAAGATAAATTTCAATAACAACATTCAAATCAGTGCATTAAGACATTATGAACCTTACATTTGAAATTATAATCAGAGCTGCTGTCATTCCTGCAGTAACAGCTTGTACAACAGGCATTTCTATGGCGAACGCGCAAATTGGTTTTTAAAAAATGTGTAATTGATGGTAAAATTTTCATACTTCTGAAACGGAAACAAATTGTTTGGAAATGGTTTGTCAGCAACAATTGCTTCTCTAAGTGAATTGCTTATGTCCTTCCCTCTTTGCATTGTGTTAACACGCACCTGAATGTGTCAGACCAATACAATGCATTTACATTTACATTTACATTTAGGCATTTGGCAGACGCTCTTATCCAGAGCGACTTACAAAAAGTGCTTTAAAGTTTACATCACTGGATACATACTTACACTGGGTTAACTAGGTTAATAACTAAGTGCCGTTAATCCAATGCCAAAACTTCTGCCTTTCTAGACGTCTGCAGCTGATCAGCAGCACCTGGTTGCAACCTCCCCTTTTAAATCCTTTGGAAGTAGTAAGGGTACTAAGTACTAAGGTACTTAGTATTGCCTGCATTGAATTAAAATGGAAGTACTACAGTAAATTTTAAACGTGACTGTAGGTCATGCAAGGTGAAAAAAGAAATCTAATGGATTTAGATTTAGCATGGTTCATATTGTTTTTCATATATAGTTTTTTTTTATGTTTTTATGCTGTTAATTCTTGACAACCATGACATAATGACATAACACAGACAAAATAAGAGTCACATGAAGGTAAATTATTTGCGTGTAAATTAAATTCGCTGTAGCGATATACACGTATCTGCATCAGTATGAAGACAGAAGCAACAATATTTTTCACTTTTTTTTTTTTAACCCACAAACCAAGCAGTTGTGCAATGTCCAGTAACTCACTTTCCATTGATAAAACATTTGTTTTTTCACTGACCAGTGAGAGAAAAATGCAACTCCTCTTCCCTTTACACATCTGAATGACCTCATGGTCTTTATGAACCTGGAAAAATCAGCCCCTAAGCATTTTTTCTTCAGCAATAGCAAAATTCAGTATTTTGATAGCGGGTTAATTTGTCAGATCTAATCACAATGTTCTCACTTGTTTTATGCAGTTTAAAAAAAAAAAAGTTAAAGTGAAGAAAAGTCCAAGTAAATGGATACTGTGCTAGTATTTCTTATGGGAAAACTATCTGCCTTGATGGTATCCAAGCCCTAGTGAAAAGCTTTTATATGGGGATTTTAAAGATACTGTAGGTTTTACTCTCATAACTGCAAATTCAAAAGTCTCAGTTTGATTTGAACGCCCCTCATATATCCCCCCATGCGTTGTGGTTCTTCATAATAACCACATGGTGGCAGATTTACACTAAATCATACTACAACAGATAAAATACACATTTAACCCTTTTTTCAACATTTTCTAGAGTAACCCAAGATATGAGAACGGAAACAAAAACAATTCTATAAAGGAGTAAAAAGAAACTAAAATCAATGGCACCCTTGAAATGATTGAATTGGACAAGCCTCATTTAGCTGTACGTCACCTTAAAAAGCACTGTATTAGAAGCAGTACAACAACACAGGTCTAGGACAATGACTAATGTTACTGAAACACATTTGCTCAGCTCCAAAATTGTTGGTGCTGCTGGATAGAATTAAACAGGACTTTGTCTGGACAGCCTTAATAGCTTGCAAATGTCCTGCTTAAAAGCCTGCCTAAGAGGTACACCTATAAAATAATGCTTCAGTGGTAAATGCTTGCTAAACATTCTGAAACTCATATACTAGCTGATCACTGACAATAAGAACATAGCTGATATTGGTTAAGAACTAATGTGATTGCTTTATATTCATATGAACAGTTTGACTGTAACGTTCACACAAATATGACGCTCATACATTCAAGGCTGTCTATAACAAACCCTTTTTTCCCTAAAAATTACTATGTTCTTCTCTTGGAAGCTTTGAACTGTCACTAGCATTGTATTTACTGCATTTAGGAGCCATGATGAACATTGCATGAATATTTTTTAATGAAAAGAATAACACGAAGAGATAATACGCTACAACGCTCAGGACATGCACAAGTGCTTTCTGCACAAGGAACATGAGATATCGATATGAATATCTTGGTTGAGATATAATATATCTGCCAAATTTCACAAACTTCACAACTAAAACTATTTTGACATCATATTTTGGCATTTATGCTTTTTAACATCCTTCTGATTTAAATATTCTCTAACAGTGAATAATACTTGTCCATCAGACAAACTAGAAAAATAGTGTTATCTCTTTTTGCAGTCAAACTGTTCATAAACTGCCTGGCAAAAAAAGTAACCACTTTAGAAGGGTCAAATTAGTAGCCTTCATCAAGCAAAGAAATCAATGAGGGAGATTTTAAATTCTTGGAATTGGATTAAGAACAGTATAATACATGAAAGGATAGGGCTGAAGGTCCTTAAATAATATGGTGTAAAAAATTAGGAATGGAGATAACTTAAACTCATGAAGTTGCATCAAAACAAATCGACAGTAGATTTCACAGCTATGTTCAGTGCTGAAAGTAACAGCATCTGCCTATGCATAGTGCACCAATAACTCACAGGATTGGAACTAAAGAGGTGTATGCCTGTAAGAAAGCCACTTGTTAGTGAGAATAACCAGGAAAAAAAAACCTTCAGTTTCCTAAGAAAAATAAAGATCGAACTTTGGAGCAATGGAGAAATGTCATGTGGGTAAAATGGTGCATCGCATCATGCTTTTCCCATCATGCATAGTGTCCACTGTACAAGCCTCTGGAGGCAGTGTTATGATCTGGGTTTGCTTCAGTAGGTCAGGACTAGATTCAGCTTTTTTTTTAATGTGACAATAAAATGAAGTCAGCTGTTGACCTGAATGTACTGAAAGACCAGTGTATAACAGTATTCTATTTCCCTCATGGCACAGACACATTCTGGGACTGATATTGTAAAAGAGTTGCTTTGAGAGCATGAGGAATCATTTTTACTCATGAATTGGCCACTACATGTTGCTGTAATTAAAGTTAAATGTGACTGAATCAAATCCTGGAGTGTGATTTTGACAGTTAACAGATTTTGAGAGATTGTCTAAAATGTTTATTAATGATTAGGTTTATTTTATGGCGGCACGGTGGTGTAGTGGTCAGCACTGTCACCTTGCACCTCCAGGGTCCGGGTTTGATCCCCGGCCAGGCTCGATTCCCGTCTCTGTGTGCCTGGAGTTTGCATGTTCTCCCCATGCTTGGTGGGTTTCCTCCCACAGTCCAAAGATATGCAGGTTAGGCGTTCCCAATTGCCGTTCCCAAAATGCCCGTAGTGTGTGAATGGGTGTGTGAGTGTGTGTATGTGTGCACCCTGTCCAGGATGTACCCCGCCTCGTGCCCTAAGCCTCCTGGGATATGCTCCAGGTCCCCGCGACCCTGAATACAGGATAAAGCGGTATAGATGATGAGTGAGTGAGTGAGGTTTATTTTATAATAAGCTTGTATACATTTTTATCTTATTTTACATGATCTGCAAATCTTTCAAACTAAAATCTCTAAAATAAACCTGAATGGAATAAAATAACATTTACAGATGCTCCTAAACTTAGTATGGGCTTAAGTTCTGATAAATGCATTTTGATTGCTTTAATATAAGAAAAGAAAGAAAGAAAGAGTTTTTTATTGCCAAGTACGCTTGCACGTACAAGGAATTTGTTTTAGTGACAGAGCTTCCAGTACAAAAAATACAAATGACAAGACAAACACAGCACAAAAAAAAAAAAACAAACAAAAAAAAAACAAAACAAAATACCATATACCAAAACCTTTGAGTTACATAGTTTATCCTTGCCTATCTTGAACATGCTTAGAACATTATCTCACTGTAACGTATGGTACCAATGGAACCATATATTCCATATACCATGGAACCATTTTTTTTTTAAATTATGGAAGTACCAATATTGGTTGCCTGGGAAAAGATCAGATTTATATGTGCTGTTTCTACTGGATGCATGTTTCTTTTGCACCATGATACAGTTAACAAAAGTCATTATTTGAACTATCAAAATCAGGGACAATCTGTATATGAATATTTGTGAAGGCCATGTTTGGATGTTTTCTGTTTGAATTTGCTGTGCTTCATGGTTTTGGCATGACTGTTTTTGTTTTGTTTTTTTCTTTAAAAACAATCCAATTTAATGTGATCAGGGATTTCTAAGGGGAATGTGCTGTTAAAGTGAATGTCTTTCTGTTTCCAAAGATAGTGTAAACCTTGTGCCAAGAGTTATTTCTTATCACTGTTTGCCTCACAGCGAGGGTGTGAAAACATCCCACTATCGCTCCTTTGGTGAAAACTGCTGAAATTCTTTTCCTTGTTTTCCAAGAATAACTTCCAGTTAAAGAATAATCTGTGGGAGCATTAGTGAAATGTAAGGTCAGCTAATATGGCAGTGTATCGTTGATAGTGTTAAATTATGTTCCATTACACTTTTTTCAGATATATTTTTATACAGAATAAAAAATACAAACACAGTAGAACAATGCAGCTGATTTGATGTTGAAGTTTTAGACATTAAATGTTAAATATTCTATTCATATAAAAGTTTTATGAAGTATAGTCAGTGATTAAAACCCCAAACATTAAGATCCATCAAGGATAAAAAGAATATAATTTATTATCTCATTCCAGTGCCACCATAAGGGGGTGGAATATACAGTATAAGGCAGCAAATAAACATTCAGTTCTGAATGTTGCTACAAATTGAGATGGCTAGTTGATAGCAAGTCTTGTTGGGTGTTCCTGATATGCAGTGGCTAGTACCTAATAAATGTGGTTCAAACACAGACAACCGATGAAAAAGTGGGTACCCAAGGCTCGTTAATTTATACAAGGGAGCTAGTGTTGAACAAATAGCTGAGATGGTTAATGCTGGCTGTCATAGGAAGGAATCCGAACAAACAGTTAATCATAGTTTGTTGTGTCTGGGGCTGCATAGCCTCAGACCGGTTAGAGTGCCCATGTTTAAGGCTGAAAGCATTTACAATGGACATATGAGCATCAGAGCAGGACCATTGAGCAAGGAAAATGGTGGCCTTGTCTGATGAGTCACATTGTCTTTTACATCCTGTACTGTAGATGGCCGTGTAGGTGCATTGCCTAATTGGGCAAGATATGGAACTACTGTAGTATATGCTGTGTGAAGAAGGCAAGTCTGATGCTCAGTGCAGCGTTCCACTGGGAAAAACTTGAGTCCTGCCATTCTTCTTGTTTACCAACCTTGACAATGTTTCAGACCAAGAACAGCACTTCCTTGCAATGGCCTGTTTCAGCATGGTGGTCACTCTGTACAAAGCGTTCAGGAATGATTTGAGGAACATGACCGAGTTCAAGGTGTTCTCTTGTCCTCTAAATTCCTTTGGTCTCAATCTGTTCAAACATCTGTGGGATGTGCTGGACAAGTCTGATCCATGGATGCCCCACCTCCCAACTTACAGATACCACAGCACCCCTTCAAAGGTCTTGTAGAGTCTAGGCCTTGACAGGTCAGAGCTGTCTGTTTTGGTGACGGGTGGTTTTAATGTTGTGGCTGATCAGGGCTATAAGTTTGGAAAGCATGGATAAACCTTACAGTAGTTCCAGACAGATTGTTATACCTCAGATAAACATTAACCCTCCACACACACCCCCCACACACAGATTTGTTCCCTCTTTATGTGAGTGTTTCTCCCCTGTAATGTTCTGAGTGTATAGTCCCTGACTGAGGCATGGTCTGTTGAAGTCCAAGGCCAGTGTGGAGAATGGATGAGAAAGTGTATTTCTGTGATGTGTGCCAAGTCCCTCCACCCCTCTCCTCCTCTGTCTTTTCTGTGGCTGTTGTAGAGCTACTGTTTAGTCTGCTCAGCTCCGTTCTCAGCCTGTAGATCAAAACAGTGCTACTCTTCCGCACCACACCGAGCGCCTCCATTGTTTTCATTTATGTGTGCGACCAGGCCTCTCTAACCTCACATATTTTTCTCTTACTCATTTTGGAGGTCAGGGCTAAAATGTGGACAGGAGGGCTTTGTTTTCAATGTTTCATTCTTTTCTCACTCTCTTTGTCTGTCTCTCTCTCAATCTCTCCGTGATTCAGATACACTTTGGATGAATTTGGTACGGCGAGGCGCAGCGCGGTGGTCCGTGGCTTCATCGACGCACTAACACGAGGGGGGCCAGGGGGCACGCCCAGACCAATAGAGATGCATTCACATGATCCTATGAGGTAAAACACAATGATACAATCACTTTATACCCATCCTTTCAAAAGCACATTGAAAACTCAATAGGATTTTTTTTTTTTTTTTCGGCTCAAAACATAAACCGGTTGTTTCACAGCTAATTGAGGGTCATCTTCAGGGCCATGTTGTCATTTAGCGCTAAAAGCCACTTCATATCGCATTACATTACACACAGAGCACTCATCCTCATACTGACCCTTTTATTTTTTGGTTGTCTCTAAAGTGACAAATTCAATTCATGCCCCTAAAGACCGTAAAAGCAAACTGATTGTCTTCCAGGGAATCCTCAGGTCTTCTTCAAGGAATCAGTTAGAGTAAAGGGGGGTTCAGAGAAAGGGCAGACGGTCAGATCTATGGATTTCTGGATACTGCAAGTGTGCCGTCCTGTTGCTGTTCTAACATCCTCCTCTCAGAACGTGCCAAAGGGCCTGGAAAGGAGAAATCAGGTTCTTAGTAGAATGCTGAGAAAGGATGAGGTGTGCAGTTCTCAGAATTACAGATTGTCCATGATAAAGAAAACAACTTTCTTTTTTGTAATGACAAGCTGCTTGGTATCAGTGTTATGTAGAGATATACCACTGCGTTGTGGATGCTCCTTACCAATGCAGATGTGTTTATCTTGCATAAATGCAGATGAAAATCCAAATGAAGGAATGGCTTTTAAAAGATTGACTTTAAAGTTCACTCTAGAGCAAGGAGAATTCAAGCTGTTAATTTTTGTTACTATGACAGATTATATATATAATTTGAGTTAGGAAAACGTAGGAAACCATTTATTATTATTTTTTTGAGAAATAGGAATTTCAGATAAACGTCTTTCTTAACGTTAACGATTCTGAACTGAGAACTGAAAAACAAAATCCCTGTTATTAAAAGAAACACGTTTTATTTTCACTCTCAATGTCTTCTTACCTTTCGGTTTGTTCGCTATCTTTCTTTAACAAAAACATGCCAAATATATACAAAACCTGAGGAGCTTAGTGTGAGGTCTTGGCAGTCGTGCCAAACAGTGTAATGTTTAGGCTGCCTGTTTGTGTTTTTGATGTATTAGGTACATAGGGGACATGCTGGCATGGCTGCACCAGACCACAGCCTCGGAGAAGGAGCATCTGGAGTCTCTGCTCAAACAAACTACAGGGATAGGTACAAGACCTAAAAATACACTATAGCTCTCAAACCTGCTATGCAAAGGAATTTGGAATTTGAACATTGGGGACATTTGAAAATCTAAAATTGGATAAGAGCTGGATCATTCTTTATAAAAATATATTTGCAAAAAATACAATTAATAATAATAATAATAACAAGAAGAAGAATATTTAAAATTATTTATCCTAAATGTAAAATCATTGTATATTTTATTAAATTCCAAAGTAAGCTCATGTTAGTTAAATTCAAATCCATCCCAGATTCAAAGTATAAACAGTGATGCTGTCGTGTGTGTGTTTGTGTGTGTGTGTGTTTGTGTGTGTGTGTGTTTGTGTGTGTGTGTGTTTGTGTGTGTGTGTGTGTTTGTGTGTGTGTGTGCTTGTGTGTGTGTGTGCTTGTGTGTGTGTGTGCTTGTGTGTGTGTGTGCTTGTGTGTGTGTGTGTTTGGATGTACAGGTGTTGAGAACAGCATGCAGGAGATTGTCGGCCACATAACCGAAGGAGTGTGTAGACCACTTAAGGTAAGGGAGTAAGGTGTATGAGTTGTGCATGGGCAATAGATCTTTATTTTAACAAGTTTACTTCCTGGAATGGTTAATGTAACATTAAACAGATAAGTACTGAATTTACTAGTTACAAATTGTAGTAAGTTGCAAATTTTCTCCTGTAAAAGTGTAATAAAACAGCTCTCGGGGTGATGTGATGTACTGTAGTGTTGACTTCCCCATGATAGCACACACTTTTTTACAGAAAGAGTCAATTTGGACACTTTCTTTTTTCCCATAATGCTCTTGGTGTCTTTGTGTGTTTGGTGCAGGTGAGGATTGAGCAGGTGTTAGTGGCCGAACCAGGAGCTGTGCTGCTCTACAAACTCTCCAATCTGCTTAAGTTCTACCACCACACCATTAGGTACATCTGGGTTTTACTCTACTGATGAGCTAGATGAGCTAGAACATGCTAGATATATAATCTTACACTGTTACCCCCCCCTTATTTCTTATTTATCCTCAGTGGAATCATTGGCACAAATGTTGCATCTTTATTGATTACTATAGAGGAGATGCATGTTCTCAGTAAGAAGATGTTCTTCAACAGCCTCAGTCTTCATGCCAGTCGCCTCATGGACAAGGTATATAGATTAATTTCGGCTTGTTTACTATGATGTATTCTGTATTCTGCATAAAACGAGAAAGATTATGAAACCCGAAACTGTTTTGAGGAGGAACTGATACTTACTATAAATGCAAGTTAAATAACGTGAGAATATTACGAAGCTCTGTAGTTATTTTTAACTATATTTGTATTTATTAGGTCTTAATATTTGTTCAGAATTTGCATGAAGAATAATACAATGTATAGGGTTTCCCTTCATAAAATGCCAACATGTTTTGTTAAATCTGTTAAAGTACCTGTAAAACAGTTTTGCCTTGCTTTCATAATTATTGCCACTTTGGACTCAAAATATAAAAGTCCCATATAATCAAAAGCTATCATAATATACATTATGTCTGGACATTGAATAAATCAATATAGAATTCAACAGCAGGTAAATTCTGAATCACAGCTCCAGTCTCCCTAAGACCCGTAGTATCCTTTTTGTCTCTCATTACTAAATCTATAGGGTCAATAACCTCGGGATAACGTGTACAACTTGTAAACAGCAGGGCCACACGCCTTAGCTTAAACGATTACACCAGGCAACCGAACAGCAACCTCACACCGGCACCTCTTAAATTACCACCAAAATATCAGCGAACACGGTCGGACTTCCTCGGAAGGCGGTTTCATCGACAGGTCGATCAATTGAAACAACAAGGTGGTCTCGCCCGCTCTACAGAGAGAATCGTCACCTTAGCAGCACACTAATTGAATAAGCTCAGGCTCAGGGAGGTTACATATCAGGGGCCAGTGGCAGGTGCCAGGAACGCTGGCCAGAGCTAATGAGCTCCATTAGATGCTTCAGAGAAGCAGGGCTGGCTGGCGTGGAGAGATGGATAGAATAGCTCACTTTTATTAGTAAGCCCTGGAAGGGTTCGTTACACTCTCTTATGTTCGGCAGATACGTGTGAGTGTGTGAAGAGGGCACTTAGCGGAAATGACAGTCATATTTAATATACTGTTTTTACTTAATAATAATAAAAAAAGAGTAGTAGTAATAATCAGTTAAAGGAAGTCAAATATTTATTACTGGAAACTGGGTCAAATGGATTGGAAAATGTCATGCCCTTTCACGACAAAAATAAATAAATAAACTGACAACAGAACAGGATTTGTATTACTTGCTAAATATTTATTATTTCTTGTTTTTATAAAAAACAAAACATGATTTATATGAAAATTTAAATGCTTTTTAAATCTCATGTATTTTTGAGATGTATTTTTTATTTCCTATTCCTATGTTTATTGATTCTCTCTCTCTCTCTCTCTCTCTCTCTCTCTCTCTCATATGTATACTGTATATATTCAGGTGGAGCTGCCTCCTCCTGACCTGGGCCCCACAGCATCCCTTACCCAGACTCTGTCTCTCCTTAGGGAAGTGCTAGCATCACATGACTCCTCTGTGCTCCCTCTAGATGCACGGCAGGCTGACTTTGCTCAGGTTATTATTCCGCTTACTAAACATTCACTTCACGTCTCTCTTACACCGTTGTCTCTTAGGCTCATTTTACTCTTTTACTGTAGGACTAAAACATTCAAAACAGTAGAATACTAAATCAGCTATTCCTGTCCTTGAACTCAACAATCTCAAGACTATAAAACCAAACCTGTTGTGTATAATAGTTTTCAACAGTAGAAATCTAAAGGTTTTACCACAAGTCATAAACCTCTCATCATCCTCCTTCATAACAGAAGGCTAGAGTACAATAGGCTGTGAGCTTTTACAGACAGGAAACGATTACAGTAAACACTACGTGATGGAAATGGTAAAAATGTGGAGCAGGAAAGAAATTGACAGCCAATCTAAAGCCTCATTTATGACACAGGGTAGGTGTGTAGATTTTTTTGAAGACTTGCGTTTCCGTGGTAGATTTAGGAGCTGTCTTATTTATTTCCACAAACCGAGGATGATTTATTGTTGTTCATAATACATAATGGTTTGGTGTCCTTTTATTCAAATTTTCCCAAGAGTAATGCTACAGGAAGCAACAGGACAGTGAACGAAAATGACGGATATTTTTTTCCCCCAATTAATCCAACAACTAAAATGCACAATTACCTTTCTGTTTGCAAAAGTTGCTTTGTTCTATTTTGATTACCTTTTATATTGTTGTGGTTCTCAGGTATTATCGTGCATCCTGGACCCCCTGCTGCAGCTCTGCACTGTGTCTGCCAGCAACCTGGGCACAGCGGACATGGCCACCTACATGGTGAACTCTCTGTACATGATGAAAACCACTCTGGCTCTCTTTGAGTTCACAGACAAACGGCTAGAAATGCTTGAGTTTCAGGTATGAATATGTGTTTAAAAAGGTCTTCATTCAGCAGTATATACTGTACACTAGGAATGGAGCATTGCATCTTTATTTTAAATACGAATCAGTTATTTAGAGAAAATGTGTCGGAGTATTCAGGGTTCATTCATTTAATAAATATTTTTTGGAAGAATATGATATGCTTTCCCTAACAATCTTTGTTTATTAGGGAAACTAAGGTTGTATTTTGTTTTTTGTATTGAAAAAAAAAGAAAAAGTCATAAACAATGTAATCATGTGTATTAGCTCCTTCACAGTGTGCCAGTGCTGCAGAATTTCTGACCTTCCCTGTATGAATGCTGTTTCCATGAAGACCTTGTAATCTCTGGCTGCAATTCAGCTGTTGAAAGATAATGATGGAGGATGCATGTGTGTGATTGCTTGGATTTCTTTTTGTTTTGTTGCGTGTGTTAGATCGAGGCTCATTTGGACACTCTGATCAACGAGCAGGCGTCTTACGTACTGACACGAGCAGGACTCGGTTACGTTTACAACTGTGTACAGCAGCACACCGCTGAGCAGGTATGTGCACCTTTATGGCTCAGTCCGTTTAATGCGGTCTAATTTTGTTATATACAGTACCAGTCAAACGTTTGGTTTTATTCACTACATTCTAGAACAATATTGGACATTTTCAATACTATGAAATATGGCATATGGAATTAGGTAATTAAGTAACAATAAGAGCAACAGTCAGTTGGAATTCTAAAGCATGAAAGTCTCCTCTTCTCGAATAGTTCTTGCAAGAACAGTATTGTCGAATGTATTTGCAAAACCTATCAAGTACCATGATGAAACTGTCTCACTGGAAGACCATCCCATAAAGGCAAGACCAAAACCTACCTCTGCTGCAGGGAGAAGTTCATTTAGAGTTACCAGCCTCAGAAATCACCAACTAACAACTCCTCAGATTACAGCCGGTTTTACAGAGCATAAGTAGCAGACGCATCTCAAAATCAATTGTTCAAAGATTTTCGAATGCCTTCAGCATCTTTTTACAATGTGGAAAGAAATAAGAACTACGAAAGACCATGGAATTTTACGGTGTGTCCAAACCTTTGACCGGTTGTGTATTTCTTTTTAAAAACTATCAGAGGACACTTTATTACATTAGTCAAAATCAGTGTTTAGTACAACACTTCAGTCATTACCATAGCATTCACAATCCGAAAGTCCTGTACGAGCCTGATACTACGTGAAGTGTTTGGATGCTGACATCCAAACACTTAAAAAAAAATTTTTCCTTGGTTGTCCTTTATAATAATGTAAATAAAAACAGGCACGATTACATACGAACTCCTATTGCAGTGCGACACTCACTTTTTCTCAATATTTCATATATATCATCCACTTCTTCTATTAAAAGTGCTCTTTGGACTGCGATGACTATTAAAGTGGTTATTTTGAAAACTACCTCCAGTCCATTAGCTCTTAAAGATGCACCTTAAGCCTAGCCCTTTCACTGGAAGTAGCCTTTATGGGAAGATGTGTACAGGTACAGTATATACAGTACACGGTCATGTGAATTAAAGTTTAACCTCTACTTCGTTAAAGCCACTCCTGTTCCCTATTATCCCCATAAACCATCCCTTTGTTTATTCCCATTAATGTTTCTTTATAATTGTTTCTGTCATTCCCAAATGGATTTCAGTCCTGCAACTAAAAAGCAGTATGTAAAAAAAAAAAAAAGGGCCCATCTTGTTTTCTCCAAGCACACCTTAGAGATATGAATGTAGAAGGCTTAAAAGCTTGTTTTGCAGTGTGTGTTGCAGTAAAGCTTCTCTCAGCCTCATTATATTTAAAGCTCACTTTATGGCCATCATATTGTCTGTAATCAGTGCACTGTCAACTGGCGCTCATCCCAGTCACTCAGGGCTCCCTGCCCCCCCTTCATTTTACAGGAATAGTCTCTTTTGTTAACATAGCCTCTCGTTACACCTTGTTCCCATGGTTACTCTGTGGTAAAGCTCTCATTAATAGATCTGAAAGCACCATCTTCATCTCAAATTTTTAAGACTACAGGAAATGACCTGAGATTGTAAAGGCTGGAGGGAAAGCGGAATAAATTACTACATGCACCCATTTATCATACATCTGAAGTTACATTTCCTCCCTTGCTGTTTTGGTGGAGTTTGAAGATGTTCATTCTTTTTTTTGCAACAAAACTGTAGCCACACACATGCTGATTGATGCCTGCGTGTAAATTTGAGAATAAACTTTACCCAAGAGCCTGGTGGTTTTGGGTACATGTTTATTAAACTTTGATTCACATGACAACCCAGGAGAGTTATTGCTTCATCAACCATTGTTGCTTAGTCTGCGGTCTAACACCTATATCATGCATAAGGCTGTGCAAGTGCAGAATGGCTCAGGTGTAAATACTACTGTATGTTAGATAAGATTTCGGTAATAATTAACTATAAGAATATACTTGTATTCTGCAGAAGGCATTATCACAAATAAATTAGGAATAAATATAATGTGGAATGCTGTTATAGGAAAATAACCAACAGTGAGGTTCTGCAGTGGTTTTTCAGCATTGATTTGAAGTAGAATTATTATTATTATTATTACCCCAAAGATTTTCCTATAAAAGCATTTTGCTATCGTTGTATTTATTATTTAAATCGGAGCATTTTCCTAACTATTATATTTTTACTTATTAAATAACAACATATGCTTTTAATCCATTTGTAGTTATATTTACATTTAATTTTGTATGAATATTTTCAAGACAATTTTATCACTTACTATAACTATAATAGCGATGACCCATCATTAAATTAAATATGGCATTGAGTGGCACCTGTTCTTATTCTTTCCCCTGGGGGAAAACTTAATGGAACAGCTTCCTTAAATGTTGATCATTAATAAATCTCAATATCCCAATATCAACTGTTACTCTGTTAACACAGTAACACAGGGCAGTGGTGGCCAATGCCCAAACAATTTTTACAGATGTGCTCCTTAATAGGTGGCACTGCAGGGTATTGGTTAGCACTGCGGCCTCATACCTCCAGCGTTGAGGGTTTGAGTCCTGCCTCGGGTCTGTGTGTGGAGTTGCATGTTTTCCCTGTGCCTGGTGGGTTTTCTCCCAAAGTCCAAAGACCTGCATCGTAGGTTAATTGTCGTTCCCCACTTGCGAGCTTGCCTTTTGCCAAAGTCACCTGGAATAAGCTCCAGGCCCCCCACCACCCTGTACAGGATAAGTGCTATAGAAGATGAATAAATGAATGTTTCTTAATAGATTAGATTATAAGGATAATCTGTAAAAGTGTTCAATAACGTGATAAAGTTTATAAACAATAAAGTTTTAGAAAGAGTTGCATTAAATTTCTATACTATAAACTGCCAAACTACTGTTAGAGCTGCTGTTGTAGAAAATTGACTGATATCTTTTGAGCAATATTATTTAAGATTTCAACAGCACTCTGGTATCAACCAGCATAATTCATAAAAGCACTCAGTTTCAGTTGACCAGCTTGGCTTGCACATTGGTCTTTCCTCATTATAAAATGCAAAAGGCGCAAAACAGTAACCATTTTTGTTAGTTCTTACTGTATTAAGTGACATGGTTCATCCATGTGTTTGGTGTTTTGATTTCACGTTCAGTACCAGGGTGTAGATTATCGCCACAGAAGTCTATTTCAATCTGCCCAGAAGAATCTATATAAATAGTACTTGGTATAAAGAGAACATTCAAGAGCAGCAAGAGCACCAGCCAAAGAAAAAGGCATAGAGTGAGGGAGAGAGAAAGTGGCCTTGGCACAGTCGGGCAGTCTGGTTGTTCCCTTGCCAGTCCTCTGCCCACTCCCCCCATGAGAGGCTGCAGGGTGACTAACTGTCTCAAGACACCTGCTGTCCACAAGTGCAGAACACAACTGTCTCGCCTCCTGCTTCAGTGGCTTCTCTGTCAACACTTGGCATTAATTATTGGTGCCTCCCGTTCTCTATTACTCAGACTTCTAACAGAAACAATGTTCTGTGAATCTGCCTGGAAATAAAAAGTCATTTCACCAGAATTTCTGCACACTTTATTTGTGCCAGACATTTATTGTACTTTTCTTACAGGCTTAAAGACTGAAAAGCTCTAAAAAAAAAAAAAAAAAAAAAAAAAAAACTTAGTACTTTTCTTACAGGCATAAAGTTGGTGCTAACTTTTTTTTTTTTTTTTTTTTTTTTTTTTTTTTTTTTTTGAGATTTTCGGTAAGTGGCTCCATATACTGTATCTCTGGTCCGTTATTGATTATGTTTAAAAAAAAATTGGCCAATACATAGTTCTACTCCTGAGGCTTTTGGTCAGCTGTGCACCTCCTCTTCATGGCTTGACCTCTTGTTGATGAGTGATGTGTTCAGGCGATGTTCAGACAACAACAAATAACCAAAAACGATTGGTGCGTTTGGATTATAGTCACATTTGCCTGTGTAGCCACATTGGTTGTCATGGGAACAAAGTAATGTAGGCTAATGGAAGGTTTATTCCCTTGAAAATCTACATTTTGTGGAAATGCAATTATAAAACAGGAGCCCTGATTGGTTTGTTCAAAGTCATTGTAAAATCCTCAATTTAAACATACATGTAACTGTGTCACAACAATTGAACTGTGCATTAGCAGCAGGTTATAAGTCAGTAAAGCAGTTCCGTTAGCAATCCAGGTCTAGTGTTATCAGACAACATGGCATGATAAAAGAAATGTGTATAGCGTATTCTTTTGATGATAATCAGATATTGAAACCTATTCTAATAGATTATAGCTTTAAAAAACTTTCAATGTCACCTAGCCACATGTTATGGATACAAATCTAAATTTGGATTTCTATGAAGCTGCTTTGTGATTATTACACAAATAAAATCGTAAGCTACGATACAAATAAATCTGCATCGAACTAACAGAGCTTAAACAGAGTGGTGCATTCTGTTTTGTTACTGGTTTCTCCACTGGAGCTATATTTATGTCCTAATTTCCCCAATAATTGTATATACTTTAACAGTCTGTGGTTTTCCTCTGACCTGCTTTCCTTCTGATTTCCCTCCACATTATCCAAATATCAAAAATTGAGAAGAGCATTCACAGAGTGACCCCTAAAATCTGATCCCTGGTCGGATTTACTCCTGAAATCTTATCAAATCGAATTAAGGTCACATTTGTGTGTGGGTTCAAAAGGTCAAAAACTTTTCTAGCTCAAATCAGATCTCAAAAAAAAAATAATAATAATAATAATAAAATCAGACCTGAGGGCAATTCTAGGTAAATGTCAGCCTTACCACGGGAAAAAGTAGGCATAATTCATAGTTCCTACTGAACACTCCTGATACACTACAAATACTACATCTGCTATTGACGGTAAATCAATGTTGAGCATCAAAGAGGCACAAAAATAATGAAGACTGTAAAAAAAAAAAAATAAAAATAAAAAAAAATAAAGATAAACAGAGGAAATGACCAGACAAAATGACTGCAGTAGTTGCTGATTTCTGAATTTCATAGTTTTTTTTATTTTTTATTATTATTATTATTATTACAAATGTTTTATGTTAACATTTACTATTCAAGCATGTTCTTCATATAGTTAGTAGTGGACTGTTTCAAACATGTCACATCCAGAAGGTGAAAATGTCACATCCTTAATACCAGTTTATCCTAAATAATTTTTTCCAAACATGACTAACATTTTCAAATCTACACTTTGTGTTCATTCAAGGCTCATCCATGATACAAGTGTGATGTTTTCTGTAACTGTATTTACAATTCACAGTTTGTAGAATACCTGTACACAGATAAAATGCTTGTTATATTCAGAATGTAAAAGACCATATGAATTTTGAGGATTTGTTTGTTTTTGGCTCCAGAGTTTACGTTAAAAGTTATGCACATTAAATCACTGCTACTAAGCTTGTCCATGAACTAAGGCTTTTTGTTTACAGATTAATCCCAATGTCACATCAATTCTGAATGTTTGAACATAGCTTTCTACTCTCTTTCTTTCAGGGTCTGCTTTGCAACCTTGCAAGTATGGACGGTTCATCTCTGAAGGCAGCGATGGTAAGTCTGTTAACAAATAGATCACACTGTAGTCCTCAAATTCCATTCAGTTTACCTTAGGTAGTGTACGGTATGCTAGCAGAGTAAATTACTCTGTTAATAAATTTCAGTATTGCAATTAAAATCTTGTAGGTCAGTGAGTTCTTTAAAATGCTACAAGAAAGCTTAGGATCAAGGGGAAAAATAAAGATTTTATTTTTTAAAAATGTCCAAGAAGTTTTCTCTGTTACTGTGAGTACCAGTGAATGCTGCTGAAATTATATCTACAGTAACCTCTGGAAAGAATGAATTTATTTCATATACAGTGGACGCTCGGCATACGAAATATACATTTTCAACTTACGAACCAAGATATTGGCTGGATTTTGCTTTTCAACATATGAACGATCAAGCCGGTCGCACGTACTACCGGTTTCGCACACTTCACAAAAAAGACCCAAATGTAAATTATACAAAACAGACACAAAATACAACTATTTATAACTATGTGCAAAATATTTTGGTTTGTACGTGAATGTATGTATAGTCTCAAGTCCTGTGTACTGTGTGAGTGTGTGCATAAGTGTGTGCGGGAGTATTGTATCTCCCTCACCGGCTTTATGAGTCAATCCGGGAGCACGATGATGAAAAAACGCTGTTCTATGACACTGCCCCATTGTTGAGTAATGGTGAGTGGTGATGTATCTGCAAAGAAACCGAAGGATTCACAGTCTTAATGGCGACCGGTCGTGTGCATATAAACAACAGTGGAGCGTCAGCCTCGCGCCATCCGTTTAAACATGGCCAGCTGACTTGCGTCCTTGCGTCACCGCTATTCCCCTTGTGATTTGGAGAGTAAAAACGCAGGACCAAAGCAACGGACAGGACAATACGTCTTTGATTATAAAGTATACAATGCCATATAAAAAAAAATTATCTGTAGGTTTATAAAAACTTATTATGTGGCTGCGCTACATGTTATCAAGGAAGGCATCAAGAGGAAAATGGAGCAGTTTCATCTTTAAAGCAGCCGGGTTCTAAATGTTTAGGTTTTTTTAATATGCAAAGATAATTATAGTGTTGGAAATGGGTTGGAAACCACTGTATTGTCACCCCTAATAATGTACATATATTCCTCATATTTCCACCTTAAACTTCCACTTCTCTTATCAGTTTTTATTCACTAACACACACACACACACACACACACACATATACACACACACACACACACACACACACACACACACACACACACATATATACTGTATTTCATCTGACGCTTTTTTCACGCACAGGTCCAGTTCGACCGCTACTTGTCGTCTCCTGACACCTTCGTGATGCCTCAGTTCAACTTTCTCCTCAGTGCAGCGATCAAGTGAGCCTTTACTTCTTCTTACAGCACAATGCATTTTACTTTTCTATTTGTGAACTCCTTTGTTTGGAGGCTTGTCGTCGTAGCACTGCTCTTCAGTAGGAGTTTTTCGTACTGGCACGATTAAATAGTTAGCTCCTTGGACATGAAATGATTCACATGCACTGATAGAAGGTTTCACGTGTAGATAAGTGTCATTTAGTATAAACCCAGTCTATTTGTTCCTGGTCAGAGTTTTCTGTCGGGTCCAAGCAGAATGCAACATTTAAATTCGATAGATGATGTTTTTTTTGTTTTTTTTTTTGTTTTTTTTTTAGAAGACAATTGTAAGGTAGTGGCCATGACGGAACACTGTTACAGGCTGACAGGCATTAAAAATGAACAAACCTTAGTCCAATATGAGATCTCGTGGGATTATTTTGAACAGTGGGTCAAACATTAAAGTAGGCAACGGACAAGAGCTCAGTTACTCAGAGTCGAGCTGTTCGCCAACTAAAACTGACAGAAAAGAGCTTAAAACACTGGTTGCATGCTTACCTGACAGGACTGCTGCTGTTTTTAAGGTGATGAATTGTAAGCATAACGATTTACTGATCAGCCATAACATTAAAACCACTGACGGGTGAATTGAATAGCATTGATTAGCAATTATACAGCAGTAAACTGGTGACGGGATCATGGCCACTCATCAAGGCGCCGTTATGCCTGTGAGCATAAATACGTTTCCATGTATTACTGCACCAAACGATTTATTTATTTATTTATTTATTTATTTATTTTTTAGGATCCAGTGATTTTTGCAGGACTGTTATGTCAATATTTTTCTACTGCATGATTCGATCCTCTGAAATACTTGCTGGGTCCGCATCCAGATCTGAGTCCTACTGTAGATTAACAACCGCTGGCTTATTGATGTGTTCTGCTTAGACACCAAGCACAAAAATTAACCTCGGAGTCTTGCCAAGCACTGACGAGCTAGGTTTGTGCTCGTTTACTTTAATCTCAGCGCACAGCTTATGAGCACTGTTCAACAAAGCGCTGCTATCGGAGCTCGGAGCTTACATAGAATCTGAAGGATCATACATAAAACCGAATCCCACTATAGACACCAAATAATCTGGTAACCAAGAGAGACTGTATGTGCATCTGTTCCGCCTCCTCCCCTTTCGCCTTCACTGCACGAGTATGCTTTTAGCAGGAGTGTGGTGTTGCTCTTTGAGGGAGAAAAAGAGAGACTATCTGAGTCACATTGTTACTGGGAAATGTAGCAGGGCCGAGGAGCACTCAGTGTGCCTCAGGTTAATGTTCTCTATTAACGGAAATGGAATCGTGGATGGGCCCACCACAGCTAATTCTCCCCTGGTCCC
>JAQMYL010000003.1:11580864-11599462 GCA_030014365.1 Clarias pachynema | reverse complement strand
CACCCATAATGTTGTGTGCATTGCAATATTTTAAGCAAAACTGTGCTATTACTCTGCTAATTAAACCTTCACACTCTACTCTTACTGGTGGAATGTGCAATCAATGAAGATTGGCCAGCAGGCTGGTGAAATTTAGCCATGAAACCTCCAACACCAAATTGACCAGTGTTTAAATTTCATTGTCCAACCCCTGTATATTTCATTGGAACGCTCCATATACACTTCAAGTGAAGAAGATCTTCAAGTAGAAACAGAAGCCCTATCAGAGAGATTGCAGACACTTTTTGAGAAAAAGTGTAGGGCTGAGCCAGACAACTGACCACAACCCAATTGATTATGTTCTTTATTTACTAAAGACAATACTGAAGACAGAAAGGCCAAATAACAAGCATCAACTGAAGACAGCTGCAATAAAGACATTTTGTAAGGTCCATGAGCTCCAGACTTCAATCAGCCTTGCGCCTCGGGACTGTGTACGTGGAGTTTGCATGTTCTCCCAGTGCTTAGTGAGTTTCCTCCAGGTGCTTCGCTTTTTTCTCACAGTCCAAAGACATGCAGATTAGGCTGATTGATGTTCCCAAATTGCCCGTAGTGTGTAAATGAGTGTGTGAGTGTGTGTGTGTGTGTGTGCCCTGAGATGGATTGGCACCCTGTCCGGGGTGTACCCTGCCGTGTTCACTAAGCCTCCTGGTATGGGCTGCAGGCTGCCCGCCACCCTGTTAAAACAGTATAGATGATGAGTGAGTGAATGGAATGTAAATTCCATTTATAATAATCAAAGAATTAAGAGGACTGTAATTTTAAAAAATGGGCATAACCTTTTTTAATAGGTTGTTCAAATTGCACATTGGTAGAGTATCTCTTCCGCTATAAAAGTTAGTACTGTACATAGTCTCCATCACAAGTGATGTATTTGCGCCATCGTCAGCCCCAACTCTCGAATCCTTTTTGAAAATCCCCCTTGTTGCAGTTGATGGTCTCCCACTGCGCTACAGAATATTTGCAGATATGACACCACTGACAAGAACAATGTGCCCAGATGAATGAAGAAGTTTAAAAAAGGGGAAATCAGCATTGATGGTAAACCATGAGGTCTAAGATCGTCAACGGTGGCAAGGGGAATTTTCACAGATGATTTGAGAGTTGGGTTCAACAATGGCACAAATGTATCACTTGTGATTGAGACTATGTTGAGTCGTACCTTTGTATGGAGGAAAAGTTACTCTAACTTTCGCATGAGCAGTTTGCTGCACGTTTGTGTTTACAGTAGTATTGCCAAATAAAGTGTGTGCAAACGCAAGGATCATGTGTGATCACTTTAATGCTAATTTATACTTGTTTCCTTTTATATATACCCTTTTATATCCTAGATAATTGATCAAAAAAGATGAGATGCACCAATCCCCTGCATTGTTAAAGTATACGCAATGGAAGAAATCCCTCCAGTGTTTCCCTGTGTGTGTGTGTGTGTGTGTGTGTGTGTGTGTTCCTTTTAGGTGTCTTCCCTAGACACAAGCGACATGAGGTGTTAGACTCTCAGCTCTCAGCCCCATTGTGCCTCATTTACTCCAGCATAGGACTGGGACTGGGAGACAGATACATTTGTCCTTGAAGAGATGGAGAGAACTATTAAATGTGGAATACAATAATTTGTGCGGGTGTCTCAGTTTCCGTGGCTAAAAAACATGCAGGTAAAATGTATATTGTTGGTTTTATATAACGTTATAACAAAGACATTAAACGTGATTGATTTTCTTAAGTTTTTATTTTGGTTTATTTGTGAATGAAGACTACTTTATTTCAGGAAGAAAATGTGAAAGAAGGAAGAAGTGTGGGGGTAAAGTGTTTTTTAAATTTTTTAAAATAATATTAAATTAGTATTATTAGTAAATTAGTAAAAAAAAGTAACAGAAAAAAAGTCACTATATATCCGGATGTAACTTTTACCCACCTTCCTTGCCGTTCTGCTGCCAGACTGCAAAGGTGGCATATGGCATATGATTTTGGCTTCTGTCCACACACAGACACACACACACACACACACACACACACAGAGGAGCGAATTCCTCAGGAGTCTGCTCATAAGCAGCCTCCAGGGGGGAGCTGTCACCTCTCTCCCTCCCTCCTGCCCTGCTTTCCTCCTCCCTGCACTCTCCCCTCTATCAACACACACTGTTTAAAGAGAGCATTGGACCACACTACTAGACCAAAAAAAAAAAAAAAAAAACCCTCAAACTCCGGGGAATTATGAGGATGAGAAACGAATGCCAGCTCTCAGTCAGCGTTCAGCATTTCCACCTGTCCTTTTCCCAGCTGCAGCCGAGACCTCAGCTGAACCGCTTTGGGGTTTGAGCCATTTCAAGGCATTTTCACCTTCGTTTAAAGGCTCTTACAGGGATATAGAGTTATTTCATAGCCACAGCCAGCAGGCCAAGAAATCCTGGCTTTACATTTGTGAGGCAGCCTGGGCTCCAGCTTGGTATTGTTCCAACTACAAGGCCCCAGCTGGAATCCATAGTCCTAGGAGAAACTCGATAGCCAGACTTGGAGGAAAGAGGAGCAAGAAGTGCCAGATCTGCACATATTTTCTCCCTGCTGGCTTTCAATACTATCAAAGTGGGGGCTTAGAAATCCCTTAGCTTTTCTCATGACTGCTCTGCCCACTGCTGTCTGGCTTTGATGTCCACAGCTGATCGTATCTCCACATCAGCAGAGAGCCAGAGCGTGGTTCAAAAGGACATGAAGTCTGTGCAGAGGTTACTGGGTTCTTCATGCATACACACTTCTAATAAAAATGACTTGCATCACTTCCTTGAATTTTGAACTTGAACTGATTTTTTTTTCTTTCTTGTATGTAGCTAAAGTAGCACCACAAACATGTCAGCTTAACCCATTAGACATGGTCTAAATGCAATATTTTTTAGGTTAAGGCTACTATTAGATAGTCTTGAATATTTACAACTGATTAACCTTGATTAAGTTTTTTTTAATGTAAAATACTTTATTAAATTAATAAAGTGCTAATAAATCTGCCATAGTATTACGCTCCATTATTAAATATTTTGTCTATAGAGAGGTAGCTTTCACAATATTAAAAGTTCTCCATCTAGTCAGCATTTTAGGACTGAAGAAAGGATTCTTAGACTCTGCTTTAAGCTCACTGTGTACAGAGAGAAAAATCCATGATCTCAGATAACCCCAGGCTGCTCCTAACAGAGCAACTATTATTCACAACAGCGTCACTTAAAATAGAGGCAACTCAAAAAGTTACATTTAAAATTTTAAATGTCCACCTATAACTACATCAATTATGTTAATTTAATTAAAACACAAGACACACACTAGATTATTCTTGGTTTAAGATCATTTATATACATATATGGCTTCATACAGCAGCAACATATTCTGGATGTTGTATTGGAATACAAGCACATAGGGAAAAGGAAATTTAGAGAGCCTCACACTGTACAAACTGTTAGGCTAAAAGACAGTCACTTACTGCCAACAATCTCACAGTAAGAAAGATGTGTATCAGTAATGAAATGTCAGCATAAATGGTCTCCAAACAATATCAATTTCTCTCGTATATAGATTTATCATTTATACATACATCGATTGCACATTGAGATATAGAATTTTATTGTGAATTTCTGTACATAAGTTAAGAAATGTAACAGTTTGTTTCAAAATAGGTCACATCTTCACTGCTTTGTTTCTTTATGAAAGTGCAACATTGTAATTTAAAGATTATCTTCTATAAAAATTGGTCCAAACCTCAATCTGAATACACAAATTACTAATTCGTCTTTATCAAATTTACTTATAGTTTAACAATTTTCTATTTTTTTTTCTATTATTTCTATATTTAATTTAAAAACTGCTGTAAAATACAAGAATAAGTCAGTTTACAAAAAAAAGCTTTACATGTAAATCTACTGTCTAAATACTTCATTTTTTTCCATAACATCATCATTTCTCCACAAGCCCATAGTACATGTAATATATTGTCATCAGTAAAAACAAACCAAAGGTAACAAAAGTAATAAATGAAGTACAAGAATGCATAGGTGTAAGCATTTGCTAAATTAACAAAGCATATACAATACAAGTCAGCTTGGCCATATCTAAAATATGGTTTTATGCTTTATCCAATAATATTAGTTATTAGTAGACATTTCTCTGTTATAGTCCTCTTTAAGATGAGTGGCCTGCACGATAGTATAACTCATAGATTAATGAATATATATGTAGCAGACCTTTAGCTGCTGCCTGTGTGTCCCACACAAACCTCATGTAAAGAAATCAATGCCATTTAAAAAAAAAAATCTTATTTCTGTGACACATCAGCTGTTTGACATTTAAGGAGAAGTCACTTTAAAATATAGACAAAAAGTCAGAGTTCAGCCCGCAGGACAGATTCAAGTCTTTCAGCGATGTACTGCTTTACATTTTAACAAAACACTGTTTATTTACCGTGCTTCAGATTAAGCTTGTATCTGATGCGGCCTTGTCTTGATTTAATTATTGTCTTCTGGTACTTCGAAAAGACAAAAAAAAAATTGTGAAATATGTGTATATAACGGACACACAAACACACACACACACCCAGAGAGAGAGAGAGAGAAAGAGAGAGATCCTTGTACCACTGGAACTACAGGACTTCACTGTAGTAGGAAATCACTGTGTGAGCTCTTATATCATTTTAATTATGTTTGTAATGTAGGTCTTATTTCATGTGGTCTTTCTGTTTAAATAATAATAAATAATTGATAGAATTTCTCTAAATGCTGATCCTGGTAAGATGACATACTAGGATATCGTTTCTGATGTGATACTGAGACAGAATTACCGGACAAACAAGTCTGATCCACGGAGGCCCCACCCTGGAACACACGGCACCCGAAGGATCTCCATCTAACGTCTCAGTACATCACTGCACGCAACAAGAGGCCCCATGGAGCCATACACAAGGGGAACTAAAACCTAGGTGGGTTTTAAAGTTTTGGCTGATCGGGAATTTGAGTAACAGACTCTGATTGTTATTGTTTTAACCCTTATTGCTACTGGAAAGCCAGTCTTTGAACAATTCAATCCAATATTTGGATACTGGGAATGCCTTATGTTTACATGCATGAAAAATATGGAAAATTATTCATGCCATGATTTATTTTTATATTGAAACTTGGTGTGCAAGTTCAAGGTGCATCAAGGCTGAAAAAAGTGTGAGGAACAGGCAGGTGGTCTTAAATGATCAACACTAAGCGCATTTTACACTACGTACATGTCGTGTACAACATTTCATACGTAGAGAAAAACTGAATTTCAGAGGGAAAAAAAAATTCCCCCAATTATGTCATAATACAAACCTGTTTTTTTTTTTTTTCATTAACAGTTAACCCACTATCAGTTTATTAATTCTTTTGGATGTTCAAAGATTAAAATTAGGCAGAAAGTACACTGTTACCTCTGATCCCCTAGATTATTCAGATGCAGTTGTAAGCAAGTCTCCAGATGCTCCTGAACTTTCGTACTTACACTCTGGCACCGCAGTTTTTAGGATTATTATTCTACATCAATACAATTAGTGTCTTAGGTAACCTCAAAAAAAATAAAGAAAAAATAAATTAAATAAAAAAATGTAATAAAAAAAGAAAAAGAAAAAAAAAAATCCAGAAAATAATGAAACTCACAAATACAAATATAAAAATGAGAACAAATTGACATAAGTCTAACTAAACTAAAAGACCAGCAACTACTGTACTGTATGTAACTTAATAGGATATTGATTATCCAAAGGCAAGACATCTCCATTTTCTCAGAAACTGCCCAACTACCATTGATTCTAAAAGAGTTTTGTACAGTGTACAAAGTGAATAGCATGGTAGCCAGACTGAACAAAACACAGTAAAGGCTAATGGGTTTTATGATGGGTGAATGAGGATAGTGAAACAAGTCAGCTCAAAAGGAAGGAGGAAAAGAAATGAAGAATGCAGGCAATGGGTATAACTGTCAGTATTTGAGAAAGGCATTTTCCTGTTTTTTTTTAGAATTCAGTAAATAGAAATATCAGAAAAAAATCTTGGCATGTACTTGACAGAGCCTGTATTTTGAGAGAGAGAGAGAGAGAGAGAGAGAGAGAGAGAGAGAGAGAGAGAGAGAGAGAGAGAATAGAATCTTATAATTTATCTGTGACGTGACTCAATCACGTCTCTTCTCCTTCAAGCTAATAAATAAACTAAATATATTTCCCTACACTTAAAGGCAGAGGTCTGTAGCTTTTCCGCATGCCCACCGCGCAGATGGTGATCCGTGAGAACCCATCTGCGCTGTAGTTCTTAACTACATCAGGACTCGTGTATGAGGGACCTTATGAGAAATGTTAAAGGACATGTCCAACAGTTTGTCAAAATTTCTACCAAGCTATGTTACCTAATAGGAATTTGCAGAGTAAAGCCTGGACACTGGTATACTATTAAATCATAGTATCTTAAAATGGCAGTATATTTCTTATACAACTGATTAATAGAGCTCCCACTGCTATCAAATACTATATATTAACCCTATAAGCGAGCTTTCATGATATAAACATCTAAAGAAACTTTGCAAAATGAGTGGACCTGTCCTTTAAGGACCCCAAAACACTGTTGAAATGCATTATACAAGCTTAATCTAACATCAGCTAAAGCTATAAATCATACACAAAAACAACAAGATAATTTCAAATCAAAATCTCAAACTTATCTACTACATACTTCTGGCATGTATATTTACCATATATTTACAGGAAATGTGGAAAGGTGTACATAGTCGTGAGTGAGAACGAGCCAACTGAAATGTCAAGTGTCAGATCCAGTTTCTCACAATTTACAAAACAGGTCAAAATCTGCTGCCCTGATTGAGGAATTCTCCATGTAAACGCACTGTACATGACATAATTGCAATACACTTATAAAAAAAATTAAGTATGAGGGGGAAAAAAACACAGAAAGTGTTGTGATAATTCATGTAACATAGTCCAAGTAGACAGAGAGTTTTTCTTAAACTTCTTCCAGGTCCTGCCAAGAAAAGGACCTTTTCCAGGAAAACAAAACTAAACGTAAAAACTGTACACTAATCTTCAGGATCCAGTTCTTTTTCCCAATAAAGTTAGCTTTGAGCTATCTGTAGCATTAAGCACTGCATGTAGACATTAGAAAGCAAAAGGCAGCAGGTTGGACTCTAACAGCATGCTAGACAGATAGAGAAAAGGTACATATCACCATGCAAAGGCCAATTTAAAGGGCTGGTAAAGACAAAAAGCATGGATTTTAAGAACAGGTGCTTTAATTTAGTATGTCACTCGGTCACAGTGTGAATTAAGTTGAGAATTTGATTGTTCTGATAACCACAATGATCTTTAGTTGCATAACTGTAAGAGTACTGCAGTTAATATGTCAGTCTTAGTTGTGGACCAGACCATTTTTGCCCTGATTTGACCACTGGTTCTCAAAAGTGAGAAGAAGGCAGCAAAATAAAGCACATTTTATTTGGCTAATGAGCACAGGCACCTGGTTTGGCACTTGGTTTGAAGGCGCATTGCAATGCTGGAGCAGGAACCTCCTCCTTCAGCTCTCTACTGAATTAAAGTCCTTGGCAATGTGCAGTCACATCACAGCTATGGCTGAGCAGGGCTAAAGCAGGAGAATGTTCGTGATGACAAGCAAGAGAAGAGAGCACAGCTTGAATGGGTGAGAATTGCCTCTTTGGGCTGTTACTTTCCAGTCTGAGGGGCAGAGAGGTTCCACCTGAAAGAAAAAGAAAAGTAATTAATGCAATGACTGTAAAAACAAAACAAAAACGAAGAACTGAAAATGTAGTTGGTAGTTTGGGTTTTTTCAGTGGTAATCGTTAAAGAGTAACGTGTATATGTTTATGTACCTTTACCCAGACACCCAGCTGTGAGTAGTGGTCTTGACCCCATGTTGTGGGAATCCTGGCTGGCTCGCCATGGAGTCAAAATTAAAGTCCAGCGTGTCTCCGTCCATCAGTGTGTCATGAAGGATGGACTCCATGTCACACTCGAAGCGCTCCACAGGCATGCCATCTAAATCGCTGGGCAGCTTTTCCATGTGCTGCAGGGTGGGTAGGCCTGGTCCAGGGCCATAGCCATTGCCATTGATGTTGCAGAAAGGGAGTCCTCCCCCTCCTGCCCCACTACCTCCTGCCATGTGACCTGCGGCCCCGTATTGCATCTGCATAGCTGACTTCACAGATCCAATACGTGCCCCGTGGCTCATGTTGCTCAAAGGATGTATTTGACGCCCATTCAGAGACACAGAGGTAGGTTGTGTCTGGCCATGTATGCTGTGAGAGTGAGACAGAACATGGCCATGGGAGGCTCCAGGCCCAATTAGTTCAGCTCGCGCACTACCATAATGAGGCATGCGTCCTCTGCCAGCTGACTGGGAGACCACGGTGTCTACAGAAGGAATCATGTCTGTATGTGGATCTGAATCAGAAGTCAGAAGCTCCTTAAGCAGCCCTGCTGTGCAGTTAAACTGTGGCATGGGTCCAGAAGAAGCTGGAAATGAGGGCTTGCTTTCTAGAGTCTGCATGGACATAGAGGACAGGTTTCCCATGCTGGCCTGGCCATACAGGCACTTGTGGTAGTCTTGTTGGGGTTGCTGGTTGCTGTAGGGTGCATATCCAGGGCTGCTCTGTAAAAGAGAGGAAGGGGATGAATGGTTTGAGCTTGAACCGGGCCCTCCAGCTGATCCTGGGTTATTTGGCGAAAGCAGGTTGAGATTGTCCAGAAGGTTCTCCATCACGTTCTCTGTGCTACCATGGCCCAAGGAGCTGGTCATCTCTGAAAGGCTCGGGAGGGTTGAGGTCATTTTGGCAGTTGAGCCAGGGCCCGAGTATACCATGTGCATGTCAGAGTCAGCCAAGTCATCCTGCTCAGGCATGAAGGGTGAAAGACGGCCGCTGACCGTGCTGGCATTGGAGCTGGTGCGAGGACGGAACGTTGTCCAGGGGTCCAAGTCATCATTGCTGTGTGAGTTGGGGCTGCCGGGCCACTTGCTATACTGGGAGCTTGGGCTTTCAGCACCAGCATCAGGACCACCCTGAAGGGTCAGCTGCATGAAATAAGAGCATTAAATCCATTAATACTAGCAAGTATACCAAAAAAATTTTTTAATTAATGTGTGTTCATGTAGTAAAAACAATTCCTGGACATACACACTGAAAACTCCTTTGCATACTCCAGAATTCTTTGGATTAGGTGTGCAAAAACCAGTTCTTTTTTTAAAAACAATGCTTCAGCTTGGTGACCAGATCAGAGATACTTAGTGTAAAGTTAAAATGTGTGGCCTTCATAGTTTAAGCAATACTGGAACATGATCTCACAGAATTTAGGGCATGAATTAATGCTATCTGAGATGTGAGAAGGTGGGCGAGGACAATTTTTGGCAGCATACCTTTTTCTTGGCAGCTCGCCCTCGACTCTTGGCAAACTTGCCAGTGTTGTCCATGGACGCGGCACGGCGGCGAGGTGACTTGCCATTCTTACCACCCTCTGGGTTGAGCATCCACCATGAACTTTTCCCCGTCCCCTCATTCTGCACTCGCACAAAGCGACTGTGCAGAGACAGGTTGTGCCGGATCGAGTTCTGAGAAGGAGAAATGAGAGAGAGAGAGAGACTGTTATGACCACCGCTGCCCTTCTTCCAGTAAATTCTGCTCTGATTGTATATCACCATAGTGCAAATCCTCACAGCAGCTGTTTTTATTCATCACCTGCTTTTGACCTTTTCTTTCATATGTGGCCTACATTTCCACTGAAAAGTCTTTTTGTCTGTCCACCAATCTTCACAAAGGAGAGGAGTGGATCACTTAGCCTTTAATGTAGTCTAAACAAATAATTTTATATGAACAAAGTGAAAATACTTTATAACATACTATCTTACAGTGTAACCTGATGTAAACACCATCAAGACGATCTGAGTTGTTAATAATATCACAGCAAAATCACAGCAGTGAAGGTATAACAGGAACAAAAAAGGCGCAAATTTCATTCAAGCATTTTTAGCTTTGATTACAGGACACAATGTGGTGACCAGTTCATGTGTGAAAATGGTTCCTGAATGCTCCCAGAACCACTCTTTCACTATTTGCGTCCTGGAATATGCCTGCGCCATGAGGGAAGAAAAACTCCATAGATGTGAGAACCTGGTCATTCAGTAGATTCAGGTCATCAGCTGACTTCATCTCACTGCTGAATAATGTTGCTGAGTCTAGATCTGACCAGCTGAGGCAACCCCAGGCCACAACACTGCTTGCAGAAGCTTGTACAGTGGGCACTATGAATGATGGGTGTGTATCACTTCATACGCTTCCCTTCATACCTCAATTAGTCCCACTAACAAGTGTTTTTTTTTTTTTTTTTTTTTTTTTTTTTTAATGGCACCACAGCTGTTTAGTCTCAATCCTTTGAGTTCTCATCACATTATGTGCTCACCATAGCTATGGTTTTTACTCTTTATTTTTTTTAACCATGCAACTTCACCAAGTGTTTAAGTGATCTCCATTCATGATTATTTTTCCGACCGCATTTCTTCCACAAAGTTGACGGTTCAGCACTATCCTTCCAGGTTTTGATAATGTGTTGAAGGGTTCTTAACCCAGTTCCAGTTACTTTAAATCTCCTTAGCCCAATAATTTGAACCTTCTGAAATGTTGACTTTTTTGGCCAGACAGTGTATAAAAATAATAAAATCATGAATTCTGGCAATTTGTCAGAGGCATTTTTGAAGATTTCTAGACCCTATGTGAGACAGAACATGGCCATGGGAGGCTCCGTCCATTACGGTATTTGCTACTTAAATGAACAGCTGCTGTGACCCTACTTTAAAAAGCCTTAACCACACATAAAATAATAAGAAATTGTTAGTAACAGACAGAACGAGAGTGGCCTATAGGCATATCTGTTGGTTTACACGCCAATATGAAACTTATGGAGATGCGATAAAGAATGAATGGATCTGCCATTGTGCTGTGGTCAGTCAAATATTAAATACACATTGTTGCCTGGAGATAGAGTGAAACCGCTTCTATTCTTTTGTCCACTTCACAAATTAAGCACAATAGCATTAAGCAAAAAAAAAAAAAAAAAAAAGAAGGTCTCTATGACCTAGCCTATACTCAAAGCAACATTCGACAAGGTTTCAGTGGCACTGCATCAAAACCTATGCAGTGCTTTTAGAGAAAGTATAAAGCTCACAACCATTGGGGGATCTATTTCTCATAATATCTGCTCAGCAGGAACACGGTCACACAGCGCAGGCAGATATTCAAATGTTTGGAGACAGGAATTACTTAAGCCGCCATAGTAATATTCACCATTAGAGCTATTTCTCTGAAGTTAAACAAAAATGGGGCATTTTTCAGGCACTGGCCTAATGGGCCGGGTGCGCGTGTTACTCTAAATTGTTAATGGATGAGGCACGATGTGATGGCGGTGCTGTTTGTGGACTAAAAAGCTTTGTGTTCATGAAGAAATCTTGTAACCAAGTGCTGAGTGTGCGTGTGTGTGTGTGTGTTTCTTTTTCAAACAGCGTGTGCTGTGTATAAAACAAACACCTCGTGAAATTTCTGTTTATATTTTTGAAATATGGCCATCAGAACTGCATCACTGAAGAACAAAAATAGTGGGGGGGAAGAGGAAGAGGGTGGGGTGAGAGAGAGAGAGAGAGAGAGGTGTGTGTATATGGTGTGTGTTTTTGTGTGTTGTTCAGCTTGTTTTAAAGTTTTGAGTAGAACATCATGAAAGAGGGGCGTTCAAGTCAAACCAGGATGGATCACTTGTTGCCAACGTGCAGAAGAGGCGAATCTGTCTGTGGGACCTGTATACATTATCATTCATGATCACCACTTGCACATTGCAGGAACTCAAGACTTATTGCCACATGCCCCATACAGTCCTGACCGCACTCCAAGCCATTTCCACATGTTTGTGCCATTTAAGGAGTTCCTGGGAGGCCAGTGTTTCACACACAGGCAGTTGCATCATGGCTGAGAAAACTTTGTACTGAGCAATGGTTTAAAACACGACACAGCTAGTATGTTAGCTAGCCTGCTAGCAATCCTGGCTACTGTTGTGTATAATATAATAACTAGCTTAGGTGTTAGCTCTCTTATTAGCACCTGATATGATACTTAGCCTAACTTAAGCAAGTACGGCTAGCTGCAAAAGTAAAAAGAGCACTTCCGGAGAGATTCAATTATCCAAGCAAACTACTTAGCCGCCAACATTAACACAGTGCTGCATGTGGCTAATTTTGCTAAGTACCAGCATGACCATCCTGTTAAGCAGCACTTGTGTTTCTTATTGTTTACCACTGAGAAGTGTGTAAGACACTACAAATTAGACACTATTTTTTTTGGTTGTATGTCTGTGTGTTTAAAAGGAGACATGATTTGAATTTTGAGCCAGACGCTAGACGCCTGTGACTGTCATACAGTATATCAGCGCGGCTGCAGGAAGCCGGCTGGCCACGACACTCCAAAGTCTATCCAAATCTAACACACACACACACACACATATATATTACCCAACACCTTCTGAGCCATAACTATAAACACAACACACAACAGTTTTAATGAGCAACACAACAGTTTCCAGTTTGAGTAATCACAACCCCAGACATTAAAAAATGTTGTGCTTTTACTGTAAACTCATCAACTAAACACACATTCACAACTACATCACCGTTATCTGAAACTAAACTGCTGCTGAATGATCATGTGATTATTGTCGTGATTACCTCAGAGTTGGACGTGGACTTTCTCAGAGTTTGTGTACGGCCTGTTGTTGAGGAGAAGGAGACAGGGGGAAATACCAAGGCAGAACTCTGTGTGCTGTGTGAGAAGGGTCTGGCAAACGAGTGTGTCTACAGTGTGGTCATACTCAGAGAAGCCCAGTTTCCTGCTTTGGGTCGTGTGTGTGTGAGTAGGCTCTTTTTAACTCAGCATGAACTAATGGAACACCGGTTCCTCACCCTGCCATTACCCAAGTGTGTGTGTGTGTGTGTGTGTGTGTGCGCGCGCGCGTGTGTGTGTGCGCGTTTCTATCCATTTTGTATTATCCTATATATAACCTACCAGTCAAGTTTCGACACAAGTTTGGATTTATTTTATACATTCTAAACCAATACTGGATTTTTTTCCAAAACTATGAAATACCATATAGAATTAGGTAATTAACCAACAACAGCAACAACAACAGTAAGTTGTTATTTTAGGACACAAAGGTCAGCTGTCCTGAAATAGTTCTTGTAAGAACAGTATTGTCAGGTGCATTGGCAAAACCCATCAAGCATCATGATGAAACTGGCTCATGAAGACCTTCCCAGGAAAGCGAGACCAATAATTACCTCTGCTGCAGAGGAGAAGTTCATTTAGAGATAAAAATAAATCACTAATTAACAGCGCCTCAGATTAGGGCCGTTACGAACGTTTTACGGAGCTCATCTCAATATCAACTGTTCAAAGGAGATTATCGCATATTTTGGCTCCGGCATTGTTTTACAATGTAGAAAGAAATAAAAATCAGGAAAAAAAAGACTATGGAAATGGTTGTCCAAACTTATCCAGAGTGGTAGCAAATTATAACAAAACATTTTGTGTATTATAATAATAATAATAGAAATATTAATAATATTAAAAATAATAATAATAATCATGCTACACAGTATCTTCTAAGAAGGTTATCTTATTTGACTGATGATGTCATTGAGTTTCGTCCCTCTTCCTGTCTGGACACCAAGTTATGTATTAGCAGTAACACAAGACAAGCATTCCAGCTAATCACTGTGACCAAAGTTCAAACACAATCACGGCTAGGCCGCTGGGGCGCAATCTCTTAGGAAGTGAAGAACGTGGGACTCTTCTTTGTCCCAATCCGCATTCCTGAGCAAGGTTACCAAACCACATGGTTTGTGTGCTGTGGAGACACTCTAATCTCAGCTTTGCAACAGTCCCACCATTCCACGAATACCATAACAATACAGCGACACGACTCGAACGGAGCAGTCTGAACAGAATGTTATTGGTGACTTATAGCACAATGGCACATATTCAACACAGTGGTGTGGAAGCAAGAACAGACTTGAGCGCCTGAGAACGCCGTATGAGCTGTTCCACATCTGATTCATAGCACTGCTATACGCCAACAGAATAAGCGAGGACATCGGGGATTAGTAGATCGGCTTCTGCTGTGTGGAAATAAAACACCGCCTTCGTTTACATATCAGAATTACATAAGAGAATACTTTTTTATTCATAGTTTTATAACATTGAGACCTTCTTTCAAGAAGATTTTAGAAGACATTCCTTCTTGAAATACTATTTTACTCAAAAAAAAAAAAAATCTCTTCAAAACTGTCCCCGGAGATTGCTTCCTAGTTTATTTATGTACAGTATGTCTATTAAAACCTTTTTTTTTTTAATTTAAATCTCTTTTATAAGTGATATTACCAGTGATAATATTCATAATATGAAAAAGAATTGGCTACAAATATTAGTTGTTAAAGGGGGGGAAAAAAAAAAAAAAAAAAGATCCTCAAACTGTATGTGCGATTTGAAGATCAAAATAAAACTAACTAATGAATAAAAGGCTGATGTATCAGTTGTACAAAGTTAAAGCGGGGTTTTTTTGCACCTACAGTATAAAATATAACTATACAGTGTGTATGCTGGGAAAGATATTATTATTTATTTAACACTTTTAGACACCGTTGTTATGGTGGCATAAAACACTATTAATACCCGATTACAGTACACTCGGTTCTGCAGCGTTTTAAGCTGGCTGTACAATTGTAAGAGCATGTCAGAACTGCTGTGTATGAAAGCCAGGGGTCAATGGTAACAGCCAAACACCAGGAAGTGACCACATGAAAGAGGACTGTCACAGGAAGCCAGCCTCAGTTCCTGTCTTTCAGGAAACAGTGGTTTGCAGGTCAGTGTGTAGATGTGTGTGTGTGTGTGAGTAAAAAGGACTTGGAATGCCAGCCCACAGCAATCAGCGCCAAGTCCCGGCGATTCGGGTCGGAGAGGCGGGGGTTGTGGGGGGGGTTTGCTGTGCTCCCACCCCATCAGCCTTCTGTTTTGGCTCGGGTGCCAGCAGCGCTTACACTCGCAGGCAAGAGAGAACACACAATGGCCTGGAGTCCATCACAAGTCCTCACGAAAAGCCAAACTACAAAAGTACAATCCAGAACAGTTCATTCTGCTGCCCTTCCTTTCATATGCAGAGAAAAAAACATAACACGTTGTTCTGTATAAGAGGCAGAGTTCAGTCCAGCAGGCAGTTAGATTGTGTGGTTTTTAAATGCGAAATGGAAACCAGAATGCTTCTCTTCTGTAACGTTAAATTTCAGAGTGAAATAGACATCTAGATGGTTGAGGGTGGAGAATAGGGAGATGTAATATGACATGATGTTATTGGTGAATGTTATTATTTGGTGCATTTTTCTATAATGCCTGATGAGATAATATTAACAACAATAATAATAATAATAAAGTTTTCAAAGGTCATTTTGGTTGGATCCTGGCAGATTTTAGATGAATGATGAGCATAAGTGTTTACCCCAATCATGGTTCTAACATTACCACCCTTATCTTTTCATATGTTGGGTAAACTGTTAGAAAGTTGCATATGAGACCTTTCAGAGCACTGAAACAAATAATAACCAGGTATCAACTAAGGAAGAAAGGGCAGCTTTGATCTCATGACTGATTTTAATCTAGTCAGGGAAAAATAAAATTTTTTTGTGAGTGGTCAAAAAGTGTTGGCAAAAGAACATAGTCTTGAACTGTACTAATGAGTCCCATGGCCGAATGCCAGTCTATACGTAAATCCCCTTTTCCACCAAAGTGAACCGGGTACTAGTTCATGTCTGGTGCTAGTGCCAGTCCAGAGCCAGTTCAATAGCGAACCTAAGAACTGGCTTTGTTTTTCCATGGGCTAGAGAATCATGTCATTATGTCACAGTATATGTCTGTGTTTGACTCTACGTCCCCAGCAATGTTAGCGGCAATGCTAGTTGCATGGCTAGCTTGAACTTCAACATGGCTTTGTGAGCAGTTCTGCCCAATGAATATTGATCCTTTTAAAAAATAAAAAAAAAGTGGTCAAAAACTTTTATTTGGTTGTGATAATCCCGCTCCCCCATCCCCTGACATAAGCGGTTCTTTGTTCTAGCCCAGAAAAGTGTTGGTTGCCGCTGTGGAACCGGTTTATCTGTCTGAGGCCCATTGCTTTGGCTGTCTGAAAACAAAGAATGGGTACAAAATTGGGCACCAGCTTCAAACTAGCTCCGGAACTGCCTTGGTGGAAAAGGGGCATAAAGGGGCTTTCACACCTTTCATTTGAATTGTCTGTTCACGTGTCTGAATCAGAGCATCAATTAATACTTTTGGTTCATTTGCTTGGTTCTGCACTGTACATAAAACCTATTAGTAAAGCTAAATGCCTGTGGGGCATATAAGGCTGAAAACATGCTCATTAAACTCTTACCTTTACCATAAATATTTATACCAAGTGTCTGTCTAAATCACGAAAAAAGAAAAAAGAAAAAAAAAAAAAAGAATTCACCCAAGTATGGAGGACACGGCCCCTGACATTAAATATGATAATAGACAATTATATAAGCATTTAAAAACTTTTGCCTACTACATCCAGCCTTTATTGGTCTCTTAGTTTTTCTGCAGCACTATAGCTCTGTCCTTTACTCAGCATGCATCTCACGGCTTGGGTTAGTAGCCTGAATTCATACAATTCAACAATTTTGCCAGCAATGTGTAACACGCAACATTTTACGGTTCACTTTATGCAAAACACTTCAGTCAAATCACTTTCTCACTGCAACTGAACTTAAAATAAGACAGGACTAGGACAGAGAACCCTCTCCGCTTAGACAATCTGTGACAAGACGTCTCAGACAAGACATCTGTGAGCCCGTGTGTGAGGAAGAGGAGAGTTAGCCCTTGCAGCATGGTCAGCCACATGAGCAGTTGCACGAGCAGGACTTCAGGCAAAGTGACTTGTCTCCCGCATGTGTTTTAGTGCTTATCCGCCCTTTTTGGCACCTGTTGTACAATTTGTGAGTAGCGAGCGAGAGATGACTGGCATTGAACAAAGTATGCTATAGCCTCTCGCAGCCTAATGTAGTGATCCCACATTCATTACGGCCAATCGGGGGCGCCTGTGAGCTCACGTAAGCGGAAGGAGCGGATAGCGCTGTCCTCCGAGTGTGTTACGCCGCCCCCAACGGTGCGTGAGCGAGCAGTTTGAAAAGTCAGGTGGCTTGGAGGAAACACGTGATAGTCTTTGACCCTCCTGACTGAATGGTCGTAATAGCCTTAATGCGGGAGGAATTTACGTCTAAATTAGGGAGAACAAAAATGTAATGAGTAAAATTGTATTAAAAGAAATAATAAAATAAAAAAATGTATAGATGTAAATTGACTACTAAACACTATTATTTAGTTTGCCATTTAAATATGACTATTTAACTGTTTAATTATAATTATGTAGGCTAAGTTTTGTTACTGAATAAATCATTATAAATAAATATTGTAAATTAATAAATAAATAAATAAAGGACATGCTACAATAAATAAAAGAAAAGAAATATTGCATGACATCTGTGGTGTAATTGTGAGGCATGCATACATTGCTTTATTGTGCGTGCAAGAGTGTGTGTGTGCGCTAGTGTGTGTGCATGAGTAGCTGGAGGTCAGGGGACTGGGACGGTCCATGCCAAGGACATAGTGTGCAGTTATCCTCTTTCTCTCTCTCTTACTTTCTTTCAGTCCAAGGAGGCTGAAAGGCCATACTGTTCTCTCTTTCACTCTGTCTCTCACTTTCTGTTTCTTCGGGGTCTAAAGAAGTCTGCAGACTAGACTTGGCCAAATGAATTGCTCACTTCTTCAAAAGATCTCAAACAGCACATCGGCCTCTTTGGAGGAAGAAGAAAATAAAAAAAAAAACCTTCCCAGAGAGAATATGAAATGAAGAGGAGCAGGAGCTGGTTTGAGTCAGCAGCCAAGGCCACATAAGAGCTTCTTTTCTGTGAAGGGACTGAATTAGATTAAGGGGGGGTACTGTCTCCGACATGCACTTGATGTTTAGGCGTCGGAGGAGATGGAGAAAAAAGAAAGCATGCAATTACAGGAGAAGACTTCAAAGTAGGTTTCACGCCCTCGCCGGGGAGGTTACAGTCAAACCGTGAGGTGGTGGTGAGACATGTATTCATGCCTGGCAGAAGTAAAAAAAAATTATAAAAATCCCCCTAAAACTAGGTCCTTCTGAAGAACTTCTTCAAGGAGACAAAGAGTAAAAGGGACACTAAGGCCGGTTCATACAGTCCATGATGAAGCAGCACCAGGCTCGTGTTAGGTCATGTCTGGTTGGGGAGCCATCTGTTGACAGATCTAGGTGCGTGTCGTGTACTGTATATGTGTGTATGTATGCGTTTGTTTGTGTGTGTGTGTGTGTGTGTGTGTGTGTGTGTGTGTGATAGAGACAAAAAGAACCTGTAGGCTCTCCAACACAGAG
>JAQMYL010000003.1:11557598-11568484 GCA_030014365.1 Clarias pachynema | reverse complement strand
AGAGAGAGAGAGAGAGAGCGCATCTGTGTATACATACAGTTTACATGTCATGCACGGAAATGTCCTGAGATCAGGATTATTTACACATGTGTTTCAGAGTGATTGCGAGCTTGAAGCAAACCGGGCAGTGTGTGTGTGTGTGTGTGTGTGTGTGTGTGTGTGTGTGTGTGTGTGTGGTGGGCCAGCCTGACAGGCACCACTCATAATCGCTTTAAGGCAGGAGTTGCACAACAATGTGGAGAGTCTAATGCCTGTGGTTTGAGCCCTTGGCAGCAAATGGGCTTATAAAAATGACTGCGAAAATCTCAAGAACCGACACTCAATTCAACACACACATTATCTTATACACTCACACTCACTCCGAGCAATAGTGAGGTGTCTAACTGTAGGTTCTTAAACAGTGGGATTTACTGTCATGTCCTGAATAGGGATTAGCTTCACTCATGGTGTGTGTGTGTGTGTGTGTGTGTGTGTGTGTGTGTGTGTGTGTATATGTGTGTGTGTGTTCACTCTGTGTGGCCCCTTACAACACTTCTGGAATACTTTTAACGTCCTCCAGTAAATAAAACCTCATCCTTCAACATCACATGAAACAAACAGTTTAAGCCTGGCATTCATCGAGTTATACCCCATTTCATTTCCACTAATTCTATCTTAGCAATTGAAAACCATGTTTAAAAAAATAATCACATTTAAAAACAAGTATTTTCTGATAGCTCAGCGTTCACTGTTGACATTTCTTGATATGGACTAAACACCGTCATTTGAATACCGCACTTGCCTTTTAAAATTTCCAACATAACTAAGACATTTTTCTTTAGATGTTTAGTACAGTACTGTGCACAAGTCTTGAGACATCCCTGATTTATTTATTTTCTGCTTACAAAGAGCCGAACGTTCTTCTAATATTTAATGCAGTCCTAAGGAAAAGTTCTCCAGGCTTCCTAAAAACATTTTTTCAGGCCAGTCCCTGTACCTGTCCAGTTTCAGAGGAGTGTTTTTCTGTTTGTTAAGCCACACAGTGACCCATGAATTACTCTGACTTAAAGCACTGAGAAACAGGTGCGGATGCCGACAGATGATCAGGCCGGTGATTAGTATACTGGTCATGCCGAATACTGAGTGCATTTAGAGCGATGAAAAATAATCATGTGGTCTGATGGGTTCGGACCGACCCTGTCGCAGAGAGATGGGCGCATCAGGGTAAGAAGGACAGCGCATGAAGTGATGCACCTCTGGGGCAGTGTTACGATCTGTGGTTGCTTCAGGTGGTCAGGTCTAGACGCAGCGGCAATAAAATGAAGTCAGCTGATGACCTGAATGTACTGAATGACCAGGTTATCACATCCGTGATTTATTATTATTTTATTTTTTTTAACATGGAAATGTTGGTAAAGTCGAACATTTCCATGTTAATTTTATTCATCAGGAACGCATCAGCAAAACAGTTTTAACACAAAACTACACTGCATACAACTGAATGTCTAATAAACCCCGAGAAAAACAAGCCGTCCGTGTAGCCTGACAAGAGCTCGACTCTACGGCTTCACTGACACACAGCCTCTCCTCGCACGCGTCTCTCCTCCCGTTTCACCAAAACAGCTCTGTGACTCACTCTGACTCACGCACTATGACTGCTTGCTTTTTAAATGGTCCAATATGTGTATTCGCGCCATCAGACACTTTTGGTAAACGGAGCAGAAAGAGAAACATGAGGCAGAGAAGCTGGCTCGCCCGAGTGCTCTGGTGCTCGTGTGGAGCTGAGGTTGGTTCTGTTTAAAAGCACTGTTTGTGACCCGTTTAGTGAGTTTTCTCCATGAGGTAGCTGCGCACTGAGGATGAGAATCGTTGCCGTTAGATGTTGGGAAACAGTCACAGGAAGTCTGGCTTAAGTGTTTTCTCGGTCTGCGGGAGAGCTGGCCAGCGTAACACGGAATCATTTCCAACCGATGACCTACATGATTTCTGTCAGTGATCTAGACATAATGTCACTAGCTGACTCTCTTACGCACTAATTCATCAGCAAGACCCATACAGAACGGTGTTATGGGTGGATCTGTGAGCATTTTGTGAGATTAAACTATTAAATCAGGAAAGCGCAGCAGCAGTTTAAATTGCTTTCATTTTCTTTAAACACGCTCATGCAAATTGTACATTTAAGAGAAATATTTGACTCGAATCTAGTCGGGGTCATAAAACTCCACCGAGCCTTCAGATCCAACTGCTTTCGAATCAGATCGCTGCCCGGTGAAGCGTAATATTATATGAGCAGACGATAAATTAATGATTCCCCCTCCTGCTCTACACCCGTTATATTTTACACCACTCAAACATTAGCATGTTGGTAACATAGTGAACATACTGTCTCTCTCTCTCTCTCACACACACACACGCACACACACACAGAATACACAAACTGCTCAACTGAATCATGAGGTTGTGATGTACTGTCCCTGGACTTTGGCCAGCAGTATGCTGAAATAGCAGTGTGCTGTGTTGTGGCTTGAGCAGCATCGAGGCCTCTCTTACACCACCCTGACAGCACACACAAATAGGCACAGGAGGGCACATGGGGCGAGGTGCCAATCCTTCTCTGATATCATGCGCCGAAATATTTCCCCACCACACCCCCAGCTGCAATTTATTTATTTATTTATTTATTTTATTTTGAAGCGTACCATGCTTTTTAAGTTCTTCTGCACACGTTCGCTTCCTATTTGCAACCCATTGACCTCTCCGCGCTTCCGTCACAATGTTAAGCGGCTGCAAATACACGTCCACACCTGATTGGCTAAACGGATAAACATGGGAGCTTGTTTGATAAACAAACTCACACTGACCTCCAAGTGGAATTGGACCAAATGACATACAGTACCAGCTTCTCGGGAAAGCCGACACGGCAGCATGTGGACGCATTAAAACCGTGTAGTGCTGAGAAGAGATTCTTCGTCGCTCATAAATCCTTTTATTTATTTCTTTTCTTTGGATAAATAGCGGACTAGTTTTGCCCTGTCGGCAGCAGCTTGGAAAGGTGCTGACAGTTTGTCCGTTGCTTTACTACTACGATTCTTGGAGGGCTTCATCGCTGTACGGCCCTTTTCCCCCTCATTTCTTTCATTCTGCTTGTCAGAGGTATGTTTAGTCTGGAGAAGAAGCACAAAGACCTTCCCTTTTTTTCTTTCTTGTTGGCCGACCCCAAACAAGAGTTTGCATTTTATAAATGGTTACTAGTGCATCGTGTTTGGAAATCTATATTAGATATACACATAAGCAAACGTGTTTCTGCACACTTCACTTGGCCGCCTCGTGTACTATAGGTACGTTCACACACACGTATCCAAACACGCCGCTGCCTTTAAGACGTCTCGCATGCCAGGAGAATGATTCATTTAACCAAAAGAAATAATGAAAGACTCGGAACACAATAGATCGAAATGAACATATGGGCAGCACGGGCTGGAAGGCGAATGAAAGTTTAAAAAGTCAAGCATATAACTAGCATGTCTGCGCCGCCGCCTCACGTCATTCGTCTGTCGTAACCCGGTTTAGAACCTTGGCTCAGGTTCGTCGCGTGTGTCTCTGAAAGGCGTCATCTTTCTAAATGCCCGACTCGCTAACAAGCGCCACCGCTTTTTGGCCCGGGGCTCTTGGATTCCTGTAAAACATCTCGTTATGCAACCTTTAAGGGGTGTCACCTTATCTGAACTCTGTGAACCTTGCACCGAGACCGTCAGCCCCGGGGGGCTAGAGAGAAAGAGGAGCCGCAATGTTCTGAGCGTCTGTGCCTTCTGACATCAACACTAGTTTATGCCAAGTCATGTTTGGAGTGTCCCGTTCTGGTGCTGGCGGAAGGGCAGGATAGAAGAAAGGAAGAAGTGGGTGGAAGAGGAGAAGGTCAGGCGTTTTTGGAAAAACGCAGCCTTTCAGTCAGCACGCAGGGCTCGATCATGTCGTCCCAAAGGGAGATTCATGTTTGAGGTGCAGTTTTTCTATGCTGATGTCATCCAGAAATCACAGATTATATCCCCGAGCTCAGTCCAGTATTCGGTGATCTGCTTTTCAGTAAAAAAAATTTGAATCTGGCTCAAAACCACTGAGTTTAGTGAGATTTTAGAATCCATCCTGAAAATTACCTGATTCTTTTTAACATTTTCTTCTCCACTAATGTTTACATTTTTAGATGCTTACGGTTTACACAAAACATAGAGACATATAATGCATATACTACTTGACAGGCGTTCAGTATTGTCTTTAAAAAATAGGTGAACGCCGGGACCGCGGCTCAGGTGACTCGCGGAGGTGGTGGAGAAGGCGCTATCATGAGAGCGAAGTGTGACGTACTGAAGGACGAAAAAATCAATTCTTGGCTTGTAAGCCAACACTGATGATTGGTGGCCATGTGCTGCATCAAATATTTGCACTAGCCGAGTGACGTCTGTGTCGTATAGGAGTAACAGGAAGAACAGACACAGGGTCATCTGTGCATGGAGCCAGACATCTGGCTAGACGCCTTTGTGTAGAAACACGGTGCTGAGCGCGGTCACACGTTTTCTTCTGGACACACTGATGCTAAATGTTTGACACAGACAGTCAAACTAAAGAGGCACTTCTCACATTTGGTTTAGTCCTTTACCTAGTTTTAATAGACATTTGCATGTAAAGGTGTCCTCTTAAATCTAGTCATCATCCTCATGTATAGTACTTTATGTCTTTTTCTGATTCAAATAAATAAAACTTGAGCTATAGTCAGCTCTCCTAATGCACTAACAAGCTGAGAAAGGTTTCAGCAGCAAAGGACATGATGACTAACCTCTTACTGCACGGAAATGGCTCACTGAACATCTTCCAGGTACAATCAGTGCCATTCACTTGCTTATTAAGTTCTAAAAAGTGCTGGAAATATGAGGCTATTAGAGATCATTTCCATTCTGTTAATGGCTTTGGTTGTGCACTTGGCCAGGCATGCCTGTATCTGAAGACGGGGATTTAATCTGTTACGTTCATTTAATACAGGAATTATTTTAACGTCCATTTGAGAAAAAGAGTTAAGTGACTACTAACTGAAGACAGTCTTTGAGTCTTTCAAGAACAGAAAGTTTAGAAAGTATTTACTTTATTATTTGATTTCGTCCAACCAAAGCAAACACATTCCTGAAATTTCTCTACACACAGAGCTGCATGATTCTTAATATTTCCTCAATGAAAGCAAATCCTTTTTTTTTTTTTTTTTTACTCAACCAAGTCTTCTGTGAGCAATTTTGTAAGCGACAATCTGTAACCAGCATTTATTAAGCGCTTACATTGCTTTAGCAGACTGTAGTAGCTCAAGTTTCCAAGCGGATGAATGTGAATAGAAGCTTGCCTGCATTTTTAACTACAATAAAACCCTGAGCAAAAAGAAATGCTGTCTACATTTTTGGAGGTGTCCTCAACTGTGTCCATGTGAACAACACAGTCACTTAAGAGTGAAAGTCAGCCTTTATAAATTCACTTTATGCATAATACACAACTTTTTAATTTACTCATTTATTTTTCGGAATTTCATTTTATGTCATTTTCACTGTTTTGCTCTGTGGGCATCAGGTGCATGTTGCCATGTGACACAACCTTTATGTTCATCTGTTTCAGGGAACAGCGAGGAATAGTGGCACGCTCTGTTTTATGCAATGGGTGCAAACATCTCGAATGATCCAGAATCAACTGTTCTTGAGTTGACCTTTATTGGAAAATGAATCAAAGTTGTGACTTTAAGAGTTTTTGTGTAGCACAACCAAATATCTCTTTCTATTTACAGTACAGCCTCGTGTCTCAGGCTACTAGAGGAGATCACAGCCAGCGTGGCCACACGGGTTTCACACTGGGAGGTTTGACATTAAAGTAGCGCGAGTTACTTTGTAAAAAGGATCCCTTTACACTCTGGACTCGAGTTCAGCTGGACCTGGTTCAGAATTCCTCTCCACTCCACGAGTGAACAATTTCAAATCAAGGAAAGTGCTTATGTGCTGTGGACGTTGGTAAAAAAAAATGCATCTGTCAATGAGTCTTCTTTTACCATGAACAGCTCTATCTCGTCCTCACAATGTATCTTTCTTTCCTTTTCTGAAAATGATGCACACTTTTATCTGAAGAAGAGATCAGGTGAAAAACGCCTGTGCCCTCCTACTCAGCGTCTTCTCTCCACTTCCGCTTAGTAGCCTTGACAAAGAAGCGGTAAAGCTGCTTACAATAAGGGCTCAAAAGAGTACTGAAAGAATAAGCAGTGCATTTTTCACGTGCATACTCACCTAGGCTGACCAGATTTACACTCTGACCCATTATCTCTCTCTCACACGCATAGGACAATAAGCGCCTAGTGTTTGTATAAGCAGGCAGTGGAAGTATGAGGAAAATGGTCAGAAATACTGAGTCACATGTAACTTTTATACATGACACCAGACTGAAATGAAACGAAAAGTCTCCTAACAGGAAAAGAAAATATGAGGATAGCACTCAGATAAGTGCTAACTGTAAAAAAATAATAATAATAATAATTACATTATCAGAAAGAAAACACGACAGCAAACGATTGACCTACACACTAGATCCCTTTCACCCGTGAGATATTCGATCGATAAAATTAAATGCCTTTTACAACCACAACCCCGGAGCAGCAACAGACGTCACATATACCGTTCCGCTGAATTCCTTCTTGAAACCAGAATCAAAACACTGCGTGCATTATTACGTATCTTGTATCATAAATGAGCGGTGCCTTTTTGTGACAGAGAGTCCTCTCAGAATGACTCATGCACACATTTAGGCAGGTCGAGAGAGAGCACTAAGCTTGCAAAATTGCACTCACAAAAGCACAAAGCCTGAGGAATGCTGGGACAATGAACTCAAACCAGTGGGTGGAACCGACATTTGCCTGCATGTGTAGTCTTTCATGCAAACATACCTGGCATGCATCGTGGGCGAATTGACGCATAAGCCGTTGGTTATTAATAGTGTGTGGTGTGACAAGGTACTACACCTAACAACGTAACTTTGGCTCCCGGCTTACAAGGTGGTTTCCATGGATTTCCACGGGAATGTTTTTGTGTTTCTCTGGTTGTCAGGTGGCTTTTGGTGTACGAGGAACGTGACAATGCATGAGGGTGTCTGAGGGTGCCATCTAAAGAAGCTGTAGTGTAGCAACCGACTTCTCAACACTTTGGCCTCGGGTGACATCGAGAACCCGGAGCTCTCGCACCCTCTGTCCACTTGACTTGAACCCTGGCCCTATAAACTGATGCGAATGCAAAAAACCGTTCATTGCATATAAATGTTATGAAAATGTTGACAAAGCAAGAAACCTGCTATGTTTCTATGGCAATACGTATACTATACTGTATAATTGGAAGTAGTCATTTTTAGACCAGGGAACTCCTAAAACCATAATGCCAGGCAGTATGCATGTACACACACAACAACAACAACAGATCATGTTACCAACAGACACAACTGTACACTATATGTAAGCATCCAGAGTCAGGAATGCTCCTCGTCAGCAGACACTTCATGTCTAACTTTACTCGGGACCTGTCATGTGACTGACTGGCAGTGGGACACACTTGCAGTAAGGGACCTGTTGTACTCCCCATGTGGTTAAACATCAGGCAAACCAGTGACTAGGACCTGACGCTTAAAAACTCATGCACATGCAGTCACATGGCCGCACGGTACCCTGTGCACGGAATAAATACCTTCCAGCCGGCGGAGCTGTTGCTGTCGCCCTTGTCCTTGAAGTAAGGCACGCTCTTCACCATCCAGTCGTAGATCTGCGAAAGGGTCAGGCGTTTCTCGGGCGAGCTCTCGATGGCCTTGGTGATCAGGTCAGCGTATGACATGTTGCCCCAGGCGTTGCGCCGGGCCGAGCCGCTCTTCCTCTGTGCCGCAGCCGCCGCCGCCGCCGCTGTGGAGGAAGAGGAGGAAAGTAACGGCACCTGCTGCTGCTGCTGCTGCTGCGGAGGGAGCGGAGCGCCGGGGATCTGCGGACGCTGCTGCTGCTGCTGCTGTCGGTGCCCGCAGTTTTCTTGGCATTGGAAATCTGTGCACAAGACAAGCGGCTTGTCTTCAGCATAGTCCTCGGTTTCTTCGAGCAGACTGAGGAAGTCCGCGGTGCCGCTGATCTCGTGCTTGACAGACGGGGCCGGCGAGCTCGTGCTCGAGTCTGCGGGGTTTGTGAACTCGGGTCGGGGCAGCGGCCAAGTGCATGATCGGGGCCGCGACAGGGGCTCAAAGTCCGGGTCGATGTCGACCAGCTGTGGTTGCTGTTGGGCCGCTTCCGCCATGGTACCGACAAAACGCCCCGCGTCACATAGAGTTAGCGGCGCGCGAGAGTGACTCGGGCCAAAGAGCGCGGATTGAAAAAGAAGCAAATATTCAAGTTTCCTAAGCAGTGAACAACACTACATTAGTTAGTACCGCGCGTCGAAACCGTGAGTCAAACCGCGAGGCGTCGGAAAGTTCCTGCCATCTGAAGGCTCTGTTATGAACTTGTGGTCAAAGTTTCAAGCAAGTATTCCGCTCGTGCGTGCTCCTGTCACTGCGCGTGTGTTTGTGTGTGTGCGTGCGTGCGTGTGCGCGCGTGTGTGTATATGAGAGAGAGACACACACAGAGCGTGAGCGGCGTTACTGGAACACATCTATCATTGGTCAGCTGATACCGCCCACGCTCGATTGGCAGATGTCGTCTTCCAATCATAGAAGCTTTTTGAAAGTGAAACGGTACAAAAACAGCGCTTTGCTCCGCCCAGTACTAGTAAACACATTTCATTAGGAGGAGTGTGGAGAGAGAGAGAGAGAGACTGCGTCACAGCGCGGCGCCTTTATGTGCACGTGGAGGCTTTAAGTAGCGTTAATAAACATAAAGTGTTATCTAGGAACAGGTCTAAGTCACATGAGAATATATATACAGTATTAGACTGTTCTAAAGTGCAGGGCTATCTAACAAATTCAAATTCTTAACATGATAGATAAATGTTTACATCAGTTAACATAATTCGCCACTGCGAAATAATAATAATAATTATTATAATAATAATGACAGTAACATATTTTGGCCTTTTAGAAACTAGGACCCTATAGTGAAACAAGTGATATGATATCAAGAAAATAAGTAAGAGCAGCTCTTTAAAGAAACAAACAAACAAAACTTCCCACAATCTACTAGGCCCTTTCTATTTAACTTAGACTTAAGTCAAACATGTAATTATTTGGTCTGCAGTAACAGTCAAAACCACTGCCATAGTGATGCACTCCTGTGGCACAGTACAGCTGTGTATTCCACAGACTGTTCAGTGCCAGTGGTTTGTTATTGCGACTCAGTTTAGTAGATAATAAGCAGTTTTTTTTGAAGCGCAGAAAAATAAGATTAATGTGACCATACTGCCATCTTGTGGTCGATGTTGAAACTGCCAAGTCGGTTTTCTTCCTATGCCGCTATTCTAACATCATTATACAGTTGCTATGGGGTATTTTCAAACTTTTCTTAATGTGTCGAAAATATAAATAATCCATGCGCATATGTTATTATTTTTAAATGTATACTGTATTTAATGTTTAATAACTGATATACAGGTTAGGCTAACTTGTGTTCCTAAATTGTCCCCTGTGTGTGAATGACTTTGTGAGTGTGTGCATGTGTGCACCCTGCTATGGATTCTGACCATATCCAGGGGTGTATCTGCCTCATGCCCTAAGTCTCCTGGGATAGGCTCCAGGCCGATCAAGTATAGACAATAAGACGACGATGATGTATTTAATGCTTTATGTGCCTTTATATGCACACAAAGCATTATCCATCAAATCCATATAAAATAATGAATTAACATAGACTATTTATTGTTTCTCATGTGTCATATCTCATGTATGTATGTGTTTCATTAATTGCTGATCTGTTTACTTGCTTTTCTGCATTTTTTCTTCCAAAAATGAGGGCTATTTTGAAACAAAAGTTCTGCAAAAAGCTGGAGTTACACCTAAGTCAATTTATTGTTTAAATAGTCGTAGTTTTTAAAGTCCTAGGCTGGTATTACACCAGTTCCTTATCTTACCCCGTAGGGTTGTGGTGGTACTGCACGTATTAATCACCATCTCTTTGCTGTTTACTTTGCCCTGGACACGCAGCTGTCAGTCTTTATTCAACCTGAAACGCCCACATCCATCTTTGCAGTGTTTATCTGTTGTAATTAATTTGTAGTTTGCTCATCAGGGACAATCTGATCATTTTGATTTATACAAATTTCCTTGCACCCATTTCCCTAATTTTCTTTTGATTCTGTAAAGGTGTTTTGTGACAATGACCAGTTGTTAAAAGCACTATATTTGATACTGTGTACAGTTATGTATGTGACAAATAAAATTTTAATTTAAGTAAAATTGAATTGAATGTGTGTTGCTTACTTGTGGGAGAGATGGAGGTGCTGATTTGGCCTCCAAACTCTCCATATCTCAATCCAATCAAGCATCTGTGTGATGTGATGGAAAAACAAGTCTGATCCACGGGGGGGCACCTCACAAGTTACAGGCCTAAAGCATCTGCTACTGACTGCACACCTTCAGATGGTAAGTGGAGACCATGCCCATGATGGGTCAGGGCTATTTCTGGGCAAAAGGGGGGGCCTGGAGCTTATCCCAGGAGACTTGGGACACGAGAGGGGGTACACCCTGGAAGGGGTGCCAATCCATCGCAAAGCACACACACATACACACCAACAAACATTCACACACCATGGGACAATTTGGAAACACGATTCAGCCTCATCTGCATGTCTTTAGACCAGACCCGGGCATTTTAAGGCCCGATTCTGACTGGCCCACGAAAGGTTGCTTGGAATTAAGAAAATAAAACCTACTTTCAAAAT
>JAQMYL010000003.1:11516575-11537886 GCA_030014365.1 Clarias pachynema | reverse complement strand
TCTCCACATCATTGCATTCAGTTTTTATTCACAATTTGTTTAGTGTCCCAACTTTTTTGGAATCCGGTTTGTATATACACTTTTATATATAAAATCTCTTCAGTACTGTGTTTCATACCGGCCTTTCACCCATGCCGTGACCAACAGTGTAGTCAACGATGTAGTTACTGACAGTAGAACACCTGATGTGATACATATAGTTGAATGTCCCAGTGCTGTTACCATCCATTACCACAACTAGTGGAAAGCCACAATCATACTCGTACAATTGTACACATACAATTATAAAATAAATAATATACTGGTCTTTTGCTATTTGTAAAATATAATTTTTCTTGTCTGCTGAATACTGCTTATCATGTTACCTAACTATCAATTTAACATCCAAATAGCTGTGCATACACAGAACATCAGGTCAAATATAACATTTCAGGTCTGATAGAACTAGTAGTTTAACATTTGCCTGTTGGCATAGTGTATTTTAATTCATAGCTCCAGTGATCCCTGTACAATCCGGAGCCCAGCTCTGTGCAGAGTCTATGTGGGATTCCGCCTAACTCCCAGAAACATGAAGGTCGGTAGATATCCTATACTAAATTTCGTTCCAGGTGTGTATAGTGCAGAGGTATTCCTACTTTTTAACTGCCTTCCTGGCCATTGAAGACTAATATATGGATGAGCATCTGCATCATGTTGCTCTTAATTTTTATTTTAGCTTTAGGTTTATTGCTTACATTTATAGCTTTAGTAGATGGCCTTCTCAATATTCTCGACATTTTTCTAATTTATACATCTGAACAGTTGAGGGTAGCAGCTTGGCCTTGCTGGGTTCATGACCTTCCACTCAGTACTTTTTAGTCTAACAAGGATCCAGTATTTCACTGACTTAAAGCTTTGAAGGAATTGACAAAAATATTGTTTTTTAACTCTGGATTTTATAAATTGCTTTATAACAAGGTCCAAAATTATAAGCTTTATAACAAGGTCCAAAATTAAAAGCTTTATAACAAGGTCCAATTTTAAAAGTATTACATAAATAAAACAGAATTGAAAATACAGTTCTATGGTTCTATATTATTTTATTTATTATTTTACAAACCAATACATTAATTGAATTTAATAGATTATACATAGCTGCTGCCTGCTCTTATATCATGTAGGCTTAATTATTTTAAGATTCTTGTAAACTGTAAATAATGATATCACTCATTCCTTTAAAAGTGCCTTATACATGTTGTTGAATTTACAATTAATTTCAAAGTGCAATATATACAAAACAGATGTCTGGGAACACATAGCTCTAATCCTTAATCTAATCTATTCTTACATGGTTAACATCAACATAATACAACATAAAATCACAGCTTTAAGACATGCTCTGTTTTCAGATAAAACATATAAACAAATAACAAATATAAATCTTACAACATAAATTAAGACTTGGAAACTAAGAAGGAATAATGCACAATTTAGTCCTTAATTAGTTTCTCTCTCAATTTCCCTATGGTATGTTTACCTGATATATTGTTCTCAGGTCATTTGTATTTTATATATAACAATTTCATACAGTACATTGTAAACACGTGTAAGCTGTTTGAGAAGTTAAAAACTGTTTTTTTGTTGCTATTACTTGTGCATCGATAGAAATTGAGCTTTCAAAAGAACCTTCTTAACCTGAGATAAAATTCAATAAATGATAACAACACAATACAAAAAGAAAAAGAAAAAAAAGAAAAGAAAAAAAAAACAATACAAAAAGATAAATACTGCACTCAACACTAGGAATGAGAAACATTTGGAGCTTTGTGGGATTGGCAAAAAAAATTAGTAAACACTGACCAGAGATATTGTCTCGTTGAGTTAAATACAATATTGTCCTGTAAAATCAACAGTAATCATAGAAAACATAAGTACACTTACTGTATACTGACATTTGCAAATAAATAACAGTTCTTGACTATAATAAATAAACTTAAAACATAAAGGAGTAAAATATTTCTTGTTTACACCTTTACTTTCATATTAGTCATTCATATCGGTTCAGGTATATGAAATAAGTCTATAGTGGCAGCCAATTTAAAAAATAATAACAAATTCTTCATTTTTCGCTTGTTTCACTGGAATTGTGGCACAGGCAATGGGAAATAGGTTAATATATTTTGGTAACTGATAACTCATGATCTATTCTTCTTAATCTTATTCAAGCCTTTTTGAAATGATTTGTGTTTGTAATTATGTAGCAAAAAAACAATTCGTAAAAAGCCAAAATAAAGAATTGAAACATTCTTTTTTAGAAGAGCATCGTGGCTTTACATGTGTATATCCTGATATTCTCCTTGGTTAAAACCAGAAGCACAGCTGGCACAGCATCATTTCTAGAACTATTTTACTGCTAATGTACTCACCATGCTAGCATTAAAAATTCTTTTTTGCTAACTTTTAAACCTAATGTTACACAATAACATTTAGTTTCCTGAAATCTGTCAGCATCTCATGATAGACAGATAATAGTATATCAATGAAAATTTTAGCATGCTAGCAGTTTTGGCATACTGTGCTGTAGCTCAGAGCTAAGATTCTAGTAGCCTACTAGTGGTATAGTATTGTCTTGCTATAGCATGATGTTAGCTTAGCATGTAGCCAAGTCTGTCTCTTGCATGTCATGAAATCTTTTCAGTGTTGCCTAAGCAGGTAAATGGTTCCGTATATAAACACAACATGTGTGTGGAAGACTTGTATAGTAGGTGGTTTGTTTAGCACACAAACAGCCCATGCGAGGAACAGCACAGCGGCAGTTTTCCTGAAAAAAAGCCTGACTTGACGTTGTGTAAACATTGCTGACCAGAAGATGAAGGCATGGTTATTTTTTACACTGAAAACATAATAGTCTTGTCTTGAGAAACAGCCTAATAGGGAAGTAAAGTATACATAATTTAAATCCTTTTGAACATATTTTGCTTTTTTTTTTTTTTTCCCACACAGCAGCCGCGGTCAATCTGTGTTTAATATCTTTTCGAACAGTGAGCTCATTAAAAGGAACGAGGAGCTATTTTGGTTGTATAAGGACAGTGATGGTCATTATTTTTCTAAAGGTTAAAACAATTAGGATTATAAAGTGCATTTGACGAAGAAGAAATAGATTTGTAATTGTGTAATTCTGAAATAAATTGGATGAATAATAATTTACTACAGGTAACATGACTGTGTTTTTAGCAGGTCATGTTGTTACCTCACAGCTTGAGGATTCCTGTTTCACTCCAGAGCCTGGGTCACTGCCTGCGTAGTGTTGTCTGGGCTGTTTCTTGTTAAAATTGCTATACAATAAGTGACTGTTTAGGGCCCCAGACCACCAGGGGATCCATGATTTTTTAAACTAGATATGTGAAAAGCATGCATTTCTATCATTTTGTGTAAGGGTTTATGCATCAGGTAGGTTCCATGGGGGGTGAAAAGAATTGAACTTGCTTTTTTTAAAACCTGTTTTTATTTATTAAACTGTTTTTCCCTCATTCAAGATATTGGGGTTGGGGTTCTTGTTTTTAAGTAAGTAATGTGTTGCTTAGCAGCTCAAATAATAATGGAGCTTAATAACGGATCTTGTGTTCTGTACATGTTCTCCAGTTTCTTTCCACCTTCCAAATTGTCATACAGTTGATGTGAATGAGTGTGTGAATGTGTGTGGATGTTGTCCTGTAATGGACTGATGTCCTGTTCATTTGTTATATTCATGCCTTGTGCCAGTGGTCCCAGGATCTAGATCAACAAGTTACCCAGAACAGGATAAAGCACTTACTGAAGATGGACAAATTAATATTTAATGATAGGAATCATGTATATTGTTTATAACTTTATAACTTTTTACCATTTATCCTACAGTATTAAGCTGCAAATGCCAATCAAAGCATACAGGCACCATAGAAGCTACTTAAAACTGCCAATTTGCAAAACATGCCAGTGGTAGTCAATACTACATTATGCATGATACAAGTAGGGTAAAAGCTCTCCAGCTCAAAACTGGCTGTGTTCATGTGTATATTATAATTATGGTCATTAAAAAGTTGCTAAAACGAATCAACTGATAGGTTGTCTGTCTGTGTTTTGTTATTCTAAAACTCGATTACATAGCGCTCCACTTCATCCAGAATCAATCGAGAATTAAAATGTGTAAGAAACAGATTTACAGAGGGATTTTTAAGGGTTTGGATCCAGACACAATCCTCCCAAGCCTCCAGAGATAACCTAGTTATCAACACCCATTTACAGCACATACAGCTCAACTGATACAGTCTATATCACTAAAGAAAGCACCTTATGTGTCTGCTTGCACTTACACCCAATAATAATGGTATAATTGAAATGAAATTGATGAAAAAACAGAGAGTGTAAGAAAGGAAAAGAAAGATGATGGAGTTCATCTAGGAAAGGGTGCTAGGTGGGATGGTGAGCCAGGGCCTGGAGAAGGTCGATGGAGTGGAGACTGGTTGGGTGACATGTGTGGACTTAGTTCGCCAGTCTGCAGACGCCAGAGCAGCTCCTCATTTGTCCGACTCAGTCGCTTTTTCTCATTACTCTCCTTCTCAACGTACTCCTGCAGGTTAGCGTTCTCCTCTGATAGTTGCCTGAGTGAATGAGAAAATGATTAGCCTGACTACATTCAAGATAATAATGTAACTAACACACCAAAGGCTTTTATTCATCTGTTTTTATCAACCACCGTTATAAAATATGTTTTTATCTACTACTATCTTCAAGTACAATTCCTATTGTAAGGCAGATGCTTCAGTTGAACACATGATGTATGTATCATCTTTAATATGGTTACATTTTCTGTTAGGGAACATTGATTTCCTACAGCATTTCCAATGACAGAGCTTTATGTCAGTCAGAGGTAAAGCTGTAACTTTTCTTCTTCCTTTTCTTTCTCCCTGATTTTCTCCATAATTTAGTCACTGCCAATTCCCACTAGTCTTTGGGCGAGGTTATCACTTGTTTCCTCTGCAAGTGAAGCCAGCTGGCGGTGTAGCACACTTGGAGGAAAGTCTGCCCACCTCCACTTGCGTGAACTGATGTCGGCGATTGGCTAATGTCACTGACATTAATATGAGGGAGATTAAGATTATGGCCAATTTTGCTCCATAGGACTCCTGGTCATGGATGTCTGTGGCATAATTAAGATTCAAACTCACAGTCAGGAGGGTAACACTGTGACTTTGGGAGATTGTCCAGCATAGAGGACTGTCACTAGGTAACATGATAACCTGCATTTTCTTACTAACGTCAGATAAGAGATAATCAGATAAAGTGATAACAGGAACTACTGTTCTAATATTCCTAATATTCCTAATGTTCAACAACATTAAACAAAACAATAAGCTGCTAAAATGTACATCATAATTTTTAAATTAAAATCTATTAATGTTGGAAAACTGCTGCAGTATTAGAGAAATAAAACACCTCAGTAACATTAGTAACAGCATGCCCCATATTGCTTTTTCTTATATACTGTAGCTCATAGATACAAAGTGCAGATTAAAAAATTTTAATCAACCACATGTATGTTTATATGCGTTTGTAGAATTTAGGATGTTACAGATTACTAATTATTTTATATAGTGTACAGGTGTGTAGAGACCTGGACGTGGCAAGGTTGAGGTCTATTCTTGCTTTAAGGTCCTCATTCTGCTGCTGGAGCACCTGAACACGTTCCTCCAACAAGGCATTCTTCTGGGCCTGTACAAAGACACACATCAAAATGATTTTTTTCATTTAAATATGCAGTATATACTCTACAGGGTATATGAATTGTGCACAATATTGCGTGTTAAGTGTGTTATTTTTGTAAGAATAATCAGAACTGAAGTCTGTTTTCACTTCAGAAACGTTCGGAATTGCATAAATGTCTAAAGAGACAGCTTTTTGTAAGACACCCTGCTGATTGTGTACCAAGACATTATCAGGGTGAAACTATCTTAATGTAAACACAGGATGTAAACAAAAAGTCAATTTCCATATTACACCAGGATTAATTGCCCTATGACATTAATTCTATAACCTCCCAGAGGACACAAACACTGCTAAAAACAATATCTTTACAGCATTACCCTGCCATTTTGGTCTGTTAGTACTGTAAGACAAAACCTAATTAATTAGCTTCATTTGAGTCTAATCTTTTTAAATTGATACAAGGCACATGAGTTTTGAGAGGTAATTCCATTTGTTGCCATGGTTACAGCCCTGTAGTCGGATCATATAAACATTTACTTTCACTTTCCCCTTTCCTTCTGTAGTAACACTGACCAGTTTCTCCAACTCGGATATCTTGACTTCTTGTTGGTGGATCTGTTGGTTCTTCATCTCCAGAACCTCTTTGAGACTCTTTAGATCTTCTTCTATGTGCTGATATGGGGCCAATGCTTCCTGAGTGCATATAAACACAAACCAACATATATTAAAATATGACTGGAAACTTGAAAGTACATCATCAGTACGACAGCATGTTTACTGAATATACAGGCTGAACTGCGCACACTGTCATATAAATTCAAGTCAAGCTAAATGCAGTACCACAATCTGTTCATCTGTACTTCTGCGCAGCGCCTCCTCAAAGCGCTTGGCTCGGTCGCTCAAGCTGCGGTTCTGAAACGTCAGCGTGTCCACCTGATCCTGAACACACCACCATAAACAACATGTAAAAGCAGGTTTATTATCAAATTGGCTTCGCTGCTTGGAGGGTGTACTGTACCTGCAGTGACAATCTGAGTTTTTCAAATTCTTCGTCCAGAGATTTCCTCTGCTGTTCATGTGCCATCTTGAGATCTGAAAGAACAATCTCTATCATCACTAATGAAGGCACTAAATAAAAGCCAACCAAAACTAGTTAAGTAAGAAAAAAGAGCATAACAATACTAGAGACTCCTAAGTTTTAATTATAACATTTATGAATAGAGAGGAGTCAATAAGGCCTACAGTAAAATGTACACCATTTCCACTGTAAAGCAGGGTGGTGGATCTCTTATGTTTTGGGGCTGTGTGAGCTCCAGTGGCACAGGGAAGTTAGTCAAAATTGATGGCAAGATAAACATAGCATGTTAAAATACTGTCAGACAATTTGCACTCTACAGCACGAAAGCTGCTGGGACACTCTCGGATGTTTCAAAAAGACAACGCTCCAAAGAACAACGCCAAGTCTCCAATGTCTACAGCAGAAAAAGATGAAGGTTCTGGAGTGGCCATCACAGTCTGACCTCAATATTATTGAGTCACTTTGGGGAGATCTCAAACATGAAGTTCGTGCAAAAAAATATTTACAGGAACTGCCATATTGTCAAGAAGAATTGGCAACGATACCAACTAAGAGAATTGAGAACCTCATGCGCAATTATTACAAAAGACTGCATGCCATCATTGATGCTAAAGGGCACAATACACAATATTAAGATCTTAAAGGTATACTGAACATAAACTTTTGAACAGGGATTATTATAATAATAAGACACTTTTTATATTTATGTTAAATATAATATTTTATATATTTATATTATATTTTATATTTATACTTATTATAATAACAAGACACTTTTCATGCATATTTGCACACCCCATTTTTCTTCATTTTTCTTTATTGACACAAAATTTCTATATTTTCTATATTTCCTATATTTTCTATATTTTACTGTAATGTCTTTATTTGTACAGAATTTTTTTTTATATCCTAGTTAAATTTATTTTCTATTGTATTTCTTTTTTATTCATATTTATTTATTATCTATAAGCTTTTATTTTTAAGGTCACGGGTGGTCGTATAAGCATTTCACTGCATATCGTACTGTGTATGACTGTGTATGTGACAAATAAAATCTGAATTTGAATTTTTACTTTATTATTAATTTATTGCCATTTCTGTTTGATGATTGTGCCATTCCATTATGCCTTACATATGAACTTGAGTACTATAAGAAATAAAATGAATTTGTTTTGCCTTCTCATTCATGGTAACTATACCATCCACCATTTCATAATTTATATGGTTAAAATTTCTGGATTTCTCAAAGGACTCACTTTTGACCGTCCTCGCGTGCTCCTCCTGTAGAGTGGCCAGCGTTGCATTATGAGTGGCCTCCATCTCCAAAATGGCTGCCTCATGGCTCTCACTCATCTCCTCCACCTGACCAATCATTTTATCATTAGTTAGTGGCTAGAGTTTGGGGCTTGAACATGTGTAGAGAAAAAAACCTGGCTCCTGCTGCATGTGTCTGACCTGCTGTTGGTGCTGGGAGCTGAGCTGGTCTAGACGGCTAGTCTGCTGTTGCTTCAGAAGCTCAGTCTCCTTCTGCTGCTCTTCTCTCAGCCTCTTCTGCAGATCCTGCAGCTCCTTCCCCTGCTCGTTCTTCAGCTTCCTCAGCTGCTGCTCAAAACTACGCTCCAACTCAGCCTTCTCACCCTGCAAACGCTCCCACCGGCCCACACTGACCACTACGGACAGATAGAATTACATGTCTAATGGATTTCCCTACATTTATTTCTACTTTTTGTAGTAGGTACTGTGGCTAGCACGATGACGTCATGCTACTATTTCAAGTGCTCTATCGTGTGAGGGTTAGTGTACAGGCTGAGTCAAAGCAGTCTCATCTCCACTTACCCACTTCATCCCTGATCCTGGAAAGCTCCAGGGACAATTCCCTTTCCTTCACCAAGGCATTCTCGTTCTGCAGCACACAGACATAGAGGACATAAATTAGTTATATACAAATGAACAATATTGTAGCCAAAAATATAAAACATATAATTTGCAAATAAATGAATTATACTAAGGTCACTCATTCAATCCCAGTTTCCTCCAAGATGCCAAAATGGCTGGATGGTAACCAAATCTGTCTAGGATATGAATGCAAAAATTCACAAAGAATATTTTGCACTAGAAAAATCTTATGACGTAAACAGATTTTTAACATAACTGGATTTATCAAAATTTTCTCAGCGTGATATTAGAATAAAATAGCAGACATAGTTTCTAATTTCATTCTTGACGCTGTCTGGTTCTATTGCAGACGGTGTAACTTATTTCAAACATTTATTTATAGAAAATAGTTTTTTCTGCTTAAACAAAATGGTTCCGGCAATAAAGCTTGTACTTAGAACAATAGTTATATATATAAAATATATAATATATATATATATTATTTTTTATTATTATTATTATTATTATTATTATTATTTTTCATAATCTCATAACTTATTATTAAATAAATATATACACTCAAATATCAGTCAAACGTTTGGACACACTTTCTAAATCCATGGTCTTTCCTGGTTTTTATTTCTTTCTACATTGCAAAACAATGCTGAACGCATCCAAAATACACAATAATCTACTTCGAACAGTTAATATTGAGATGTGTCTGCTGCTTATGCTCTGGAAAGCCTTCATAACAGCTCTAATCTGAGGTGTTGTTAATTGGCGATTTCTAAGGCTGTTAACGCTAAATGAACTTCACATTTGCAGCAGAGGTAGGTTTTGGTCTTGCTTTCCTCTAGTGGTTTTTAAAAGCCAGTTTCATCACGGTGCTTGATGGGTTTTGGCAAATGCACTCGGCAATACTGTTCTGGCAAGAACTGGTCCAGAACAGCTGACCCTCATGTCTTAAAATAGCAACTAACTACTGTTGTTGGCTGTGATTTAACTACCTAATGCCATATGTGTTATTTCATAGTTTAAAAAAAAATCCAGTATCGTTCTAGAATGAATAAATTCATTGTGATGTAAGAAAGAGGGATCTCTTTTGCCTCATTTAGACACCAGGATTTCCCTGATACCCCTAAAAATAACAACTGGAGTAAGCAGCTTGTACAGTTTTCATCAACGTGCTTCTAAACATTATTTTTAAGCCCTTCAATGAACACTATCCAATCGATTTTTGCTAAAATTGAAGATTTGATCTACACTCTATTACCCATAGCACAAAACTGACCTATGTGACAGAGCACCTGACTTGATATGACGGGTCACAAGGATGATACAAATCATACTAAGTTGGCATTCACTAAGAATGCCAACTTAGTATGATTGTAACTATATATATATATATATACAGTATATATATATACTGTATATAGAAATACTCACTGGCAAAGACTAACACCAAACTGTAATTTACTATACTATTTATTTGCTGATTTTTCCTCCTAATTCACATCCTGTTTACACAATAGCTGCGTAATCAACCAATGCAATGACAGACAGAGAATATAAATAGCTCATGTGGATGAAAAGTAGGTGATGTTCTATATAAACATAGGCAATATATATTACATTGGAAATATTACCACATAATCCATGTCAATATATGATGACTCATGACTTTTCTAATCCTTATGTCAGTATAAAGAAGTGTTCTAGTACCCAGACATCCTGACATAGATTAGTGCATCAAACACTAATGAGTGACTGAACATTATAGAGTATCCTAATACTGTATGTAGTGATAAAACAAAGGGGCAGTATTGTTTTTACCTCTTAAAACACATATATTCAGTTCATACCAGTTATTTGAGTTGGGTATTTGCAGGTGCAATTTAGCACACATCTTTTGTTGTAAGCAAAATGCAGGGTCATGACCTGGAGTTTCACCTGATCAGACCTTTTATATATGAGTGCTAAGACTTGCAGGAGGGTCTTAAAGGATCCTCTGGTGCTTTTCCTACTAGAGACCATCTGTATTGGACCTGACAGGGGCTGTCCCAAGGACGCTGTTCCCTCTTACTATCGATACCATAAAGGACTGACACACTACAACATCCAAAACTGTGAATGAAAACAAGGTTAATGTATTTCAACCTTTTACCTGAGTTGAGGAAAGGAATTCGCCTTGTGGAAATGAGTATTCTGAGTGATGATTAAAAAACAAAACAAATAGTGACAAGGATGACTGTTATGGATCACATCTGACATCAGGTGTCTGAGGGTAAACATGGGGCGTGATCTGAGCTCTAGCATGTCTTGAGGATAGCCACAGCTGCTAATATACCCAAATACCACACATAAAGACACACACAACTAAATTCACACAGACAGAAACAGTACACAAACTACTTCAAGAAAAAAAAAATGACAGCAGGTCATTAAATTAGCTCATGCAAACACCATGCAAACAGATACAGACATACACACATGCATCCTCCCTGAGAGTGAAACTAAAGCTATGACAGTTTTACCCGTGTCCAGTGAGCATCCAGACAGCAAATGAGTGGGAAAGACTTAGAGAAACAGCATATACTGCAGCTCTGGCCCATGCTAACGCAGAGAACGAATGAGACAGAACAAGACAGAGAAAATATGGGGAGGAGGATATCACGCAAAAGAAAGAGTAGAACGGCAGCATCCCTTTAAATAGCCTTACGTACCTCATCCCTGGCATCATAGCACGACAGCTTCGGCAATAGCTACCGGCAAACGCCTAGATCTCAGCTTCTCCTAATACACCCTTACCTCCCTCCCTCCCTCCTCTCATCCTTCTCTCTCTCTCTCTCTCTCTCCCCCCACCCTCTGTATCTCCCTCCCTTCCTCCCTCACACCCTCATCTTCTCTGCTTCACTGACATGCACACAGGGTCTTGTCCGTCGACGGAAAAGCGGAAGTGGATGAAAGGGGGGAGGGATGAAGAAACGGGAGGCTGAGATCGATAAAGGGCTGTTTTAGAGCCTTGCGATGCATGATTCAACATGAGTCCACAGGGAGGCGAGACACATGCAAAACAATTAAACACAATGGGAAAGCGTCAAAGCCCACCCCGCTGTCACAATAGTACCACAGAGTTGTACAAGCCACCCTCAGTTCACTGCACTCTATCCTGGATACAAGCTGTCTTTATACTTTACAAGATGACTGCAAGAATAAGTTACAGCAGTGATAGCAATGAATTCAATTATCTTGGGAGATTCGAAGTCAACAGCAAAATCAGCACAAATAAATAGAACAAAAAACATTAAACATTAAAACATTTATAGGTAAGGCACATTCTACACTGCTCGTCTATAGGAAGAATGGATTGTTATTACTGTAGCTGTAGTAATTGACAACGGGAGCAGGTGGTGATGTACTGATTAGTCAGCGTAGGTCCTCAGACTAATTAAGTCCCACAGAGATACTTTATTACAGTTTTAAATCCAACCTATATAGATATAGATAAGATAATACATATACAGCTATATGTAGATGTATTATATACACTGCATGTACAGTAGGGGCTGGGTAGTATGGCATGTGGCAACCCACCGACAACATGGCTCGAACCCGGATCCTCAGATTCCCACGAGCAAGAACCTACAGCCTTAGCTGCCTGAGCTACGATTCCCTATATATATGATTTCCTAACTATATGTAACCTATTAATATTTAAATATTTTACATGATAACAAATTATAAATTAGTTGTTCTTCTAGCTTATGAAGTATTTTCTGCTGTATTTTCTTTTCTTTTTTTTTTAATCCTTTTTGTAAAAAAGTTACTACCACAACAATACTGTTAAAATTTCAGTCTGATTATTTCATTCTAGTTTACTAAAACCATCTAAATGTAATAAAATTTTTGCAAAAAAAAAATCTAATTCCAAATGTCAAGCTTAATATTTATGTTTCATAATTAATACTAGGACTTAAGTATCAGCACTGTCTTTAACTTATAATCAGCTATTAAGTTCCACAAATATTTAGGTTTCTGTATTTTATTGCTATTCTGAATGATTTTGGTTTGTTTGTGACAATACTCACTCACTTACTCACTCATCGTCTATACCGCTTTATACTAGCTTGAACCTGGAGCCTATCCCAGGAGGCTTAGGGCTTAAGACAGGGTACACCCTGGACAGGATGCCAATCCATTGCAGGGCACACACACACAAACACACACACACACACACACACTACGGGCAATTTGGTAATGCCAATTAGTACCTGGAGGAAACCCACCAAGCACAGGGAGAACATGCAAACTCCATGCACACAGAGACGGAAATCGAACCCGGACCCTGTAGGAGCAAGGCGACAGTGCTAACCACCACACCACCGTGTTTGTGGCAATAACATTAAATAAAATGTAATAAACTATAAGAAACTCTAAGTGTTCAAAACTTTTGAATGTATTTGCAATGATACTACATTTAAAAACTGTAAAAAGATATGTAGAATGACATGTTTATTTACAAACATATGGAAAATATAAAAAGTAAGGAAAATTTAATATTTTTTAATCAGCTGCTAGTCATTATGGGTAACAGAAATTAGTAGTTTTATTAAAAAACAATAATGCTTCCTTTGATAATTCAAGAACGTGTATTAAAAAATTTATTAAAAGTGGAATGTATTACAATATTAATAAAGCACCATCACATCACCAGGTCAAAATTGAATGAATACCAAAGTGTCTTTGGCTGGCATACCTTGTGGCAGAAGTGCTGAGTAGTAATAGCCAGGACGTCCATGCATAGTGAGCTTTTTCCAAGTTGGGTCTGCAGAGTGATGATCTGCTTGGCCTGTTGCTCACAGCGCTCTTTCAGCCCCTGTATCGCCAGGAGACGCTCACGCTCAGCATCCAGTCCCTCCGTTTTTCCTCCGAGACGTGCCACACATGACTTCTGACGCACTGACACACAATCATACAAATAGGAAGTCATTTTTCATTCAGACAACCTTATACTTGGTAGTTTTACTTTTACTATACAGTAGTTTGTTAGTATATTCAATTAATTGTAGGCTAGTTGTGTTTACAAGAGGACAATAACTCCCATTAAAGGTTCACCAAGGCAGACCATACAATAACATACAATCCACACATTTGACTTTGGCGCAGGTTTTACCCTGGATGCCCTTTTTAATACAACCCTTACATGTTTTCTGCACATAGGACTGGTACTAAGGAGACCTACATCCCATGGCTGGGTTTGGGGCATTGGCTGGGAATCAAACCCAGCCTATCTCAAGGCGGGATATACCCTGGTGGGGTACCAATCCATCACAGGGAACCAAAATTAGAATTATCCATCAATAAAATACTTGCACACCTTTATTTTTTAATTTGTGTTTTTTTTACTTATGTTCCTAGAGAGATTACATTTGGAAAGTATCCAGGTTAACAGCATGTCTAAACTAGCAGTGTGTGATTTCTTCACACAGTAAATATCATGCTTTGATAAAGATGTTGATTAGTCATATGCCACAGCGAAATGGACCTAATCCCTTAATTTTGTCATCGTGTCACAGATGTCAAAAATGTCTGCAAATTGTGTCACAGTTGGAAATTAATCTTTAAATGCGATGCCTCGCTTTTGGGGATTAGTGTTAACAGTAGCCTCTCTGACCCCATGTGTTCATCACACGAAAGTAATTATGCCATCACTGAGTCTGGGTGTATTGTATGGGAAACGTGATCTCACCAGACATGATGCATACATAAGCATACGTAAAGACATGCACAAGTTTTGGTGAGCATTAAGAGGGTGGGGGAGGAAAAAGCAACACTTTACAGTAATCTAGGAGGCATAGATTACACATTAAAGAGACATTAGATGACACACTGGGTGACATAGAATAAGAAGCGCTTGTGTGTGTGGATAAAATGTAAGGTATATAATGTAAGATATATAATGATAAAAAAAAAACACAGGGTTATAAACTGTGACATAGTTTGATGCAACTGATGTGATATCGCACACAGCACAAATTAGTACACCCTCTTAAAAACAAACATCATCTGATCATAGTGGGTCTTAGCATTATCTTAGCATTATATTAGTATTATACAACCTCATTCCTGGCACACAAATGGAAAGCATTCAAGACAGTTGCCAAGCTTCCCAGACATGTACGTCCCAGCACATTCATCTCAAGGTCAGGAAAAAATAAGGGGAAAAAAATACAGACCCTACAGGCCTCACTGAGCATCTTAAATGTTAAAGTCCATGAGAGCAAATTAGAAGAACACTGAACAGGTATGGTTTGTTCGGGAAGGGTGCCAGGACAAAGCCTCTTCTGTCTAAAAAGAACATGGATGCACGACTGCAGTTAACAAACCTTCTGAAACAATGTCCTTTGGACAGATTAGACCAAAGTTCAGTTGTTTGCCCTCGCTTCTCAGCGACATGTTTGGGGGAAACCAAGCAGCATTTCAACAGAAACACCTCATACCTACTGTCAAGCATGACAAAGGGGTGATGATTGGGGCTTAATTTGTAGCCACAGGACCTGGGCACCTTACAGTCATTGAGTCAACCATGAACTCCTCTGTATAGCAGCGTATTCTAGAATCAAATCTGAGGCCATCTGTCTGACAGCTAAAGGTTGTTCGAATTGAATCTTGCAACAGGACAATGATTCAAAGCACAGCAGTACAAAAATCAGGGTTTTCCCACGGCCTAATCAGTGTCCAGACCTCATCCCGATTGAAATGCTGTGGACCTTAAGAAAGCTGGAAAAAAGTGAATGTCCAAAAACCTCAATAAGCTGAAGCAATGTTGTGAAAAATAATTCAATGAAAGATTTTGGCTACATTTTTGTAAAATAAATAATAGCAAAGTGAAAAAAAGTTACATGATATATGTTGCTCATCTTAGGTTGTAATACTTAGACCCGCTCAGAGGATACTTATGTTTTAGAACATGCCTATACAGCTCCGGAGAAAAATAAGAGACCACTGCAAAATAATCAGTTACTTAATTTTTTTCTAACAGGTGCATGTACAGTATTGGTGAAATGAACAGTTTTGTTTCATTTTTTGTGAACTGCTGACAATATTTCTCCTAAATTCAAAATATAACTATTGTTACTTAGAGTGTATATTTAAAGGAAATGACATCATCACAACACATCAAAATAATGCAGTATTCCCCAGATTAAGCAGTACCTGCAGAGCTTTAATAACTCAAATATGAAAATACTTTTTAAATAAATTGTGTTAATACTTTGGCTAAATAACATTAAGAAATCAGTATTTGGTGGAATAACCCTGATTTGCTATTGCAGCTTTCATACATTTTGGCATGCTCTCCGCCAGTTTTTCACATTGCTGTTGGGTAACTTTATACCACTACTTTTGCCACAAAAAAAAAGAAAAAGAAAAAAAGCAAACAGCTGTTTGTGACCATCCATGTTCCTCTTAATGACATTCCAGAAGTTTTTTGAAGTCTCTTTTATTTTTTTCCAGAACGGTTTGTGTGTGTGTGTGTGTGTGTGTGTGTGTGTGTGTGTGTGTGTGTGTCTCACTGTAAGTACACAATCAAACACTGGAAAGTCAAATAATGATCAATATCACATCCATCAATGTCTGTCACGTGTTTTTTCTGTTATTAATGGACAATAAAATCTTATTCAGTTGGAGATAAGACACATAAGATGTGGAGGGACAAGAGTGTGTGTTCATGCACAGGATAATTAGAAATGAGGTATGAATGTGGGAGTGGTAATAAAAATATATCAAACACACACACACACACACGCACACACACATGCAACCACACACACACACACACACACACACACAAAAAGGAACAATAGACCCACCAGGGGAATGAGGCTTGGGCGAAACCACTGCAAATCTCTTCGGGGAGGACAGCACAGGATGAGCAACATCTCCATCTCTTTGGAACTCTTTTCTAGCAGCTTATTGAAAACAAACAGACAAACATTAATATATTATAAGACATTTAATAATAGTCAGTGTCTTGCTTCAAAAATACATACTGTAACAGTTTTAATAAAACATTAAATCATGTTTATGAAATCCTAATGCTGTACATTACAGGATCACACCTACTGTATGTGGAGACACCTGACCATAACGTATATGAGCCCTTTTCAAATCCATTTGCATTAACATAGAGTTGGTCGCCATTTTGGACCATGGCTATGAGGATTTATGTTCATTTAGACAGAAGAGTATTAGTGAGGTCAGGGCTCAGGTCACTCTTCTATATCAGTCTTCGCAATCTTGGACTTTTTTTAAACCGTACCTACACAGAGACAGTGGCTTGACGATTTTTTTCTCAGTATAGGGACAGTGTGACATTAGTGCTCATGGTAAAACTGCATGCGCTAAAGATCGGAAAAATTGCTGCTATATTTTTAAGTATTAGGGAGAGAGTAAGAATAATGGCTATGCTTTTTTAAAAACTATATTAAAATAGGTATATTGTTACATTACATATGGACAAGTCAGCCCTAAAAATACATCATTCCTTTTTAAAAGACAATTAAATTCACAAAAGAAAATTCATAAAGAAAGAATATCCAGAATAATTGCACTAAACTAAAAAAAAAATGCATTCATTTTTTTAAATTAAAGTTTTAAAGTTTTAAGATTAAAGTTTTAAACTTAAAGCAATGCAGTACCTGCTGCCGGTCAAGTCAACCCAGGAAATTTCTCATGAATGAAGGTGTGAAACTGACTGACATTTACAGAAGCCTTCAAGCACAGTACAGTGATTAGACTCTTTGAATGATGCAAACATTTTAAAGAAGGCTGTCCATGAATGATGATCCCAGCAGACGTGGCTCTGGGATCACTGCAGTTGTTCCCGCCAACATTCAGCGAGTGAAATATAACTGCTCCTGATTGACAGATAATGTGTCACCAACTTGCCGAAGAGAGAAAAACACTTGTACATTACAGGAACTCGACCGGGAGTTATTGCCACATCCCCTGTACAGGTGTCACTTAGCGCCAAGCAGTTTCAACACGTTTGGGCCATTAAAGGAGTTCCTGGGAGGCCAGGGTGGCAACCTGATCATGACTCTGATCTACTGAGGAAACTTTCTACCTTGATGGTATCCAAGCACTAGTGATATGCTGGGATAAGTGCATTAGTGTAGCAGAGGATTATATAAAGGCAGTTTTGTTTCTTTCATAACAATTGATTTTGCACAATCAATTGACTTGAATGCCCCTCGTATTTGTATCTCTGTATAGTATAAATCTCAGACCTGGGCAATTTCCATCAGTATGGGGCATTTGATCTATTTATGCAAATGTCCAACAGAGTTAATTAATTTATTACAATAAAAATTAATTACACCACTATTTTAACCTACTGTATATATTTGCATAATATAATGTTCATGTTCATTTTATTATACTGATTCTCTGATTAGTTCCCCAGAACTCTAACAGTTAATCACTAAGCTTTCCATTTCAGTGAATTCATGTTCTCTCAGGCAGTCTTCTGTTTATAAACCCACACAGTATATACCAGGCAGTGACCAGTAGGTGGTGCACCTTTCCCACAATTCCACAAGTCTTTTCTGTATATAGGCACTGCAGCAAATCTAGTAGAAAAACATGACCAGGTTAGGGCTCAGTCACTGTTCCACCACTAGATGGCTCTCAGCAACAGTTCATCCCCCTTTTTTAAAGAGCTCTTTCAAAGCCTATGATGCAGACATCTCCAACAAATTTCACCTTCCAGAGTCACATCAAGCAAAAGTGCTGACTGGCTTTGTGTAAATCCTAGGAAGAACAGCTCGTCCTTTAACTTGACCATGCTCTTTAAGAAGCTACATGCATTTACCCTTAACGCATTGAATGCACTGTTTTACAATTAAATATAGGTTTTTTGTTTTTTTTAACTAAAGAACTCATACATAGTATTGCAGTTCCAAGAAATAAATCAAGTCATGCACCGCAGATATGCAAGACGGTTCAGAAAACTAAGAATAATTTTTTTTTTTACTTCTTTCCTTTAAAAATGTAGAAGAAAAAATGCTGTGCCTCATTGCATGTACTTTGTTTGACAATCTGAAGATTTTTCATTATTATTATAATAAACCACCAGCACCACCAATACCAACAACAGAAACAATGTGATTTGGTGTTTCTGGTCTAAAGAGAACTCAGGCTGTGTTTCTATACAGTATACATAGTCAGCCATGACGTAACAGAATTATGATGAAAAGGAGAACGCAGGATAAAACGAGACGTACACAGCTCCTATTATAACAGCTGCATGTCTACATGTCTGCACAGCCAACATTCTTTGCACAGCCCACTAACCCAAGGAATGACACCTGCAGAAATGGAACAGTCTGATAGACTAAATATACTGTACGCTCTTACACCAGGCTGTTACAGATGGGAATATGATTACAGGGCACTAACCGGATCGGCATCTTATTAGGTTGTGAACTATTACTGATGACAAAGAAATCGCACTAAGGTCCTCTGAGGTGCGGTTTTCTGCACTGTGTTTGACAGGGTGTGAAGCGTAAATGCTACAGTAGTGACAGTGGCATGTTCCTAACAGCAGCAAACCACTTCATCCCACATCCCACATCCCAGCCTCCCACATGGTCCTGTGGCCACAGTTCAAGCGAGTTAGCAGAGAGAGAGAGTCTATATAAATAAAAGATCTGAAAAAGGTTTGATCTGTACATTGTTCAGAACTCGCTCTTTCAATGATATATTTCTGTGTCATACAGTACATTGGAGGACCTGAAACCAGTCTGTATGTCTGTCCAGCCAGATTTAGTCACAGCAAAACTGGCTGGACAGAATTTAAGGAAACTTTGCCAGTCCTTAATCCTGAAGTTAAATTTGCACCATTAATGTAATCATGTTTGATTAGATGTTGAGTAAAAGGGACGTTATGAGCAGTTATGTCACGGATTATAAACCGTACGTTTTGGCAGCGTACTGCGCATTCGTCAAACTGTCGGTGCGTCTTAAATCGACCGCTGGACAGAAATTAATGACACTTTAGCTGCTACTTAGATATCTGTCTGAAATTTACTTAATATTTTTACCACTGAAATAACAGCGCACTGAGTTGTTTTAAGAAAGAAATCTACTTTTTTCGATTTCTCATCTGTCATTCACTGTCCGATTACTGAACAGGGAGTGTATTTGTCTGACGATGAAAGAAATATAACTTAGTGTAAACAAGGCGTAAGATACTCAAACGTACACCATTTTATTTCTTTGTATTAATAAGTTAGGCAGAGAGTTCTGGTGTACAGATAGACAGACAGACATGTAGGTGGGCTTCAATCTGAAATAATAATAATATCACTGATTACATTAAAGCTGATCAGATTATTTTTAGCTCTAACCATTAAAACTCAAGCAGCACAGATCCGTACCAGCAACACAGCATAGATTAATTACGATTAAAGAAATATGTGCTTATATGGAAGTCTTGCGGGTGTGTGTTAACCGAGAATCTTTAGACTTTAAACTGTGTACAGGTATTTGGGTTTTTGGATATAGCAGGTAGGACAAAAGTTATCATTACTTTTAGAACGTGTACATTTGACCACTACCGGAATATGGAAACGACGTTGCCAAAATGCTGAACTCTCAAAATGAACATGTGTTTGGAATATACTTTTATTATACAAACAACCTATTTCTATAATAACAACAACAACAACAACGTATAATCTATAATAATATGTATTATTATAAAATTAAATAAAATTCAGTTCATCATATTGCCGAAAAAAATGTGCTGAAAAAAGAGACCTCACTCTATACTGCACAATCCAGTATATCAACAACTAATAATGACAAATAATGGGTAAAATACTCTGAGCTTTACTGTTGAGATACAGTGGCTTGGTGAAAACACTCACCAACAGGTGAACCACGTATTGGAGGCACCATAGAGCGGCGGTTTGCACTCTGAGCATTTCCGCAGCTAGATCGTCTACCGCTGGGTACATCACTGGGGGAGAAAGGAGCACGAGGTACGAGGGTCTCATCACTTTCACTGCTTTGACCTACAGAGAACAAACACAGAGTCTGTCATGCTTTAACATATAAGTCCTGACTTCATCTCAGTACTGCATTCTTCGTACAGCAATATTATTTCTCTAGACAATTAACGATCACAAATTAAAAATAAATAAATCTTATAAAAATTGCTGGCTCTGTGTTTTGTCTAAAATCATGCCAGTATCAGGAACACTGACTCACACTATGACGCAAGCGCTTGCATCACTACATAAGTACTAACAGAGAAAGGTGTGAGTCAACAGGTTGATGCTGCCTTCAAAGGAATCTGAGCACACAGCAAATCGAATTAATGAATACAAATTAGAGAGATAAGTTGTTATGCATTAAAGAAAAAAAAATGTGAATGCTGGCTGTAAAAAGATACTCGTCATGAGCTGGAATGGAAAATATTTCTCCACTTAAAGGTAAAATTCAAACTCAAATTGAAATAATTTTTTTATTTGTCATATACATGACCATACATATACAAACCGGATTCCAAAAAAGTTGGGACACTTAACAAATTGTGAATAAAAACTGAATGCAATGATGTGGAGAT
>JAQMYL010000003.1:11458783-11478042 GCA_030014365.1 Clarias pachynema | reverse complement strand
CTCTGTGATGGTGAATTGAAGACCGCGCTGAAAGACGGGGAGGAGCCGAAGGAGCCGAAGTCTGCCGACACTTTCATGGATTTAAAGGGGACGATGATGGGGGACCAGCAATTTGTGTGAAGTTTATGGAGAATTTTTAGGGGGGCTGAGTACAAATGTTAGTACCTGGTCAAGGTGTCTGTTTGGCTTCTCTCTCTATTTTTTGTTGTAAGGTATAATGCTAAAAAACGTTGACAGAACAGTGTGTAGCCAGGCTTTTTCTCTCTTCGATTCGCTCACTGCTCATTCCATGCGACAGGTCTGACATTGTTGGTTTACGTCTGCATGTTCTACTAGATGCCTGTGCTTCGGGTGGTGAAATAAGTCAGTAGTAGTTCCAATTTTAAGTTTCCAACAAAGATCGCAATACACAACATCAGCGTGCTAAGCATCGCATCTTAAATATCCCAAGTACTGCCACAACACCGTCTTTTAACACCGTTCATCTCTGATCAAATTTTATAAAAGATGCTGATGGGCATGGTTGTCAGTGTTAAAATACTACAACATAATTTGGTAGAATCATTTTGTTTCCTGTGATATGTTAGGCTTGTGTGTGCTACTTAAGCAATATCACATGAAAGGGAGTGCTGTTCTGCTGGATATCAGCCCAGCTGCAATGCCTTTGGCTGGTGTAATAACGTAAAAATACTACTCATTCTGTAGTATTTTTACGTTATTACACCAGCATAGAGGCAAAAACCAGTGTTAAGTTCATAGATGACCTGTGCTGGACAAGAAGGGGGAACAATACCAGACTTCAAACAGAACGCTGTAACACAGTGTATACTTCAACATTTCTTAGTTTTGAGGATCTGGTAATCTACTACTAATAGACCCTGTACTAGTCTTGTGTTTGTCCAGTTAACGTAATCTAGAAGGTACTGTGTGTCTTCTCACATGCTGTTTCTCTTCATTAACATTAACTTAGTTACATGACTAGAACAGTATGTACTCGAACAGTATGTGGGTCATTCTAGTGGTGGAAAGTGCTGTTATTTAGGTTTGCCGATGCCAAATCATTTAAATTAACAGACACATTAATTGAATACGTTCAGAAAATACAGTTGAACATTTTTCGTATTGAATTTAATGTTCAATATTTAATTGTAGCATTTTTTTAAAGACCAAGTTCAAGGAATTGTGTTGTCTGTGATCATAAATGAGAAGTATTTATGGCCCCACTTCAATGTAAGTATTCTTGTTATAAGCATAGTAAAGCTATTATAAATAAGCTCTATCTTATAAAATAAGTGGTGATCAGAAGTCACTAGATGAAGAGCACTGGACAAATGCAAAAGGTTGTCAGATGTCTCTTCATTTGTTTAGAAATGTTAATTTATTTCACAGTTTTGTGTGTAACTTTTAAGTCTGTCGTTGGTGGTACTCATTTTATAATTACAACTGTCAAAAATATTGGACATAAAAACTGATTACATTTAAAAATTGATTACAAAATAGCTTCCGAAATCAGTTAAACACACTATATGGACAAAAGTATTTGACCAAACCTGCAATAACATTGTACATACAGTACTTAAATATAGAGTTGGTCCCCCATTTGCAGCTACAACAGCTTCCACTCTACTTAAATTTTTTAGTGCTTCTGTGGGAATTCGTGCCCATTCATTCTGTAGAGCATTTATGAGGTCAGGCACTGATGTTGGATGAGAAGGCCTGACTCACAATCTCCATTCCAGCTCATTCCAAAAGGTGCTTGAGGTCAGGGCTCTGTGCAGGACAGTCAAGTTCTTCCACACCAAACCCTGTATTTATAGTCCTTGCTTTGTGCACTGGGTCAGAGTCATGTCGGAATAGAAAAGGGCCTTCCACAAACTGCTGCCACAAAGATAGACATTGTCACAAGATGTCTTGACATGGTAAAGTATTAAGATTACTCTTTACCTGGGATAAGGGACCTGAATTCAGTAGTTAACAGGTTTTACCAAATACTTTTATCCACATAGGTTAGTTATGATGTGTCTAAATTGTTTGGTGTCAGCATTATTGGTGCTACCAGGAAGAGGAAAAGTAACACCAGTTATTAAAAGTTTTTTTTTTTTATTCATTTGCTGCAATGCATGCACTACTTTTGGGGTTTCATAACATTTAAAAGTTAGTTATGATCCAAATTTCACCTCTTCTGTAGAATGGTTCATGTACTCATACATAAATTATTTTAATGCATTTCCATAGCAACAAGTTAAATCCAGGAAACTTTTTTGGGGGGTAATTTTTCTTAGAATCTAAATCAACAATAGCAAAAAACAAACAAACAAAAAAAAAAAACAGATTGACACTTAACATTTGACAGATTTAAAGGCCACTTAAAGCCAGTTTCTATATCACTGACTGTGACCTGTTAATGCTGTATGTAGTTGAGCAAACTTAGTCTGGGTTTGTTGCTTAGCGCGCGCCATTTCCACACCAGTCATTTCCTTCATTAACAAACACACACACACACACCCCACGTGCGCCAAGGAGAGTGTGTCACTAGCTTTGTCATAAACGTGTTTATTTTATTTTATCAGTGTATTTCCACTTTGCAAGTATTCTTTTATAGCCTACTGTAAACCGAAAAAACACTCATGTCGCCTCAGCATATGTTTTACTGTAAACACACCGAGGACACACACACACATCTCGGCTAAAATACACTACAGATGTCCTGAACTCTCTCGATGTCCTCGAACACGTATCATTTATTTACTCAACCGTATCACTAAACATCCGTTTAATTAAGCCGACGTGTGTGTGTGTGTGTGTATTAGGGTGTGTAACTACAGGATACTACGTAACGACAAGCCGCGTGTTGCATCAGCTCCTAAAATGGTCACCGACGACGACGCGCACGCGCGCAAACTGCACGAGCACGGCGGAATTACAGATCAGAAATAAAAATACAAATACTTCAAAGGCTGGTATTAAATAAATCCAACAATTAATGTAATCGAATTACTTAAGTTCTTACCTTGATAAAAACGGTATATTCTAGAGATTGTGGTCTCGAAGTAATAATCTACGTGTGCTGCAAGGAAGCCGAAGAAGAAGAAAACGAGAAGGAGGCTGTAGATACAAGATAAAAGAAAGAAGAAGAAGAAGAAAAAGCAGCCGCTAAAAGCCGCGTGCACTGAGTGGGAGGTCTGAGGAACAAAGCGAATACTACACTGCTGCCTCTAAGTCACGCCTCCTTAGGCGGAGCAGCGACACCGGCAAGGTCTTAAATGCATGCCTGTAACTCAATGCATTCATGCCTGGGCGAGGCTTTTTTCACGCATGTTCAGTTCGACTTACACCAAAGTGAGAAGTGAAAATTCATGGGTCAGCTTCAGTGCCTGATGTCAGCTGGTCCGAATACATCACATAACTGGATTTGTGATAAGCAATAGTGAGCATGCATGATAGTGAATGCATCAGAATAATCAACACAAAAAACGTCAAGATTTTGACCCACCAAAAAAAAAAAAACCCCACCAAGTTTATGCAATGAAGCTGAAACATAGTGCATTGCTCAGCTGAGATATTGCAAAATATGATGAGGCTCTAACGCCTTAAAACCTGGCAGTAGAATTCTCTATTGACGGTTTGGCCCCTGGGGACAACAATTCTCGATGCACAATGCATCAAAATCATGTCAAACATCTCTGTGGCAGATTTGCCCAGTTTCATGTTTACTCTTTGTTCTAACTTGCTATTCATGATGAAATACCAGATGTGCTTATGCATGTACGCCAGTCGCACAGCTCCTGGTGTACACTGGACAATGTCTTTTGGCAATGACTTATGAAGGTCGGTGCTCCCTGTGACTGTGTGTGTGCAGCCTTGTGCTTCCATCTGTTGGCGTGTTACAAAAAGAGTCTCTAAACTTTTTGACACCATCTGATACGGTACCAATCAAAAGTTTGGACACAAGTTTGGATTTATTTTCTACATAGGGGTACTGAATTCAATTTTAAAAGGTCTGGTGAATACAATTTTCTTTGAGCTGAGGTCACAATTTCATGTTTATGTTAGGATTCAGAACCCTATTCTGTATATGCAGTCATTCATTGTAAGTCTATAAAAATAGGCAATTAAAAAATTGGCATAGTATTTCAATAATATTTATTGTAAATTTTCAGTAACTTTCAGTTAAACATGTGGACAATTTAAACTTTGATGGCCTTGTATATTTTCTTGTATTTGTAGAATACATACAATAAACTTTAATCAATCTTTAGAAAATCATTATTTGCACACTGCTGGGCTGTAAATAAATGTGAAAGGACTCTGGATGCTCTGTCATTGGCTCTTATGTCGGGTATTTTACACACTCTCACTCAAAATGATATATTTGCTCTAATGACCCAGATTTTTGTCTCATAGTGGCGCTTTACATTGCTGCTTTTTATTATAATGCCAATGTTTCCTATGAGACAAACTGCTTTTAAACTTCCTACTAGAAGAATAAACATTTACTATGAGACAAACTGCTTTTAAACTTCCTACTAGAAGAATAAACATATATTCTGTAGACCTGTACATTCATCTTTCAAGGTTTGCTTTTTCTAGTCTATGTTATTTTGAGTACTGAGCCATGCTCTTTGTTTCTGTTTCTTCCGCACACGGTCTACACACGGTAAATTATAATGTTGATTGGCTCTATTGAGTGACACGTGTAGCCATGGCCACCTCAAAAGAATGATTACTAGTATAATAATCATTATAGAATTAGGTAATTAGGTAACAACAACAGTCAGTAGTTATTTTAAGACACAAAGATCAACTGTTCTAGAACAGTCCTTGCAAAAACAGTACAGTATTGTCAAGTGCATTTGCTAAACCCATCAATCACCATGATGAAACTAGTTCTCATGAAGACCATCCATTTGGGCATAAATGTAAAAGAGAAAACAGTAATGTAGGAAATACTCGACAACAAAAAAGTAAAGGATCTTTATTGTCTATCTGTGTAAAATAAATTCTGAAATATGTAAAGCAAGATACAAAATTATTAAGCAGTGTTATATCTCTGCCGAGGCCGAGTTGTGGTGAGATTTAGAACTTATAACTTAGAAACATCTGTGGACTTAAAATCCACATAAAACCATATTTAAAATGCAGTACTGTACAAAAAAAGTGTATGTACAGTATGTATGTATGTATGTATGTATGTATGTACATTATGTAAATAAAAACAAATGTGCGTTACCTGTTCATTCCTGTTATTGGCTGCATTGAATATATATAACTTTTGTAAAAACATAAAGGACTGTATGTAAAAATGTGTGATTTCTTTAAAAGTAATATTATTTTACCAAACACTACATTTAGTTTTACAGTACATTTAGGCATTTGTCAGACGCTCTTATCCAGAGCGTCTTACAAAAAGTGCTTTTACGACTCAAGTCTTTATCCTAAAGTCTACATCCTATGACAAATATCTTTACTTTCAACTTCACTATATTTGTGCATGGTCTTGTGTTATGTACTGTAACCACGGTGGTGTGTAGCATTTGAAATGGTAATATTGCAATATTGCAACTTGTGGCAAAGATAAAGAAAGAGAGAGAGATACTTCAAGGACATTGAGCTAATACAAGCTCAGTACTATTGATACATAAGTATATACAGAATTTTGGAAAAGATGGGATGTTTTTTAAATTTAAATAAAATGAAATGTCCCAATATTTTCTTCACAATATAGAACATAGAGAACATAACAAATGTTTAAACAGAGAAATTTTACACTGTAATCCACTAAATGATCTCATTTCAAATTTGATGCCTGCTACAGGTCTTTAAAAAAGTTGGGACAGGGGCAACAAAGGGCTGAAAAAGCTAGAAATTCTGAAAAGATTCAGCTGGGAGAACATCTAGCACCAGTATGTAACATGATTAGTTATAAAAGGGATGTCTTAGAGAAACAGAATCTCTCAGCAGTAAAGATGGGCAGAGTCTCTCCAATCTGTGAAAAAGTGTATTAAAAAATTGTGGAATACTTTAAAAACAATGTTCCTCAATGACAAATTGCAAAAGTTTTGCAAATCTCATCATCTACAGTGCATAACATTATCAAAAGATTCAGAGAAACTGGAGAAACTCTGTGGGCAGAAGGGACAAGGCCAAAGACCTTTGTTGGATGCCCATGGTCTTCGGGCACTCAGACGACACTGCATCCCTTATCAGCATGATTGTGTCACTGAAATTACTAAATGGGCCCAGGAATACTTCCAGAAACCACTGTCTATAAACACAATCTGCCGTGCCAACTGCAGATGCCAACTAAAGCTCTATCATGCAAAAAGAAGCCATATGTGAACATGGTCCAGAAGCCCCATCGTCAAGGCTCATTTTAAATGGACTGTTTCAAAGTGGAAAAGTGTTCTATGGTCAGACGAGTACTAATTTGACATTCTTGTTGGAAATCACGAACGCTGGGATAAAGAGGAGAGAGACCTTCCAGCGTGTTATCCGCGTTTAGTTTATCTGATGGTATGGTGGTGCATATCATCATACTGTAAGTGCATAATATATGGGCAGCTTATATGTTTTGGAACATCCTATGAAAGCTGTATAAAGGTTTTAGACGACGTCTACTGTATTTCAGGGAACGTGTTGCGTATTTCAGCAGGACAATGCAAAACCACATACTGCAGCTATTACACCAGCGTCCGGCTGCTGAATTGGCCTGCCTGCAATCTTTTCCAGCTGGAAACCTATATTAGGCAAGAATGGGACCAAATTCCAACACCAAAACTCCAGAAAATCATAACCTCAATGCCCAGATGTCTTCAAACTGCCCCCATCCCAAATTTGAAATGAGCTCATTTTGTGCATAAAATTTTAAAATTTCTCAGTTTAAACATTGATGTTCTATATGTTCTATTATAAATAAAATATGGGCTCATGTGATCTTTTATTTTTCATTCTATTCAACTTTAAATAAAAAACGTCCTGACTTTTCCAGAATTTGGGTGGTAAATTTCAAGGTAAATACTTTAATACTTTAGCATTTTTTTCTCAAGTAGAGATAAATGAGAGGACTTTTTTTGTTTTTACTGTGTCCATTACTGTCTAATGAATACTTTCATCATAATAATCCTCAAACTGGGTTCAAAGACAGAACAGTAAGTTCATTGTCCTTTTGTGGTCTTCACAGGAACCTGATGTGAATCCAAGAGAACATCCATGGGGTTGTTAGAACCGGTGGTTTGCATTGCGAAACCTCACCTGTAAAATCTGCACTTGGATCAGAATTGTTGCTGAACATGTGCATCTTGTGTTAAAAAGGAAGCATTAGAATTCAAAAACATAAGATGTCATGTTTTTATTTCAAACCTCTTCATCTGGAGCATTGAGCCAAATCTCACTCACTCACTCATCGTGTGTATCGCTTTATCCTGTATTCCGGGCAGGATACATCTTGGCACACACATTCACACCTACTCGGTCATTCACACACTATGGGCAATCTTGGAATGCCAGTTAGCTTAATCTTCATGTCTTTGGACTGTGGGAGGAAACCAGTCCAAGACCATTATTGCTGTTGAATATTTCCCCTTTTCTATTTCTCTCTTAACATCCCCAAGAAACAAATGTACCTCTGTTTGGATTCTTCTTGTTTTCTTTTCCATCTCACTCTCAGTCCTGTACTTAAATAATATAAAACTCACTGCTGGTTCTTATTTCCATCTTACTTTCAGGGTGTGTGATATTTTCACCTCACAGCTAGCTGCTCAATCACAGTCTTGGTTTCTGTCTGATTTTTTTTTTATCTCTTCATTTATCCTTGCCTTTTTTCTCCTCCTGGACTCTGAGCATTTTAAACAGATGGTCATCCTTCTGTTTCCTCACATCACCTCTCTCTCTCTCTCTCTCTCTCTCTCTCTCTCGCTTCCCCATTCCTCTCACTGCTCTATTCTGATTATTGGAAGTATTTGGTTGATTTGTGCTTTGCCCTCCTGCTGTCTCTTCTTTCAGAATATTATTATATGTTCTTTACTCTTTCCTCGCTGCCAGCTGCTTCATAAGATTGTCCTTTTGGTTGTTTGCTCATCAATCTTTTGCTTTTCCTATAACAATCCTTATTTATTTCTCGAAATATTTGAAACTAACCTTTTTCTCACTGATTGAATTTTCCTTCTCTTTTGTCCTCATCGGGTGTCCTATTGGTTGTTGTGATAAGCTGCCCAGTGTCCACTTGTTCCAAAGTTAGATTTTTCTGAAGGAGGAATAAAGGAAATGTCAATAAAATAATCACTTATTTCTTGCTTTCCATTTCTGGGCACACACACATATATATATATATATATACTGTCTGCTTCAATTTGTTTCTCTGTCTCCATCTTTGTCTGTAAGTCTTCCTGTTTTTTTTATGTTCTCCCACCTCTGTCTGTCTTCTTCCCTCTCCATCTTTTCATTCTGCTTTGCAATTGCACATTCTTTCTCTTCAACTTTTAACCAGTTCTTTGTATTTTCCCATCCTCTTCTCAGACATAAGGCCTTCTTCTCATCTGTTTCTTTGATTTCATTTCCCATCTCCCCTTGTTTTTCATTTCGTCTATTGAAAGCCGTGAGCTTCTCAGTCTGTAATGCTATCTCCAATCTCTTCTTCTCCAAAAGCATTTCCATGTCTTTGTGTTTCTTCATTTTATTCATCATATGACTTTTCCTTCTCAGACTGCACTTTGTTGTCCAGCTCTTGGATTTCCTTTTCATGTGTAATTCTCGCTCTGAATTCCTCAACCTCTCTTTTTTTTACTCTCAGTCTCACTTTTTTTCTTGTCACATCCTGCATTTGTTCCAAATATTCCTCCTCCTCATCCTCCAGCAGCTCATCCCTCACCCACTGCCACATTTTTTCCCTTTTTTTCAGCTCACACCTCAATGCCTCTTTTCTTTCTTTGTGCTCAGCTCTCTCCATCTTGTGGCTTTTTCCAATTCTCTCAATATGGCAATTTTTTGTTGCTATCCTGCTCCTTTTCCATTTATTTTGCTTAAAATAAATAAATAAATGAAATAATCCAGCTCTATTCTCTCTCGGTCTCCTTAAACCATCCACTTTGACACTCTTTTTATCCATATGACTCCAGAAGACATGATATTCCCAGGGTTCTTCCATGGTTTGGTTCGGTTCCAGTCTGTACTGGCTTCAGTATTGACATTGTAGTGTTTTTGTCAATTATTTCTCTTTTATAGTTTCTCTTAAGGTTCTGCATGAACTACTGTACCTTAGCTTATTGTTCTATAAAACAACACAACTACATCTATCAGCCATAACATTAAAACCACTAACAATAAATCCACCTAGGTTTTGGTTCCCCTCATGCCGCCAGGGAAGCTCTGGCCCATTGGCGCATGGCTTAACAATATCTCTATTGTGTACTATGGTGTCCGGCACCAGGACATTAGTGACGAATCCTTTGGGTGCTGTGGGTTGCGGGGCCTCATGGGTGCTCGATAGGATTGAGAGATGAGGAGATTAGAGGTCAGCATCCTTGGGCTCTTTGACTATTAGGCGGCTGTGATGCACTGGGTGTTCTGGTGCCTTTTTATTGTGGTCAGCATTGACTTTTTTGGCAGTTTGTGCTGCCTTGGTTTTTTTTTGTTGGGTCGGACCAGTCGTGGACATGGGTGAGCCTTGGGTGTCCATGTGGTGATCCTGTCACCAGTTTACTGGCATATAGTTGGTGATCAGTATCATCTGTCAATGGTCATAATGTCATTGCTAATCGGTTGCTTAAATGCTATAGAAAGCCATAGCAGGGTCAGTGGACCCCTTTTGCTTTCACTGTGTTAGTATTCTAGATATGAGCAATACTCATTATTTTAAATATCAGTAGTATTAAAATGTATGTACCATTTAAATGTAGGTTATAATATCATTTGTCACTCATCTCTCACTTCATTAACAATAATACAGTATAAACATTGCATTTTTATTGCATTTGCATCTCAACAACAAAAGTGAGTACACCCACGCATCATATCACTACAATGTCAAATGACTTAAATTGTATTATAATTGCATTATTTCTATGTTGGCAATTAGAGTATTTCCTGTTATGAACAATCAAAGACAAATACTTTAGAAACACTATATTAAAAATACAGGCTGCAAAGTTGAACTTAAGGCAATAAAAGTAAACACACCTGTAATCACTGTCACACATGTTAGAAAATTTTACTAAAACAAAATTAGTGAATGGTCTGTCCATCTGGACGTCTACATCATGTTTCACCTGGAAAGGGATTACAAGAATTGAATAATCTGATTCTGGAACTTCACAAAGATGGATAATGATACAGAAAGATTAGTGATCAATTTTAAAATCAGAAATTATAGAAGGAGCCATAGTATCACTAATCAGAGCCTCAGTGGCCATCCTCCTAAAATGATGGCACAGAGAGTGCATTACTTGCCAAATCTAGCTCTGAATAACAGACAGACAACTTCAGCTCAGTCTGTGCACAATGTCAATCTCTACAGACAGCTTCTCAAATAAAAAAAAGTTGCCTGCTCTTCGGCACAAAAGATTAAACTTTGCTAAAGAGCACAAAAGGAAGCCTAATGAATATTGGAGACACGTTCTTTGGTCAAATGAGATCAAGATAAATTTGTGAGGCTCAGATGGGGTCCAGCATGTTTGGCGTGAACCTGCCAGGACTGCCACAGTAAATGCATAGTCCCAGCAGTGAAGCGGTGGGAATGTGATGATAAGCGGATGCATGAGTGCAAAAGGTGTTGGAGAGATGACATTTACAGATGGCACCATGACTGACGACGAATATACCAAAACACTGATTGTCAGGATGACTTCCAATCTCCAGAAGCTTGTCAGAAGACGAATATTACAGCATGATAATGAGTACGCTGCCATAATAAGCAAGAGTTTCTGGAGGAAAAAAAAAAAACTCTGGCCAAAAAAAAGAAAATCACACACTCTAAAAATTTAATTCAATCACCTTTAGCTTCGATTACGGTACAAAAAGTGGTGGCCAGGTTATGTGTAAAAATGATTCCTCATGCTCTTAGAGTCACTCTTTCACTAGTTGACTCCTGGAATATGCCTGTGTCATCAGGGAAGAAAACTCCATAGATGTGATAACATGGCAAGAAAACATAACAGAACATAGCTTGGCAGCCATAATGCGAACCAGTGAAGTACAGTATTTTAAGTGTCAGTTGTTAAAAAAAATGTGCAAAAAAGATAAAAAAAAAAAAAAAAAACTGAAATGGAATGGTGTATATTTTACTGTCTGTGAGTGTGTCTCAGTCCAGTCCTTCGATGTTGAGGAGTCTATTGGTTTGTTGGAAGAAACGGTCTGTGAGGGCCCAAATGCTTTGTTACCTTTTTTCCAGATGGCAGAAGGGTAAAGAGTGTGTTTGAGGGGGTGTTTGTGGTCATCCACTATCCTGGCGGATTTGCAAATGCAGTGTGTGTTTGTAAATGTCTATGAAGTGAGACCATGATGATCCTTTCTGCTGCAGGTTCTTGTGATGATAGCTGGTGCAGTTCCCAAACCAGGCAGTGATACATCTACTCAGGGAAGCTCTCAATAGTCCCTCTGTAAAATGTGTAAAATGTAGTGAAGATGGGAAGTTTTCCTGGTTTTCCTGGTTATGGTGTTTTGGGAACGACTTGATATTCTCCTTCAGGTGAACACAAAGCAATTTAAAGTTCATAATGATCTCCATGGAGAAGCTGTTGATGTTCAATAGATAGTGGTCCTTCTGTACACTCCCGAAGTCAGCAACCATCTTTTCAGTTTAGTCCATATCCAGAGACAGGTTGTTGGTTCAGCATTGGACTCTTCTAATGTTATCTGGTCCAGCAGATCTGTGGGTTGACTCTGCATAAAGATTTCCTCACATCAGCTTTGGTAAGAGAGTGCACTTGGTTGTTGGAAGAAAGGGTCTTCCTTGCCACCACATTGTTCTGCACCTTTGAACTGAACATAGAAGTTATTTAACACATCTGGAAAGCAGGCCCATGCGGTTGGAAATTGGGAAGCACTGACTTGAGTTTTGCATGCTTAAAATGTCTGGCAACAATAACAAGTCCATCTGTCCCAATTAATGTCAATTTGCTTATCTTTGGCTCCTCTGTAGTTACTATAGTGTCAAGTATGGAGCCTTGCTAAACTGACAAGAAAGTTTAGAAAGTTACTGCTAGGAAACTCTGTCCATGGCTACAGAGATGACACCTTTATTTACTCCGCAGACCTGTCCATGTACATCAGTCATGTAAGAAGGGTTCTATCAGACCTCATGGAGAACCAACTTTACAAAAAGTGAGAAATGTTTCTGGAGACACACCTGCGGAAGGTGTCATTTCTGGGACACATCATTGGGCCAGAGGGAATGTTTATAGATAAGGATCATGTCACAGTTGTGACTGAGTGGCCTGCTCCCAAAGCATCAAAGAATTGCAATGTTTCCTGGGGTTTGCAAATTTCTTTTGTTGGTTTATCAGAAGGCTCAATACTATTACTGCTTCTTTAACTGCCTGCTCAAGAAGCACCAGCAGTGGAACTCGGGTGCCACTCAAGCCATTGAAGCAATTAAACGAGCCTTCACCTCAGCTCCTATTCTCAGACACCCTGATCCCTTTACAGCTTCATTTAAGGTGGTCAACATTTCAGGGAATGGAGTAGGAGTGGGGCTTGAACAGAAGTTTGGAAATAAGCCCAAGCTTCATCCAGAGGCATTCCTTTCTCCAAAACTGCTCAGTGACAGTGACATTTCCCTGTCTTGTCAGTACCTAGCTGACTGTGACCTAGTTGCATAGAGTTGGATTCGGTGGTTGTGTTAGACAGGGCCAACTTATCCCTGGGAAGAACCTGATTCTGAAGCAAGTGATCGAGTTGTGTGGCAAGGTCAATGAACAAATCAAGTGTCAACTTTTCATCCCAACACGCCATGTCCTTGAGCACTTCTGGGTTTAAGTCCTGATGAAAAGATGCCTTCAGAGCTGATTTATTCTATCTGCTACCTGCCGCAATGGTGTGGAACTCGAGACGTACTCTGCCGCTCTTTGTGGACATTGGCAAAACATCAATAGTTACTGTCGCTTCTCTTTTAATTCTAGTGCATGATCAAATGAAATGTTCTATAAAGTGATCATAAGATGAGAGCCTGCGACCCACCTTGGAACCAGGAATATCCCGTTTCCCTGAAAATCACACATATATCAGTTTCTCTACAGCACATACTGTAGTTATCCAACAATCCATTAAGCCTAACAGTGTGCAGATTTACCTTGTGACACCAAAACAGCTCTGATGCTTCGAGGCATGACACCACAGGACCTCTGAAGGTTTGTTGTGGTATCTGGCACCAGATCCTTTAAACACTGTAAATTGCAAGGTGGGGCCTCCATGAATCAGACTTGTTTGTCCGGCACATCCCATGGATGCTTGATCTGAGTGAGATCTGGGTAATTTGGAGGCTGCATCAACAAACTCAAAGTCTTTGCCAACTAGGCAGCCATACACAGAAAGCTGTTGTGCAGTGGGTGTTCTGATACCTTTCTATCATTGCCAGCAAAATTTTTTTAGCAGTTTGTGCTACATTAAGATTTATGTGGATTCAGACCAGACAGGCTGGCCTTTGCTCCCCACCGGGCTAGATAACCCAGGGTGCCCATGATCCTGGCACCAATTATATACCAGCAAACTGGTGACAGGATCATGGGCACCCGAGGTTATCTGGACCTGTGGGGAGCAAATGCCAGCCTGTCTGGTCTGATACCACAGAAAACTTAATGTAGCACAAATTGAGACACTAGGCACTACTGGTGACATAAACATTTAAATACTGTATATATTTATCCAATAATGCCTTACAACAGCCTTGACACTGACATATTGATTGCTGATACAGCAGCCTTCTTATGCTCAAATTACCACATATTAAATTAAGTTGTTCACAAATGAATACAGAATTTAACTCACTGGGCAATCCCCAATTGATATGTTTTTGTTTTGTAAATGATTTAATAGTTTAATTTGTATAGTACAGCTATTACAGTAATAAAACTAATTATTGAATTATCTTGAGACACAAAGTTCCATGTTAATTACCATTTACATATAATGGTTTACAATCCCACTATCTGGTATCACCCAGAAGAGAACGGTTCTCCGCAAATTCTATTATTTTTTTCTCCCTTATGTTATCTCAGGGAGATTTTACTTATTCACTGTCATCTCGGCTTGCAACTTAGGGATCAAAATCTAAACCCGGATTTCCAGGTAGCGGTTTCATATTGTTGAATGCGCTCTGGGAAGTGCTGTATTGTAGTATAAATGGTATACAAATAAAATGAAATAAGATTCTAAAATCCTGTTTGTTGTGTTTCTTTGCCGTTCGGTTCCGGTGTGAGCTGTTTTGTCGAAGGAGATGAGCTCCATACAAAATGAGTGTTGAAGCACATCACAACAGTCTAATGGCAAAACAAAAACAGTAGACTTTTATACAAAATAATTTTCAGTTTATGTATATCTTAAATAGGCGGCACAGTGGCTTAGTGGTTAGCATTGACGCCTTACACCTACAGGGTCCGGGTTCGATTCCCGGGGCCTGTGTGCATGGAGTTTGCATGTTCTGTCCGTACTTGGTGGGTTTCCTCCGGGTACTCCTGTTTCCTCCCACAGTCCAAAGACATGCAGATTATGCTAATTGGTCTTCCCAAATTGCCCGTAGAGTTCGTGTATGTGTGTGCCCTGTGATGGATTGGCAGCGTAAATCTCCTGGGAAAGGATACAGGCGCCCCGTATACAGGATACAGTAGTACAGATGATGAGTGAGTATATCTTACAGTAAATCAAATACCGAACACTCTGTGAATTATATACTATTCACACACACAGAGAGAGAGAGAGAGAGAGCAAATGAGAAGTAAATAACATCTCCATTTACAACCTTTGAGGACACCCACAGAACCCTAGGAAACCCATAGAACATAATGCATTTAATGGTTTTCCACTAGTAGCATGATTCATTTCGTGTTCAAAGCATAAATGAATGTGAATGTTATGAAATACTGCACTGTGCATGTTCTCGTACTACATAACGCAATGAAATAGGGGCTGTTGAGCTACCCATAGAGGGCAGCATTATATCACAGTATCTACTTATTTTTTGTGCTGAGTGAACTTCTGTACATGCCTCATGAAAATGAGGACAAACTGAAGTCATTGTGTCCTAGAAAGACCTTTCAGACAGAGCCAGCATTGAAAATGCAACACCTAGGCAACACCACCAACACCTGGGGTATGTAGCGTCCTCAACTGACTGGCTTTAGTATAGAAGGCAATATGTTTGATAACACAAATGTATTACACGGTGATCCCAGTTATTCGAGATAATTCATCTGCAGTGGTTTATAATTTATGCTTTATCTGGAAAACAATTTTAAATGAAAGGAAGCTGAACAAGAACAAGCACTGTATACGATTAGATAGATAGATAGATAGATAGATAGATAGATAGATAGATAGATGTTTTATCTTTTCACGTTAACCATCTGAGGCAGAAAAAAAAAAACTAGGTTTTCTGTTCAGGTAAAAAGAAAACCACAAAAAAAAAAACCCTATTGTGTCATATGCGGACACTCGACTCGAGTCTCTTCTTCCATAAATCTGAGCCTAGTTTGTTCCAGTACACCCAAACTACACTTGAAGAAGTGAGAGGAACCGAAGACGAGAAAGACTAAGACTCCTCTGTCCCACACGCGTGCCCTTGTGGAGGTGTTGGAGTGCCTTGTTCAGTCTTGATTTCCATACCTGTTTCCACACACTCACAGCAGTGATTAATGACAAGAAGCAAACTTGATTAGCACGCAAAAGAGACCACCTGTAACAAAGTAGGCCCCGCTCTCCTACTCTCCTACTCTCCTCTCTCTTTCTGTTCCCCTGCTCCGTTTCAGAACGCTAATGAACATGCCTCTGGACGGCATGAAAGGTGTGATTAAGCAAGAGGTACCTCCTTCAGTCTCACAATGCAGCTCTTTTATGAGGCAGATATTTATGCAGAGTGGTGCTCTCAAGCTTTCGGAGAGCTGAAAAGGGAGATATGATAAAAAAAAAAGAAAAGAAAAAAGAAAAAACGCTTTCGGCGTTACATAAAGAGAAACAGGGATTTGGAGCACTTGTGGGGAACCATTAGAGAGATGGTGTCAGAATATAAATGCAAATTATTATTATTATTATTATTATTTAATTTTTTTTGCTTGTGGTAAGGAAAAGCGATCAAACTGAGCATATGGTAAAACAGTTAAAGCAGTTTAGGATCTGTTGCCCGGCTCAGTGATTACACAAAATTCCTGCAAGCACAAAGTGCTGCACAGAGAACGCCTTCGTGTTTCATAAAAATGATACACCGGCGACATTAGTGCGTCAATGAAGCGTTTGCTGAGCAAACTTTTTTTTTTTTTTTTTTTTGGCGCACAATATTAACAGGTAGCAGCAGTATTGATATTTAGAGTGGTGTAAAATCCAATAATTTTTACCATCATTCAAAGGCCTAATTTGATATATACCCAAACGTAGAGCATCCTTTCTCTTTACGCTCATTAGACTACTTGAAAGCATTATCACCTCACTTGGCTGAATTTAATATTCACACTTTTGCTTAATCTGAAGTGCTACTGCCTTGGTTTATAATACAGCAGCACAAAAGTTTACCGAACCTTTGCAATATTTATATAGATCAGCATAATTGCATCATTAATCTTGCACTAATAGTTCCTCAGGTACTGCTTAGATGCACATAATTATATCTGCCCCGTCTCTGTGTATCTGGAAATTCTTAATATTATATTATTTACATGCTTATCTTAATTATTAAACTGCTGTTTTTTTTAAATGTATTTTTATTTATGCATTATCAGCAGATTTTTATGAATAAAGTCTTGTCACTTCTTTCAGTAACTGCTTTATCCTGGTCAGGATCGAGGTGGGTCCAGGATCACTAAAGCATTAATCAGGAATACATCCTGGTCCTATAATAATCTAATGTCTTAATGCAGAAAAGCAGATGGGCGGAACGGTGGCGTAATGGGTAGAACTGTTGCCTTGCACCTCCAGGGTCTGATTCCTGCCTCGGGGTCTGTGTGCATGGAGTTTGCATGTTCTCCCCGTGTTTGGTGGGTTTCCTCTGGGTACTCTGGTTTCCTCCCACAGTCCAAAGACATTCAGATTAGATTAATTGGCGTTCTCAAATTGCCCATAGTGTGTGAAAGGCCATGTGAGTGTGCCTAGACTCCAGGCCCCCTGTGACCCTGTGTACAGAATAAAGTGGTATAGACGATGAGCGAGTGAGTGAGAGAGAGAGAGAGATACAGTCTGTAATGTTCAGGATGATGTTATACACATAAGGAAAGTTGATTAACTAAAGGAGAAAAAAAGGTGAGGTAATATAAGTAAAGTTTCTGGCTACAAACAGCAGACACAAGACTGCCAGAGCAGCTTCATCTTGGCCTGGCATAGATTTTACAAGTCTAGAACTATAATGAAAGGCTGAACACTATTCTTCCAAAAGTTATTACCTCAATTAGTGTTTTAATGGTGGCAGTAGAGAGCAAGGTCTAACTGCCTCCTATAAGTGTGTAGTTAGGTTAGGATCCGGTGACTGTAAAGACATCAGCAAATGATTTAAACATCATTTTTACCACTATTAAACTATTCAGTGACCTTGTGCCTTGTGGGTAGGAGAGGAGTTATCCGGGAAGAGACGACTCCCATAAGGATAGAAGTTTGTTAGCGTCGGATAAATGTGATCAGAAGAACTTTAAATTGCATTGCGATGACAGTTTCTTCTAGGACAATTGGACACAAATCAGTTCAGAAAATGCCTCTTACAGTGAAACGGAGATAGATTTTTTTTTTCATCTGCTGCCCATCTGTACATAGTAACCATGACAACACATCAGTTTCCAGTGTATGTACATTTTATTTATTTTCCAACAAAACCGCAAACTGTGGAGAACTGTGTTGATCCTAATGAGAAAACTGAAATGAAAAACATTACATTTCTAAAGATATTTGTACACAATTATTTCCACTTACATACAATGATCTTATTTTCATCTTTCAAAAAAATAGCTACATTTCTGTCCCCAAAAAAAAAGGTATTTAAAAAAAGCCCTACCATACACACATAAACAAACACACATTATTTCTATATAAACCTTACATATAATTTTTTTTTGACAATGACAATGAGGCATGAAACACAAAGCTGATAGAGAGGTGTGTCTCTACAAACAGAGGGCAAAGGGAAAAGGCTCTTTATTAATTCAACGGAGCAGGTTCATGATAATAACCCCTAAAGTATTTACATACAGATTCATTCTGCTTTCTCTATAGAGGATTCAAAAGCAGGCCAGCATTATCTTCAAGTAGCTGCTCGACATTAATGAGAAACACTGCTGTTGAAGAGGGAAGGCAGGCAACAGAAAGTTCATAATGGACGAAAATTATAATGGGACAGAGTGCTACCCATTTACCTATTATAACACTGAGGGGTATTATTTAACAGACTTGACCAACACACAGAGGGAGGATTTGTGCCAAAACTCCATTTACAGTTGACTTAAGCAAGTAAATGTTTTCTTTAACTAACATTCAGCTGAACATCATGTACATAATCAACGAAACCCTTATTCTGGGCCTAATTGAGACAATTAACGTAACTCGAATTCTTGTTAAAGTCGCCCTAAAAAGTCGAAAACATCTCTAAATAAAGCCGATCTCTATTAACACAGTGCCTGTGGTCGTTTCGTTTACAATCATTCAGGTTTTCTAAACATGAATGGACTGAAAATTCATCTGGTGTTTCAGAGAGCAGGATTTCCTCTATAACATCGGGAAGAGATTGAGAAAATTGATTTAATACAGTGCACTAAGAGAAGATGTTTATCTTATTCAGTCAATAATCTTTTTTCTGATTTCAGATATTCAGTATTTCTGAAGTTATTACATTCAACATTTTAGTTCATTTCCTTCCACTAAGAGCAAACAGTCATCAAATCATCTTTCCTACCATCCATTAATCTAGTGGTTTAAAAAGCAAATCAAACCAGAAAAAAAAACAATAAAATAAGATAAAATAAGATAAAATAAAATAAAACAAACAAAAAAAACATCAAATTAAATAAAAATTAAATAAAAAATCTTAAGTCACAACAAATTAACACAGTCTAACAGAACTCACAAAATATCACAAACCAGAC
>JAQMYL010000003.1:11436108-11448640 GCA_030014365.1 Clarias pachynema | reverse complement strand
GAGGGGAGCTTACTTTAGATTCACACACACACACACACACACACACACACACACACACACACACACACACACACACATACACAGTGCCTGCGCACACAATCGGAAACACTTTTCTGTCGGGATTTATTTTTGCTTTATTTTTTAAAGGTAAAGTGCAGGTTAATTTGTTTTATTTTTAGTTAATATTTTGTGTTAATTATTTTTATGTATTTATTTCTTTGGGCTGTGGAACAAATAATTTGAGTTTCCATTATTTCTTATGGGAAAATTAAATTTTGTTTATGAGTGCTTTGGAATATGAGCCCGCTTCCGGAATGTATTATGCTTGTAATCCAAGGTTCCACTGTATACTGTATTTAAACCTAAAATGGGTGTGGACTATGTGGACTAATCTAACACTCAAATTCATATTTGATTTCGAGTGAAGATGTATGCTGGTTGTTTATTTTAATCCCTCTCACAATGTTTAGAATTGAAACCACAGTGATCCTGAACAGTGAGGTACTAATGATCCTGTAAATGTCACATACACACATTCACTTTAGCATAGCCAGTCCACCTGCTGACATGTTTTTGAGTAAAAGGAAGTAAACGCTAAAGACACAGGGAGAACATGTGAAACTCCACACATACAGTACCCCAAAGCTCTGCATTGTAGCGGTTTACTGCTGAGAAGGGAAACAGGAACACCACCCACAGCAATCCCGCATTTTACCTGTATACTTTCCCCTGGTTCCACACATAAAGGATAAAATCTTCAGACATTACCTTCCTTCGTTCTCACCATCTCCCTCCTTTCAGCACTTTTACAGAGTGCATCTCTAGCGATTGGGCCTTTACTCTCTTGCTCTTTGTCAAATTTTGTGAAGTATAAAGTAGCTAAGCTTCTCTCTTCAAACTGCTCTATTATTAACTTGATAAGGATAATGAAATTGCTGCTTGGACTTGTATGGAATATTTTTGCTGCTAAAACCGTTAACATCTGTATTGCAAAAATTACGACCAAGTGTATTTATTTACTCTTTTATCCACATCCCAACTCTACATCCTATGCGTTTTGCAATGCAAGACAGTTACATTAACTCTCTCTCTTTCAATCCATCCTATTCACCCTCTTTAAACCAATCTTTGTCTAAAACTCTATGTAAATGCGTACCACTCAACACCCTCCACTGTTCTCTCTCTGGTCTGAGAGGTTAGTCATGCCCCTCCACATCAAAGCTTACTAATCTTGGGCCTTTTTCCCAAAAATGAATCAAACCATATCCTTCCCAGAACTAACCATCCGACCCTGCTGTTCAAATTCGCCCTGTTAAATTCTGCTCTCTAACTGATAAAGCTAATCTGCTTAATGGCATCACTCACAAAGCTCTTGACATGCTTTCACAGAAACCTGGCACACGGCATTTGACTTCCTAGAACTGCAACTGCTCATCCTTACATGACATGACAGAACCATGACTAAGGAGAAAACGAGAAAGCCTGGCTGTAGTTTATCATAACCCAAAAATGTTCATGGCAATGTTTCATGAAGTAAACTCATTGGTGCACCTAGTTATGAAAGTATTTAGTGCGGCAGCACTGCTGGTTATTTTGTGCTTTGTCCTCTGCTGGAATATTGTTATGCAGCTTATCATGTTTATCGACACTGGCTGTGTTATTATCTTTTACCTTCTCATTTTACTTCTCTTCTCAAATAGCTCAATTTACAAAACAGTAATGTCTCAGTTATAATTGCATCACAATAACAGTGTAGACCAAACAAGTTCTTTCTTTACTTCCATTCAAGCTTCATCTAACACCAAGTGTGACATATTTTCACTTTGAAGTCTCTTTCCATAAATACATCCTTATACTGGTTCGCTAGGCTACCGATCATCAGCACCACCGGTCTAAACCACTGTTCGGGATCTTTTTTTAATCGAAATATTTCAAGACGTTGTACAAGATGTCAGAACCTTGACTTACCAGGAGAGGACAAATCCAAAATAGAAAAAAAGACTTTACACATCATTTGACTCTCCCGTCATCAAAACGAGTTCTCAGCAAAAAATTAATGCAACACTGGATCCTCACAAATGTTGTGACATTGCATAAGGTTGAAGAAGCAAATATGGCGCATGATCAAATATAAAGGTGGTACAATCAAATACTGCATTGTTTTTTTTTGGGGGGGGGGGAGGGGGGGGGGTTTGTTTTTTTTGAAACAGCCGTGCACAGTATATTGATGTTGGGATTCACAGAGACTACTTTGAACTTTGCATTTTAGAACCTAATCCTTCCGGACACGGATACTGAGTAGAAACACCTCTGATATATTTCTCCTTTTGTCCACCACTTCATCAAAACATATTTTTTTACTCCATTCTTATCCTAAAATAAACTTTTTCTCTCAGGCTATTGAGAAAATGTTACTATTAAGCCTATGTTAAAGATACAACATTGTATAATTTACGCATGACAATGCGAGTTTATTTAAACAGAACTGCCCAAGTCACATCTGTGCTCACTAACCTTGGCCACACAGCTCATCAAAGGATTTTGTAATTTGTTGGCATGAGTTGACATTTCCAAGGATTTAAGACATTAAGAACTCGTAATTCATCCTTCTAAAGACCCTTTAATGCTTGAGGCCTGAGGCAATTGCCTGTCTTTCCTGGCCTGTAGGTATGTATCTGGTGGGCTTCTTTGATAGCAAAGTCTGGCAGAACACTGATAACCACAGTAGCGGCGAGTGTAACAAAAAAAATACAATTATCATGTTGGAAAACTGTTTAACAGGTCAAGAGAGATTATTATCATTGTTGAAGACATGCTACTGAGAACCAAGCAAGTGAGAGGCTAATAGAAATATACTAGAGCAATACCAAATCACACCTGCAGCTGGTCTTTGAAACATGGTGACATGATCATGTAGGGGAGCCTGAGGAAATGCTTCACCTTATGGATCTTTATGGATCACTTGTCTGGCAAGTGCCAAGAGCAGGATTTGGCAATCCACAACTGAAACTGAAACACAGCTCATTCCACCTGGCGTTTATGAATATTTAACATTTCCCACTTTGCATGCTCCTATTTTCTCATATAATTATCAATTTCAGTCACCAGAGAACCAGATGGAACGGACATCAAATTAAGTAGCAGGATGTTGACATTTACTGCCCTGTTCAACAAAGAATATACCATAGAATAACAGCTCCCCCCCCTCCCCAACAGATCACAAAGTTTTTGGAATAAAAACGACATGTTTCAACTGGATCAAAAGTTTTTTTTTTTTTTTTTTTTTTTTTTTTTAACACTTAGGGAAGTTTCTCCCAAGCATACCATCCATGCCAGCAATCTGTCACATTAGAGGCAGATAATAGAGCTTCTAAACGTGCAGCTAGTTTACAGCTGTGTCACATAATAGAGCTTCTAAACGTGCAGCTAGTTTACAGGCTCAGCAAAATGTATTGTCCCTGTGGCTATACAGCACAAAAGCATTCGATCAGCAAACACAGCAAGCTGTTCTCCGTGGAGGGATTTTCTGAAGGAATATGAGACACATCGCCTCTCCAAGAAGGCATGTGGAAATCAAAGCTAATACATTTATCTTACAAAACAGGAGTCAAGACAAGGTAATCAGTAAAGTCGTGGATTCTGAGCTTGGCATTTAAACATGGGGAATTTTATTCAGCTTAATAAATAAATGTCACAAATGCACCGATATCTGGGAACTCAAAAATCCACTGTCCATATCCACACCCCAACCTTCTTCTCCTCTACTCTTAATTATTACGTGCGATCTCTGTAAACACTGCTTATATACACTATGATGATTCTATCACCATGTTTCTGTGAATATTCATTACATGAGGCTATTGGAATGACTTCCTGAAGGTTTTAGTATTTAATAATGAGATGAACAAACTCATGCATGCTTTATTTAACATCAATATAAATATTCATTCATTAGTAACATATAAAAAAAAAAGTTCTATTGTTCTCACTTCAATCTAAAAGATCAGGGGCTCACTACAGTCGTATTGCTGCTCCTCCTGCTGGGAAGGAATACACTTCTCTCCATTTGATCTATAATGTTATAATATTAATAAAATTCTCTGACAACTTGCTCTAGTTCTTCAAACTTCTACTTCGTCTCATTTACCATTTATACATACGGTATTCCCTCGCACTATTTCTTGCTTGTACTTCTTTGTCTACATTTATAAAAATTTTTTTTTAAGAATTCCATGTTTATGTTTTTTTCTCTCTTGGCTTGGGGTTGGGACACGGTCTGGTATGTTTGCTGCATTGTAATGTTGTGAATAAACCAGATGATTAACCTGCAGCTGCCTCTGCAAGTCTTGGTCTCAGTAGCCTTTTTGCATTAGTTCATTTCTTCCAGTTTATAGTTCAAATTGAACTGACGAGTCGGCGTTGTATTTTAATCTAACGTTGAGCACAGGCTAACTGAAACAGCATTGGGAAATGACCTGCTCTACCATCTCAATATTTAATATGGTTCTTGGATATAGATGCATTATAGTAACTCCTCAGATTCCAATAAAATCTTTAAAAACCCAGGGCCAGATGTAATATTTAGTATGCAGCTGTTTTTTAGGCATAATGAGGGCATGTTATTTACAAAACTGGCATACAAGCATAAAACCCATGCAAAACACCATGCATGCTATAACAAACACACACATATATTTCTGGATCTGTACAAAAAGTGGGAAGTCAGCATAAAAAAGGTTTGGAACATTGAAAGTAAGGCTGATTACATATGCTGTTTGATGTACTAATCTTTGGACAATTAGTGACAGCTTTGCATGCTAATTTGTCAGCTTCCCAAACCTAGGTGTAAATTAGGGCTATGCGTGTTTAGGCAGTAGGCAGCGTAGCCAGGTGCTAGGTTTTCCTGCAGGCTACGTCTAAAAAACAGCCAGCAACCTTCTGCAGCTGTATATGTTCATGTTTTTACTCTCTGGCCCTAATTCTAATAATGGACGCAGACAGACAGAAACTTAAAGGATATATGGAACTATATGTTTCATTAGGTCTAAATGTTCACAGAATTTAATACGTAACCCTTTTTACAGATTCTTCGTCGTTTAACTCTAATGGTAAAAATGTGTTGAAGGTCAAGACTTCACATTCAGCAGCACCATTCCACTACTCACAAGGACATGCACTAGTTACTGTACAAACATGTTCACATAAATAATCTTTCTAGCACAGTCTCTCACTTTTTCTTCAAGTCTCGCTAATGAAGTGCAGAAAACGGTAAAACGTGAAGCATCAATGAAAAGAGAAAGTCTCTTAAATCAGCAAAGTAGAAGTGATTGCCAACATTATGTAGTTACATGTAAAGCTTTTCTTTCCACACTGTTTTCCAAGTTAAAAGATGGGAAAGGGCAGAGGAAGAGAAAAATAAGGAGTGCCTGTTAAGTGGTAGAGAGGGTGTTGTACATCAAAAGTCACTGACTGGAATCAAGGGGTTTAATTTTCATGCTATGTGCTTAATTTCAGTCAGGATGAGCAGAGAAAGAGAGAGAGAGAGAGAGAGAGAGAGAGAGAGAGAGTGGGGGGGAGTACAAAGATATAGACAGAGAAAAAGAATGGAAAAAGATAATGAGAGAGAGAGAAGGACAGATTGATATAGGCGAGAGAGAGAGATAGAGAGAGAGAAGGAGGAAAAGGTAGAGCAACAAGAAGGTGGGACACGGACAGAGTGAGACAGAGCGAGACGGCATGAGAATGAAAGAGAAAGAGAGATATCTTTATCAGGCTTAGTGTACTATACTGTAAATCACTAGATTTGCAGAATTTTCCCCATATAACTGATTCCCATATATCACTACTGTACTAAACACATTATAAGAAGACATAAAAGCATTATAATAAAGAATTGCTTTCACGTGAATATATTCCCTGCATTTATACTAATGTTTCCAGCTTGTGGTAAAAAAAAAAAAAAAAAAAAAAAACTTTTGCCGAGTTGTGAAGTTTTTGCCAGTTTGCATACAAAATGAGCCACCATGAGTACACAAGCTAAAATTAGAAACTCACTATGGCTTTGTGTCCTTGAATACTTGTATGGTCTATGTAATCGGTCTGGTGCAGGAAATAAAGAATCCTGTCATACTGCATAAAAAACTACACCATTAGAATATTACTTTAGGAAAGAGCCACAAACAAAAAGTTTTAATATGTTTTTAAATCTAGCTCACTCTTTTAATCTCTATAATTCTAAAGAAAAATCAGACACTATGCAAATGAGAACACAAACAAGCAGACAGACAGACAGAATGTATGTACCTGCATGGAGTTTGGACGATCATTATAAGGAATGGGCTCAGTGAAGAATTCTGTGTTGTGGTCCAGTCGGCCATGGCCTCCATACTGAACCTCGTCAGAGTCCAGCTTGATCTTATATCTGGAGCAGACCTGGGTTAAGGATCTCAATCCAACGTCTAGACAAATGCTTTCAGGAACTCAAGAGTCTTCTACTATTTGGAAAAAAAAAAATCAGCGTTTCCATACATGTATAAAACAGCTTCAGGCTAGAAATCGCATCTAGCTCGTGTTAAAGGTTGCCGAGAAAATGAGTCACACCCAACTAAATATTGAAATAAATAAATAAACATTTTTAAAGACTGAACATTTGCTTTGGAGTGTTGGAGATGTGCACTAATTGCCTACTCTCAGGAGAAGTCCACGTTACTCCTTAGAATGCAGAGCTGTGCTGCACATCAGACGTTCTGATTGCTTGGAGCTCCTGGGAGGCGATGACACAGCCGCTCCACATAAACATGCGCTTCAAACTCGATGAGCCACCAGCCAGCCAATTCCAGGCAGAATTATTTATCCATTTCAATATATTAATAATGTATTGCATCAAAAAACGGTTTCAAACAACACTAAACCAGCACAAACTATCTCACTCACTGTCTGTGCAACACTGAGTAAATTAAATATTTAAAAAAAAGTAATTGCTTAGACTCATGACCAGAATGAAGAAAAAAAATAAAAATCTTCAGCGCAGGAAAATAGACTATAAAAGAATAAAAGTATGACATGATGCTTTGAGTAAAGAAAGAACTGAGCTTTATTGGGAAAATCTGAGGAACTTTTTCTAGCCTTGTACACTGAGCTGTGAGGATTGTACTGCATGGAGAGAGATAAAGACGCAGACAGAGACACATAATTACAGTTCATCCCTTATGGATTCTGTACGCAAAAAAATACTTATATAATAATTTACAACGGAATTACTGTAATTTCAAGTTATTAAAAGTAAAATGGTGATGAGTGCTTTACAGAGACATCGAACCAAAATCATCAATATAAAGACTAAATCAGTCAATCAATGAACCAATCAGTTATGACTTGATCTGAAGAAGAAGTTCTGACAAATATTTAGTAGTGGGACAAAATGCAATATTGCTAATCATTATTGTTTTGTTATCATATTATTATTTTAACATGCACTATTTGAGCATTTATGATGCGATACTTAAGTAATTAAATGTCTTGTTATCTGCATGCAAATCGAGGTTTTCCTCCATATTACAGTATGATTGAAATATATATCAGAATAGAAATAAATCATATTGCTAGAACATGATTATCAACATGGACTGGCCCAAGTTATTCATTCATTTATTAATTTATTTATTAGCAGGAACAGATTAATCCTCATTAGGGTTGTGATGAAACTTTCACCTAGCCTGGAGATGCAGGGTGGGAGGAAGAGATACACACCCTGGATAAGACTGACTTGTATTATTTTAGATTTAAATGATGTCGGATGTACACCAGGCCAGTAAGCTGGTGACAGGATCTTGGGCTCGTCTACATCTGCTGAGACCAAAGGCCAGCCCGCTCGGTCTGTCCCACAGACAGGCCAATGTACTGTAGCACAACCTGCTGAAAAGTGGGGCTTGGCTGTCTTGAGTCATACTTTGAGGGGACGGAGCTGCTCTGTTGGCACAGGAGGAACCTAAAACCTATGTGGATGTAATATCTACTATTTCACATTTATGGGTCATTGTTTAAATGCTTTAATTAAATATAATAGATTAAAAAATGGGCATCAAATTTGTCACTCATAAAATGTGTGGGAGTGTTAAGACTGTGTCTGTCTGTCCTATCTATCTGTCCTAACCTATCTGTCTATGACATCAGTACTCCAAAACATAACTATACAGAACTTACAGTAACTTGACAACTCTTTGGTTGAAAGTTTGCAGAGTAAAACTGCTTTACTCGGCAAACTTTCAACCAAAGAATTGTCAAGTTAGTTCTCTATAGTCATGTTTTAATACTGTCATTACATTATGGTTTTTCAAAGTTGCATAGTGTATTAAATAAAGAAGAAACGATGATGGGGCATGCTGTTAGAATAAATGAATCACTAACATTGTGTCATGATGAATTTAGGATGCTGAATTTCATTCCCATCCACATAACAGCACCCATGAAACTGTTTTCTTTATCTGATACCAAAACTTGCAACTTGCACAAGTTTCTGTTATCACTTATGTTACAGCTGCTATAAACATTTAAGCCTTCTCTGGTGATAACGTTTTTTGCTATAAATCTTAAAAGAACAGCCGTATCTCTAACTGCAACAAAGCATATTGACATTGAAAACTTCTTCCAAACATGCTAAATGTTTCCTCACCAAAAAGTTCACTATAGTAAAAAAAAAAAAAAAAAAAAAAAAAAACTGTATTATGAGCACATAATAACACACTGATTTATACACCATATGATCAGAAAAAGTGTTTAACAGTGCAATGGTATAAAATAAAATAGACCTAAAAGGTTCTTTGATCAACTTGATTTGGATAGATGTGTTAACAACTCCATACAGGAAAATAAAATAAGTGTCTCTGCTTGGATGGGTTTCTTTCCCCTCTCATTCTTGTTTCATCTCTCCGTTGTAACACACACTCAGACAGCAGCTTTCATAATCACCTCCTTTCCCTACAGGCGAGTGTACAGGGTCGTGGTATGATCCTAAAAGACCCTGTCTCCCACTCTGCCCCAGAGCTGGAGAGCGCTCGCTTTTTACTGTCTGCTTGTAGGCTTTGATAGCGATGATTAAAAGCGAAGTGCTGCTCTGTGCGCAGTTTCGGCAACGGAGGACGAGAGATGATGTGCCCTTCCTCTCCCTCTCCTCCCGATCCCATCAAGCTCCTGTTTGCTCTGAATTATCTTGCTGAAAGAGCAAACACTCTTTGATTGGATATTTTGGGTATATTGTCAGAGTGAGAAAGCGAGAGCTGGGAGGGGGGGGGGGGGTACTGTAGGAGCCGCTCAATACGCTACACTAACTTTTTGGGATTAATCATTTGATACTTCCTTTCATTTGTTCACTCAAATATCATCAATTTCAAAACTAATATGGGATGAATCATACTTCATTACATCTCCAAATTCTCCTGTTACATCAAATGCACTGTATATTACAGCTAATGCTGAATTAATGACAGTTCCTGGATTCCCAAATTACCATTAGTGTCAATTTGGGTTTTTTTTATTTGAGTTGACTAACATCTTCAAAATCAAAGTAAAAGACAATTAGATTAGATTAGAATAAGATTTTAAACAGATCAGTATAATCCAGACTCCCCAACTGCCATTTACTCCTCCATGAATTTCTTTTTCCTTGTTTAGGAAAAATAAAGTGCTGAGGGTAAAATTTTGTTTATAATGCCTCTTAAAGATCCCTGAGCCATGGAAGGATCATGGCACTACGGGTAAATCATTTTGCAAATAAATCAATAAATAAAACAAACATGTAATATGTCTGTCCTTTGCATTAGACAGCAGAAGCTATTCATAATAGTATCATTCAATCATTAAACAAATGCTTTCATAACTGGTCTATAAATGTGGAGCTGTGATACAGTACTCTGCCACCCCTCATTTCTTCATATTTTGCTTCCAAAGAGCCAGACTTTCTTGTATTTTAATATAGTCTTAAGGAAAAAATAGTTCTCCAAGCTTCCTAAAGAACTTTTTTTAGCTCATGTTTTTGGCAAGTTTTGGCTCTCACTTTCAGTCCAGTCTCTGTTCCTGACCAGTTTCAAAGGATTTTTCTTTTGTTTCTCGAACCACACAGTGACCTATGAATCACTCAAGCATAAAAACATTTCACTTAAGGCATGAATCAGGGAGAAACAGGTGCAGATTATGACAAATGATCAGGCTGGTGATTAGTACACTGGTGATGCTGAATGCTGAGTGGTTGGAACAGATGAGAGGGGAAATGCGGTTGCTGCTGAGGATATTACATAAACAAAAGAAAAAATAATTAATTGTATCTTTTGGCACTTTGCAGCCTGTCACAGTAAAACATTTGTCCTCATTTCTTTCATTTTTAATCTACAAAATTAAATTTATATCAATATGAAGAAACGAGGGGTGATTGAAGAGTTTTGAACAGTACTGTAGTTTTCATACCAAATTTATGAACCATATCCAAATCAAACAGCCGGCATATCTGTCTTATTTTTAACCTTCACTCAAGAAGCACCAGACGGCAATATTAGCAGTTAATAGTATTAGCAAAGGCTGTCAAGAGCATTTGATGTTGCAGCTACAGAGGAAAGAGTCAGACGGGGAGACAGCAAGAAGGAAAATGCTGGCTTGCAGAACAGCTTTGCTCTCTGTGGATTCTTTCAGAAATGCCATGCTGAGACCTAAGGACAACTTCACTGAGGAAAGACGGGGAGAGGGAGCGATATAACCTTGGGACATATAAAAAGTAACGAAAAGAAAAGATGCATGCATTGATCAGTATCATCTTATTTGCATGAAACCATCACGGTCCAAAGCACCAACAGTTCGCAAGGAAAAGGTCACTCTGTGTGGGTGAGTGCATCGCTTGTGCATGCCCATAAAAGAAAGCATTCCAACTAGCTCATTCAGTGTTTCCAGGTAAATGTATCTGTGCCGCTGTTGCAGTAGTGTCAGCACAGAATCGTTCAGGCAGTCCAAGGCTCTTAGCAATTAAGTTTGCGTTTGAACGTACAGATGCCGAGCTCAATAGCCAGACCCAGCCACCTGTGAATTACTGTAATTAATAGAGGCGCACTGAAGAATGGAATGACTGCACAAATAGTCTTTTTGGTCTGGGGATAAAATAGTTGGAGAAGGTTTCAAGGACCCTGATTCTGAAGTAGTGAAAAAGGCCACTTATAATAGAGACTGCAGATAGGACTAAAAATCTCTGCACATGTGTAGTATGAGTAAAGGCAGTCTGAGAAAACAAGTCGACAGGTATCGAGTTGTTGACATCTTGAATTCCACAAAGAACGATTTTGTCTGTGGAATAAAGTTGAAGTAGGCAGATGGGTGATAACTCTGCTGTCTTAAAAGTGTGAAATTAAGCACTTATCCTGAGCTCCACTTAGTTATCAGGCATCAATTAAATACAAGAAAAACACTCAGCAATGAAGTGCGGGTCATATTCTGACAAAATGTAACATTTTAGATTAGGCTCAATGATTTCAAAACCTCTTGGTAACTGATTAGAAGTTTAGGGATTCAAGCCCTAGATCCACCTTTAGCAGCAGTGACATCAAGTAATAGTTTCCTGTATGATTTTATCAGTTTTTCATGTTGTTGTAGAGGAATTTTAGCAGCTCTCATAAGGTCCCGCCACAGCAATTCAATTGGGTTGAGATGTGGTTTCAATTGGGTTCTTTTATTTTTGGTCTCAGCTTTGTATAGGACATTGTTCGAGAAATCTTGTACTTTGTTCAGATGCAGTTTTGCAAACCTCAGTCATGGTTCGGTGTTCTTTTTCTCCTGGGAATCCTTCCAAACAAACCATACTTGCACAGTCTTCTTTTAATTGTGCTGTCATGGTCTTCTAACATGACGTCTGACATTTAGCTTGCTCAGTGAGAACTTTAGGGTCTGAAACGTAACTCTTGGGCTTTTTGTATTTCTCTAAGCATTGCATGGTCTGACCCTGGGGTGAATATGCTGGGATTTCCACTCCTGGAAAGATTGTCTTTCCAGGAGTGGTATAATCTTTCTCAATGTTTTGAAGAACCAGTGTTTCTGTCTTTCTCTCTTGGGATTGTGGTAACACACACCTGCATGGTCCAGACCAGCAAAGTGCCAAAAATGCATAACTGTAGATGATCTATTATTTAAAAATCAAAACAAAAAAACAACAGAATTATAAGACGGAGTACAAATTTTTGAACATGAAGTAACAGGTCAAAATTCAAAGATGAAAGCTCGCCTCTGACCATTACACAGTGCTGACTTTGGAGATCAAAAATATGGAGAGAGGGAAAATAAATAATATCCCCATAGTAACAATAATAGATGTGCAGCGGGATTGTCTAACATTCAAGGCCCTGAATAAGCTCTACAGTATATACAGTGGCTTGCAAAAGTATTCGGCCCCCTTGAACTTTTCCACATTTTGTCACATTACAGCTACAAACATGAATCAATTTTATTGGAATTCCACGTGAAAGACCAATACAAAGTGGTGTACACGTGAGAAGTGGAACGA
>JAQMYL010000003.1:11403079-11419584 GCA_030014365.1 Clarias pachynema | reverse complement strand
ACACAGAGACGGGAATCGAGCCTGGCCGGGAATCGAACCCGGACTCTGGAGGTGCAAGGCGACAGTGCTAACCACTATATCACCGTGCCGCCGACAAATGAACAGTAAGGCGATAAAATAAATGTCCTTTTTATACACAGGTGTGATTGTTCTAATGGTGTGTCTAGTTCAGGACGGTCTGCATGCACGGGGAGTTGTAGTTCTCATCAGCCATGTTTATATGCGCATGGGTGCTGCCGCTGTCGATGGCCTGACGATTTTATTCTCGCATCACTGTCAAGGTTGACTGCCGTCCAGGACAGATCAGATTCAGAGTGTAACTTTTACTTGAGTGAGTTCTGATATTCAGCAGGCTTCACTAGTTGGTTTGGCGGGAAGCATAAATCAGGCTTTGCATCCCTAATTTTAAGCTTAACGATAGCAAGACGCAAAGCAGGTCAAAAGACACTACGTTCTGCCCCAATTTAAACTTATTCATAAAATCTGTCACAGTAGGCACTCTAAAGCTTGCTGAGCTCGTCTGAGCTTGCAACTATCCCAATAAGCAATAACAGTTATATCTAACATTTCATTTCTTCATGAAAACAAAACCTAAATTAACGTTTTTCACTGACCAAAAACGATAGCATTTCTCAGTAATAATTCACAATTGGATGAGTGGGCAAAGATGACGACTATGGGCTACTCGATACGCTCTGGATCCGTCCCCTTTAATCTTCGTACATACGCTAAAGCTTTAAGCTGCGATCATATTTCCTATTGTTTGGCAACATTTTTATTACATCCCTTAAAAACTGTTCTTTTTATAGTGTGCAATTTGATAGACTAATATAATGTAAGTTAACTAGAACTTGATGACACCTGATCAAATGTACTGTAACTGAAACCTAATGTTCTTATGAAGGAGTTACTATTTGAGATGCTATAGTTTAAACAATATTGCTGCACAAAAAACGCAATAAGGGCTACTACTAAAAAAAGTCCAACAAGAAGCTCTCTAAAGACAAAAATGCCAAAACATCTAGCATAACAAATCCCAGTATGCGCCATCACAATGAATATTAAAATAAGCCAGTGATTGTTTTTATGTAAAAAGAATCCTTTACAGATACAAACAGTGATATGCACCTGCTGGTAATGAATAAATGTATGATCTAAAGTGAGATTGAATATGGATTCTATATAATATAAATGCTTGTTCTACAGTATAATGTGAAAGTCATATCAATTTACATTTGTTTTGAATGTACTGCGAATCCATACAGAAAACATTTTCACTACTGTTCATTGTGATTACATCATACAAATAACACTAACATTTTATTTACGTATTTGTTAAACTGCAGGAATGTGATGCAAGCACAGACACTATATGGCCTTAAATATGTGGGCACTTGCCCTCACTAAACTGATGACACAATGTTGAATGGCGATGCGCTGTGGCATTCATGTCCCTTCAAGGCCGAAATCCCCTGCTTACAAAACAAGATCCCTGAAGACATTGTTTGCCAAAGCAGGAGTGGAAAACCTGAGTGGCCTGAAACCTCAACCCAACACCAAGGAAGATCTTAGTTATGAAACTAGAATGCACTTGCTCACTATACTACACTATACAGTACATAATGCATCTTAGAATTTAGCTTAAGGAATCAACAGTAGTTTTCTGGTGAATATATAATATACCTGTATATCGAAGTAAAAAAATTGAATGAGCCCGCTTCGGTCATTCCTGTAAATATTCAGGAATTCAGATTGGAACGGCTGTCGCAAACTTGCGGAAGACATGCATCTGTCTGTGGGAACTGTACACACAATCAATCATGAACACCACTTACACATAGGAACTCGGCCGGGAGTTATTGTTACATCCCCCATACAGTCCTGACCTCGCTCAGATTGATTTCCACATGTTTGGGTCATTAAATGAGTTCCTAGGAGGCCTGCATTCCAGATGTGAAGCAGGCAGTCCAATCATGGGTTTGGCATACTGAGAAAACTTTGTACCTTTATGCTGGTAAAATGCTGGTATACGTGCATTAGTGTAGCAGCGAAATAAAGGTAGTTTTTCTCTCAAAACTGCACTCTGTTATTTTTCGCAATCAAAAGTCCCGGTTGACTTGAACGCCCCTCATAGTTCAGAGAAGTACAGGATTTACGAAAATGAGAAAATCACCTTTAAAGCTTTATTGTAATTCCACTTAATGCTCGCCCACTACCAAATTTTTTTTACCTAATCTACTTAAGATAATAAAGTTTTCCTACTGAACAAACATGCATTGTTGCCTGGGAAAAAAAATTATGGTTTGGTAAAATCCTCAGCTGTACCCAGTGAATTTTCTCAAACTGCCTCACATTCTCACACTGCCTAACTCTTGTTCAGATAGGAGGCAATGAGAAAACATACATTCACCTGACAAAAATTCTTGCTCGTTCTTGGAAGCACAGCAAAGCTGCTTGCTGCTTTGACTGTAAAGATGATCTGAAAAGTTTCCTTCAGCAGAAGTAAACTCCTGTTTACCCACTGTTTCATAGCTGGAGCCAGTGAACTGCTTGATTGCTGGCTCCCCATGTGTGGGGGAGTGTGTTTTAGCACCTCACGCTTCTGTTACAGTGCTTATTCGCCTCTGTGTACAAACATGGCTCCTGCTTGGAAGTAGAGCTTTTAGCTCACGAGGATCCTCTATTTGCCAGAGTGTAAACAGAAGGGTTTTGGTGAGGTGAGAGTGGCTTAAATTGATTTGCTTGCTCAAACAATTTGTTCTTGCTCTGCACTGGCTAAATGACTCCACACACATTGATCCATTGACATGACATGCTGTCCTGTATTTACTTCTTTCCCCCCCGCCCCTACCCTCCACCTCGTTTTTCACCGAGGCTTTTTTCTATTGTACACTTGTGTAATGTGCACAGTGAAAAGCATTAAAAAGGGTTTACATTGTAGTCACTTTGGAATCAATGTTTACTTTCTTTATCAGAAAATTAGCAATCGATGGTAGAGTGCTGGTAATGAGCACCGCAGAGACATCGGTGTCTCGACTGAACGTGTCTAGACATTAGGATGAGGACTCCTGAGTGGTGCGACTGCAAAATTTCATCCTATTGTTGGGAGATCACGTCAACCTGATGGAAAGGTTTGCTGATGTAAGCCTATTACACATGTTTTTACCAGTTAAAGCTGTTCCAAAAGTCCGATCATTTTCCCTATGTGACATAAGCAGCAGTTTGCAAAGATAGCAAATACATGTTTAAGGAAAAGCAGGTTGTGATAAGGGAGACCTGGCTAGTGGATAAGAGATAGCAGTGACTAAATTGGGAGCAAAATGGGTTAAGAAAAAAAAAAGGATGTGTAGCACCTGTCAAGTGTCAGCAACTCATGGGACATTTCGACTTAATGTACTGTATAGTGTTGGGTATAAATATAAAATTTTGATCGTATATTATAAAGCCGCTTGTTATGGTCAACTAATTTGACATTCCACGAGCGCTAATATTTACTAATGACTTTTGCAGACATGCGACAACAGTGAATTGCGTAATCTGACATTAGGCTATTATGCATTTTTCATTGATAATTCTATTTGAGGTGCATTTCTGAGCCAAATAGGAAATATTACCTGAGGATTTCCTGATTACATCCCAAATTACGAATTGCTTTGTTACACAGTAAAAAAAGAGTAACCTAGTATCGGGAGCATGTTCATAAGTTGGATTCGTTTGCAAGTCCAACAAAGTGGGTTTTATACACCTTTGACACAATGTTAAGCATAAAAATAAAATAAAAAACACTGGGTTTTGGTTCTGCATTATACTCTCGTGAGACTGCGCCTCTAAAATCAGGGGGTCAGCCGACCTGGTTTAAAGGAAAGGTTTAGAGGAAGATGTCAGGGGGATAACACTACATGGTGTTTACTGTGCGCTTGACTGGACGCCATTTTGTCTCTGAGCTGTTTCGGACTGTGAAGTCTGTCTCATTGATGATTTTAGCCAAATATTTTGCCATATTGTGTGTAAAATGTCAGTTGCTTGATATAAATTTGTTTTAAAAAATGTATATAAATTCATGTAAAAATTTATATTGTTGTACATTATGAGTAATATCATACTCATGATTGTTTGCATTGTTTCTTATGAATATTGGCTGAGATGTGACTACCAGGGGCACTCAGCCTGTGGCCTTGTGCCTATGCCCAAATCACAGCTGTGTGGGTATTTAAAATAACAGCATCCTTCATGAGATTTTGCTTAAATACATTGTGATTATCCTGATGCAAAGAGCTTTCAGTGCTTTTGTGTGCGACGTCTTCTTTTCTATTTTGTGTCTCTTCTGCCTCGAGTTCTTCTTCCACTTGGTGTCTTTTCTCCTTTGCTGGTCACAACCTTCAAAATCTCAAAGGCTGCATTCTGACTGACAATGCAATTTACCATCTAGCAGAAAAAACTGTCTGGATTCTGTGACCTAACAAGCGTTTTGGAGCGATATACTGTCACAAAATTGACAAAAATGTTAAAGGCATCACATCTTTAAAAGCTATTAGAGAGATTTTTTCTTTATCAGACAGCAGTAAATCAATTCAGCTGGTCAGATGTCTCTTCATGGTAAATCTAGGTGGTTCATATATTTAGTAACAAAAAGTACCAGACTCTCAGACTGTCTAGAGAGAAGCTGGAAGTTTGAGACTATGGTAATTGTACAAAAAAAACAGACCCAAGTTAGTCCATTTGCTATGCACAGGCTCTGTATATAACCTTAATTAGAAGTCATGTATACAACCCTTTATTTAGTTTTATTTCCAGCTGAGCTCTTGCTGTGGCATAAAAGTAGCATAGTTAATTATTTATAAGCAAGTAAAACTATAGTTGAATAATTAATGATCAATGATTAATTAAACATTATATACAGTTCCTCTCGCATGATGTATCAGTAAATACAGTACAAGGATGAACATTATTTTAGAATATGGATTGGATCAATTAATGATGTATTGATTTGCATGCAATACAAAGTTTACTTAATAATTAAAGATTAAGATAATCTTAATCTACATACTCTTGGCACATTGTTTATTGGTTACAGTACAGTACAGTAAATGTAAATATTTGATATTTTTTTTATAGATTAATTAGTGTACTATTTATATGTAGACAAATAATACACAACACTTTACAATACTGTCCACCCCAGTACTGAGCCATCCCTCATTTCTTCATCTTAAATCTTAAATTAAATGGTGCTTAATTAAAGAAATTAGAACAAATGCTTAATTGTGAGAGGCTACAAAGTGCCTAAAGATACAATTTAAAAATGTAGTTGTTTATGTAACAGACTCATTTCCCCTCTCGTCTGTTCCAATCACTCAGCATTCAGCATCACCACTATACTAATCACCGGCCTGATCATCTGCCATCATCTGCACCCGTTTCTCACTGCCTTTAAATGTTTTTTTATGCCACAATAATTCATAGGTCACTGACACAAACAAAAACATTCCTCTGAAACTGGTCGGGTACATGAACTGGACTGAAAATGTCACCAAAAAAAAGTGTGTCATTTACAGTTAGACTGTAATCTTAGGATTACTATAAATAAGGAGATACTAAAATTTTATACTTTACATGATTACAATCTAAAGAATAATAAGTACTATTTGCTTACAATGCGATCATCACAACACCTTAAATTTACGTTTATCCCACAATTGTCCAGTGTTCATACGTTGTTGGTGTTGCATCAGTTCGTGCAGCATAAAATCATCAGCTGGCCAGAGAACATAAGACCAACAACTCCGTACCAAAATCAAGACTTGTTTCTTTAACTGAAATATTTTCACTGTATATGTTTCCAATATTCTATCCTGAAGCTCTTTAACTTCTTTTTTTTACTTCAAGGGCATTCATACTTTATAGGGCTTGAGAAGACATGACTTGAAAAATAAAAAGCTGGTACGTAAAGAAAACCAAGCTCTTGTCAAAAACAGTGAATAAATAAACTTCATACAGCATGTCTGTCATACATCAGGTAACCCTATGACCGATGACCCTTTGCCTAAGAACTGTATTTAATGTTTGGTAGCCTCCTGATTCTCAAGTGATCATCTACCAGAACCATCGAAAGGACAGAAGAAGAAGAACATTGCTGCCCAACTGACTGACCGATGGGCCATTCACCTGATCAGTAGGTGGGGCTAGAACACCATACAAGAACGTATAGATAATGTCTAATTCCTATGTGAGGAAACAGCAGAGAGACAGGCATCCATTCTCAGCCGTGGATTCTGTATCATAAGATTAAGCTTGGTGGTCATTATAATGCAAAGTTCAAGCAGCGCTATCTCAGGCACGCTCATGCAGAACGTATATGCAGTATAGAATTCTCAGAAGTACTTGAAAGCATATTGATAACGGATAATGAAATGGGATAATCGAAAATGCAGAGTTTGATTTTTGCTGAAATTGACTTTGAAATGTAAAGAGGAGAACCAGTGAAAGCCGATTTGTACTCCTAGATACACATGCAGCAAGACAATTAGTTTCTGTTAGCAGGAAAATGATACTGACAAAATTTCAAACAAAAAGTAAATGACTAATCTTGCAAATGCTGTATTAAACTTTCCATCGAACACATGCGCATTGAGCTAATCAAGTTGGTACGAGTGGACTTTTATACCCTTATGAATTGTACAGTAGTTAGTTACTCAAGTTTAGCAAATTCATGAAAGTAAAAAGACAAATTAATAATAATAAACAGGGACAGAGTGAAATCATAGTCATTACATCTTGCATCAAACTAAAAGTTAGTCTTAATAAACAGATTAGGAACAAACACAAGATTGCGTTCCTGAGACTTACCCATGAAGTTAAGGTAGCCTTCCCCTCCCAGGGCATGTGTCAGGAGTCGAATCATCTTATGCAGCTGAATGCCCCGGTCAATGACAGGGCTCATAGGAATTACGGCACTCATGTTGGTGTACATTTCTTTATCCATCAGCCAGAATGCCAGGGTCTTGTCTCCTACCAGAGCCTGTCAGAAAGCACAGGATGATGAGAACTGAACACATGTCATACATTAGTTGTGTGATTATGAAATGATTATGAAACCGATTTATCTTTGTCTCCTGTCACTGAAGCTAGATCTGGATTCCACGATGCAAAGTTTGCAAAGAACCTACTTGTCAAGCTATGCAGTCAGATGGGGTTGGATAAAATCCGATAAAAAGGATTAGATCACGTACCACCGTAAACACACGACAAGCTGCTGTGTGATAGGAGTCATGGCCTCAGAGCAGCGCGGTAAATCAGTCGATGATTTGTTACAAGTGGAAAAAATGATTGGAACAGTTACTGTATCTTAATAAAACGCTTGATGGAACATTTCATTATAATCAAATCCTTTCAGCAGAATTGATCCGGGTGTGTAGGGTTGGGGACATTCAGAATTTGCTTATTCGTTTAATTTGCATTCGTTGATAAGGTTGATATTTCTGGACCTCTGTGTGGTGTTAAAATGTTTTTTTTAAACATCTCTTAAATGTCTTGATTTATTGGCATTTATATGAAATGTATATACAAACTTATGTAATTAGATTTATACATTTCTTTTTATATGTTTTCACCCATGTTGCAGTAAAACACCTAAATTACTTTATTTACTCATGGTCAAAGTAACAGCAGGGCCTTGGCCCGATTTCCACGTCTGGTCTGTGCATGGTTGCGCTTGGTGGGTTTCCTCTGGGTTCTCCAGTTTCCTCCCACAGTCCAAAGACATGCAGGTTAGGCTTACTGGCGTTCCCAAATTGCCCATAGTGTGTAAATGTGTGTGTGTGAATGTTGACCTCCGGTCCTACCACAGTCATACAAAATGGGAATAAATACAACGGCCACCACTGGCCTCTAATGGTCCCTAGTTAGACTACAGAGGTCCCTAGATGAATGATGGATGGAGTTGAATTTAGGCCTCGAGTATACACTAGGTTTATATCTTTTAATTTAATTACAAAACACTTTAATTTTCAGCACTTTAATTTTGCTAGGCCCTCCACATAGGCCATACTGTATGTTTGACAACTTGGTCTATGTAAAGGATTATTATTCATAATAATTCATTATTAATAATATTAATTATAGAAAAAATTTTAAATGGTTGACAATATTGTAAAATTATTTGCTATAATCAATTCAAAACCTTAAAGTTTTTTATTAATTAAGTTTTGCTTCTATTAATTAAAAAAACCCACTTAGTTATAATTTGTTCCTACAAGCACACCTTAAATGTAAACAGTGACTGAGCTCCAGTGTTTCTGACTAAACAAGTGTTTAACCATGGGTATCTAAAAAGCCTGATTTTCAACAATCTTAGATAAAGTGTAGTGCTGCCACGTGTTATTGTTCACTCCCATCCTGTCATGTCATTTTGAAAATTTACAAGCGCTTCTACTATTTCTCACTGTGCCTCTTAGCTTGTCATATTAATAAGGATGTTGATTCAGTTACATCAGAATCTTTTGACAATGATTTTGACAGTGATCAGCACTAAAAATCGGCAGGAAGAACAAAAATCCACATTTAGTTTGAGTCTTCAATATGTCTGAAGATGATAACTTCAAACAAGAGGCAGCAGGTCCCTGAGTGGCACACTTGTCAAAAAACACTGACTACAAAGCAGAGACGTGCTCTGAGACTTAAGGATACAAAGGTTACGGTCAGCACAAAGCACAACTCTGATTGGCTCTGAGCCTCAGGGAGCATATGTGTTCCTACACTAAGCTCAGGTGGTCATGTACTCATGTAGCCAGCTGAGAAGATAGTACCGTCCTCTGAGACGCTCCTCAACGCTGCGAGACTGGCGGCTTAAAAAGACATGGCAGGAGACCTTCCAATGCACTACAGAGAAAAGATAAAGCCTTCACTTTCCCAGTACTCCTGGCATGCAGTAAGCTGGGAAACTTACAGTACAAAAGTGGGAAAACAAAGAGTAAATTAACTAGGAAGCAAACACATAAAATAAGTTGAAAATGATAATTTGATGCGTGCTTACTAATGCAGATTTTAGCTCATATTCACTGAGGAAATGCATATTGAGCAGCAATCAGTATTATAAGGCTTTGCAAATAAAAAGAGTGAAACACAGCTGCAAAGAAGAACACTTTTAGGGATTACAATACACTGTATACTGAGAATCCTGATTAGTACAAATTTGCACCTCTATGCTAGAATGCACTATTCCTCATAAAAATGTTTTTTTTTTTTTTTTGTAAAAAGATCAGCTACACCAGTAAAAGCCACCTGCCTAAGTAAGCTGTGATGTGGGGTCTCTATGGATCTGACTTATTTGTCCAGCTTATCCCACTGATCGGATTGAAATCCTTGGGGGCCAAGGCAACACCATTCCTGCAGCACCATTAAATAAAAATTAAGTGATGTACTCAGTCTGCAACAATATTTGTGTAGGTAGTGTGTATCTATATGACGTGATATCCACCTGATTTTCCAAGATTACCCGGAAAAACTTTGCCCAGAGCATCACAGTGCCTGTTGTCTCTTGCCTCCTTCCCATACTGCATACTGGTGCCATCTTTTCCCCCAGATAAGCAGCACACACACACACACACACACACACACACACACACACACACACACACACACACACACACACACACACCCACACACACACAGGTGCCCATGTCCTTACCAGTGGTGATACTTTGAACCACTGATTCCAGGAACATCCCACAAGACTTGCAATTTTGGAGATGCTCTAAACCAGTTGTCTAGCCATCATACTATAGCTTGGCCCTTGTCAAAGTCGCTCAACTTGTTACGCGTGCCCCATTTCTTCCTGTTTCTTTCCTGTCACATTATTTTCCATCCATTAACTAAACATACTGATTCTAACTAGCACAACTGTTCAGCCAGAACTAATTAGTGACATTTCCTGTTTCGTGGATAGGGAAAACTATGATACACGGCATACTATATGTTGTCTTAATACTTTTGGCCCCCAGTGTATATTCATTTCATCTCTCAGTGGTTTTTAATGTAACATCTTTCAGGTTTCCACACAAGGTGCATTTCTACCTTTTTGCTCATTTGCATTACAAAGCTTGAGCATATGACAAAAAATATATATATTTTGATCCTATTCTCTTGAACTGCAGTTCGTGTTTCATGTAAAAGAAAAAAAGTAGAATATGTACTGTAACTGTCCCCACAAGAAGGTTTCAGTAACCTACAGTATATCCCTTTTCTCATAATGATGATGATGGTGAAGTAGAAAAGAAAGAAAAATCTTTTTTTAAACTGTGGATCGTGTAAGTGCACAAATGAAGGAGACACGTTGGTTTCTAATTCGGCCCTCTCCCCTAGAGTCCCTCAACCTATGGTGACACCAATTTCCATCCCAAATAACACATTGATTACATTTGGCCCTCTCGGCCTTGTCTGGGGAATGGAGGTTATGAAGGCACTACCTGGTCGTGGCTCTCGGCATACGCAATGCATTTCTCGCTGTAGCGCCTGTTGGTCAGGGTGTACAAGATGTTGCCTATGTCCCAGTTTTCATCCTTGAATTCCTTTAAGATCTGTGGGGAAAGACAAAAAAAAAAGAATACAGTTTCTATGGAGAAACCAAAACAATATTTCATATTCTGATTGGTGGCTTGAGTCCCACACTGCTTCATGGATGTATGCTTCTCATCCTTACTTCCCATTCTTGCTATGTGCTCATTCTCAGGTCTAATACACACTGGCATCTGGCTGAGTCTTTGATTTCAGCAGAGCTAGCTTTCATCTCCCTGCTGCGGTCCCCTGCTCGACAGTCTTACTGCAGCTCCATTGAGCGATAATGTGCCTCAAGGTCAGGATTACAGTGAAGTAGAGTAGATGGTGGAAAGTAATAAAATCTTCTCTGCAAATGATGAATGAACACTACTCTCTTATTGAGCAGCAATGTACCATCCAAATGTGGTCTGCAAACTGCTACTAGAGGCATTTGTTCAAAAACAACTCCCTAGTATTTGTCTATATAGCTGCATGGAATTCCATTATTACTGCCTGGTTACAATTACACACCACCTTGGAATCCAGACATTCAAAAAATGTTTCACAGGGACTCAGAAGGCTGCACACGTGCTCGCACACACAAACGCAATCACACAAACACCGCTGGAGCACTGTCAGTCATGCATTTTACACCTGCCTGATGCCGGAGATCCCACAGTGTAAATTCCACACTGCCGAACTCGTGAAAGTTGGGTTTGTGACTACTAGAAACAAGACTCCCAGGAACAACAAACATCTGTGCAACTAAAATCTTGCTACGATCTTATGAATCTACCATCTGTATGTGTAGCTTCCTTATTTACATGCAACAGGCAAAACAGAACCGAAGGGCTTGAGATACAAATGAGTCTAGTAATTATATTTATCAACTATTCAGCATTTACATTCAATTTGTGTTAATTAATTATGGTGCAGTCTGGCTTCAAATAATTAGATTTGCTTAAAAGCCAAAACAAAACCAGCCATCTCATGTCAAAGACTTACTTCATGCAAAGCTAAAAACATGATCTAAAGTCTTTTGTAATAACAGGTAATAACAGGTTTTGCCAACACAAAATATACACTAATCAACAATAAATTAAAACAAGTGAAGTTAATAAAATTCATTATCTTATTACAGGTGCACCTGTCAAAGAGTGGGATATATTAGGCAGCAAGGAAAGAGTCAAGTGTAATGATCCAAGTGACTTTGACAAAGGTCAAGTTGTGATGGCTAGACACCTGGGTCAGAGCATCTACAGAACAACAGGTCTTGCGCAGTGTTCCTGGTATGCAGAAGTTAGTACCTACCAAAAGAAGTCCAAGGAAGGACAACCAGTGAATGGGTGACGGGGTCATCAGCACCCAAGGTTCACTGATGTGGGTGGGGAGTGAAGTCTACTCCGTCTAGTCCAATCCAAAGAAGAGCAAGTGTAGCACATATTTATGCTGGCTACGATAGAAAGGTGTCAGAGCCACTGTATATTGCAGCTTTCTGCATATGAGACAACGTAAATGAAGACCAGTCAGACTGGCCACTGCTAAAAGCTGCTATAATGGCCACAACTGCATTGGAACTTGGAAGTGTGGCCTGGTCTGATAAATCACATTTTTCTTCACAGCATGTGGACATATGGGTGCATGTGCATAGCTTACTGAGGATGCACTATGACTAGAAGACAAGCTGGTGGACAAGCTGGAGGGAAACCTTGAGGAAACATGCTCAAGGCTTTGACACATACAACCTCCCTGAACATTGTTGAAGACCTGTATTCCCTGATGTTAGTGGCATCCTTTAGCATATTTTTACAGCAAAAGAAAAACAGGAAGAACATGAGAAAGGGTTTAAGGTATTGACTTGGCCTCAAAATCTCCCAGATCTTAATCTGAATGAGCATCTGTAAGATTGGACAAACAAATAAAGATTCATGAAGGCCCACACTGTGGTCTACAGGACTAAAAGGACCTGAACCTCTAGGTGACCGATACCATAGCACACCTTTAGCGATCTTATTTAGCCCATGCTTCGATGAGTCAGAACTATTTTGGTGGCACAAGGGAACCTTACACAATATAAGGCAGGTGTTTTTAATTTTCTGGCTGATCAGTACAGTTACTGGTTAAGCAATACATCCCTAAAAAGCACTTTTTTTAACAACTGAGGAAATATGGACATACCTGTACTGTATAGTACATGATGCATGAACCAGGAAATAACCGGAGCTTACAATTCAGCTAGCACTAGAGCTTGTCTTTTCCATTAAAACATTTAAAGCAGGAAAGCAATGGGAATACAATGGAACTGTCCGAGATATCAGCATTTCCCTTGGCTATTGTTAATAAATTACTAAGAAAACACTACATACAACTAAAATTACCCGGACATTTCACTTAGCATCAAGCAAACGCTTAGCAAACTAAACTTTCACAGTCGGTGCAATATTCATAAACATTCAACACTGCATTGCAAGTCATAAACTTGTAAACTGTTAACAAATTTGGAATTCTAAAGTGGTAAATACCTCAAGAGATAGTTGTTTATATGGAATCATCGTGTAAACATGGTAAACACAAGTGTATTGGAGCATAACATAAGCTCCTCACATTTGTAAGTCAATAAAATATCTGCTCAAATGAAACAGTTCAGTCTCCATGGCTGCCCTAGGCTGTTTGTACGAGCAAAAAAACAATTCGTGTGGGCCATCAATATCTAATGAGGAAAATGACGTAGGTGTCTCTACATGCTTTCAATCATGCCAGAAAGCTCCTCATCTTGGATCAGAATTCAGACATTCCATCCTTGGCAGCATGAGTGTGTGAGTTTCAGGGGGTATGGTTTGTAGGGAAATCAGAAGAAGTACTGTATTTGTTTGGATTTTCAAGACAGCCAAACCACATTCTGTCCAAACTGCTGTCCATATATTTTACAGTGGGGACCAAACTTTTTTCCCCCCGACTTCATAGTCTAACTCAGAGTTATCAGGATTAGTGGAAAGCGCTGCACATCCTGTCAGCCTGACGGTGTGTTTGTGTTCAACATGACTAGGCATGGACAGGAGAGTGACACACAGGGAAACCTTTTTATTACCCCACAGATGCACAATCAATAGGGGCAAGATAGAGAAATAGATAGCAGGTGAATCACACTTTAGACACAACAAACACTTTAGACACAACAAAATAGCTAGGAAAAGGCCATGTCTGCATCTTCCGGGTACTGCTTGACTGAGACTCAGGAAAAGTTCTGAGGGATGTACTGTACACAGACCCAAGCCCTAGAGATGTTGAATGTTTATTTTGCTGACATGACGGTGGAAATGGTAGCTCAGTGGATTAAGGGCCTGGGTTATTGATCAGAAGGTCGGCAGTTCAAGACCCAGCTCCACCAAGATGCCACTGTTGGGCCATTGAGCAAGACCTGTAACCCTGTTTGCTCTGGGGGCACTGCATCATGGCTGACACTGCGCTCTGACCCCAGCTTCCTAACAAGCTGGGATATGCAAAGAGAGAATTTCACTGTGCAGTAATGCATATGTGATAAAATAAAGGCTTTTTCTTCTGTCATCTCCTTCTTTAAAATAAGCCCAATCTTTTGGGGGTAAACACTCTGGACAGATGTTTAAAATGCTTAACCATAGACTACATAGCACCATAGACTACAACTTTCCAGTTTTGTCCAATTTAAGCAAGACTGACAGGTAGGGGTAAGAATGCAATGTCAGACAGCCGATAAGAATCTGATACAGTACTTACGCTGTCAATGCTGAGATCAAGTTAAAAAAAAAAAAAAAGCCTGACAAGAAAGCCTGACTCCTGACATCTAATTCTAACAGGCTCAGTAAACACAAAACAAATTGAATTTTAACTGGTCTACAACCGGGAAATAATCTAGCCATTTATTTAAAATTTAGCACATTCCAGCACTTTTAAGACATTACAGCATCCGGTAAGTTGTCTTAAATCAACTTTGACTAAGACGAAACATAATACTCAAACCAGTCAAGAGAAAAACTGTCACCATAAACACAGTACAGGGTATACCGTATGTATACATACATTCATAAAACACATTCCAAGAACTTTTGTTTTACTTCCACTTTAACCTTAGCGTGATCAAATTTTGCGATCTGAAAACTGTAGAATGAAGAAGGAGGGGAAAGGGAAATGAATTGCTCTTCAGACCCTTCACTCATGCACAAACCCACTGAGAGCAATTAGTTTGAACACACAAAAATGGGACAAAGTCCAAAAAGTTTCAATTCGAGAATCAGGACCCCTGATGACTTGCAGAGAAAACGGCTAAATGAGAGAAGCCTCTATCTCTTTATCACCCGCTGTTATACACCACCCTCATCTCTACCAATTAACTTTCCACACAGATTGAATTACACTTCCTGTTGTGTGGGAATCCGAACTTATTGACATAAAACAGAGACATACTGTAATTTATAATAATATTAGAATTGATTAGACAGGGACAGCGCAGTAGATGGAGGTGACTTGTATGGAGAGCTACTCTGCACGATCAAGAGACACCGTTTCCCTTCTTTTCGTCCTTAGTGAAACGCCTCATTCCAGTCTCCAGCTAATTATTTCTATTACATTTCAATCTACCAGAGCTGCAGGGAAGGGCGCTTGCTAAATTAGAGGGCTTTTGTAACATTATCCATTAGGAGCAATAGAATTTCGGAGTAGTAATCAGATACAATCTGGCCAAACTTGTGCTGCATGCCTGATCGGCTTTTCCTAATAGGACATCTTAATTTCACACAGGATCGGGGGAACAAGCATCACTCTGGCAGGGGACAGAAGTCTGATTAATCAGGAAGGGTTTGGAGAGTGTGTGTGCACGCACTTTGGTGAGAATTGGTTCGATTTTAAGGCTATTTTTCAACTGTTGAAATGCTGTTGATGCCACAATGCCACAATCTTGACATTGAGTTACTGTCTGTGGGCAGATTCACATGTCCACGTTGGTTTACTCAGGGTTCAGTGTTTTCCTCCCACCTTCCAAATGCATGTGTTTAACTTAAATGTCTCAAACTAAACAGAACAGATTTACCGATGAAAAACTCTCTGCTCCTGGCCCACTCAAATATCACTGACATGCTTCAAGCCCATGCGGCACACACGGCTAAGAATCTTGGTGTGGTTATAAACAAAAGTGCTCTTCATATTTACAATTCCTTGTAAAGCCCACCTGTTTTCCTAAGCTTTCAGTTTTTTGTCCATTATAGCTTATATAGATTTCCTTACTTTTGTTTTGCTTACACCCATCTGTCTCTACTCTGTGTTAAATTTAAGCATCGTTATGTTATTGAAAAGCGTGTTGCAAAGAAAATATATCATCATGATTATTATGGCATCGATATTATTACCATATTCTACAGATTTCTATTCCACAACACAATATGTTTTTTCATAACATTTCTTGCTACAGAATCTGCTACAGCTTCCTACAAGAGCTCTTTCAAGATTTGACTCCATTAATATGCAATAGCTCCTCTACAGAGCATTAAGAATGCTGTCAGGTACATATCCTCCCAAAGCAACAATCAAAACACTTGTCTTTGCATTTGGGACCTCAAAGCGATCTATAACACATTATGTGCCCATCCTGGTTCAAAACCACACACCTGCATACTAACTCAGTTCTCAGTTCTTCTGCATGTTCTTCTCTGATGTGTGACTGTCTTTGTATTTCAAAATCTAACTGTGTGTCCTGGATCAGCAGTGAACCAGCAGTGAATCAGCACACTCCATTCCAAACCGCACTAAGGCTATGCATACAGTATATACAGTGCGGCAAAAAAAGTATTTAGTCAGCCACCAGTTGTGCAAGTTTTCCCACTTAAAAAGATGAAAGAGGCCTGTAATTTTCACCCTCAACTATGCGAGACAAAATAAGAAAAAAAAATCCAGAAAATCACATTGTAGGATTTTTAAAGAATTTATTTGCAAATTATGGTGGA
>JAQMYL010000003.1:11389137-11402979 GCA_030014365.1 Clarias pachynema | reverse complement strand
ACGATAGACCAAAATCTCTATCGGTTGACAAATTTCTACCGGTTAACCGTGTATACCGGTATATCGCCCACCCCTATATATATATATATATATATATATATATATTGTTGGCTTGTTGGCAAGTTTGGCTCAGTCCTTGTACTAGACCAGTTTTAGAGGACTGTTTTCTGTTTGTTAAGCCGCAAAGAGACCAATGAACCATAATAAAAAACACTTACTGCAGCCTGTTGCAATAAAACACTTGTTCCAATTTCTTTAATTTAATATGAAGAAATGAGATTAAAAAAATAGTCTTTGCAAAAAAATAGTCACACACAATATTTCATTGGGTTGCCTTTTGCTTTGATTATGGTATACATTTGCCTTGGCATTGTTTCAATAAACGTGTGCAATATCAAAACATTAATTTCTGTCCGATTTCTTTCCAAAATCTTATATTGATGATGAGAGAGTCGGCCCGTTGTGTAAAGTCTTCTCCAGCACATCGCAAAGGAATTAAGGTCTGGACTCTGTGGTGGCCAATCCATGTGTGATAATGATGTCTCTTGCTCCCTGAACCACTCATTAGACCACAGGACTTTTTCCAAATTGTCTCACTGATAAGTAGTTTTCTTAAGGTTACACAGCTGTTTAGTCGCAATCCCTTGAGTTCTCCTCACACTGTGAGTGCAGAAATGCTCTTATTTTCACTATTAAACATTCGAGTTCTTCAGTTTTATAATTATTTTTTCAGATTACAATCATTTAAAATCATTCTTCTCTGACCACATTTTCTCACCTTGTAAATGAAGGTTAACCCCTATACTTTCAGGTGGTTTTAATTAAGCATGGAAGGTTCTTAACCCAATTTTAGTAGTTTCAGCAATCTCCTTAGTTGTGTTGACGGAAGCCAATAATCGACCCTTCTGAACCAGAGTATCATCTAGTGCCATGAACACGGGATATGTATTCTGACATGGTTGTTTAAGAAATAAAAAGCAACTCACTGCATTAGTTAGGATTAAATAACATGTTGCCAGCTGAACCATATTAATCAGTGCAGTAATTATCCAGTGGAAGGCTCTTAATTATTTTCTTAGTTAAATACAGTTGGTGACTTTTTTTTTGGCCAGGCAGTGTAGGTTATATACATAATATAGACCTAGACCTTTTAGACCACTCTACCATCTGTACAAACTAATATTAATTTCCTTTTTCAAGCTATGGATCTTTGCATATATGCTAAACATACTGTACATATCTATATCATGGTGCCTTTGCAGCTTTGCTCCGTGAATGCTTCTCTGACTAATCACTAGCTTTTTATGGACAGCCTGTACCAGCTTGCATCACATTTGTGCCATGTTCTTTTCATTTTTAATTATGGATTTACAGGTGCTCTGATGCATGTGCAAAGTTTGTGATATTTTTATAACTAAACCCTGATCAATACTTTCCAGAATGCTGTCCTGGACTTATGTTCATACTGTAGCTCCAGATGCTGTTCGTTCAGGTTTGTCCTCGAACAAACTCAGCGTTGTATTTCTGTTGAGCTCAAATCCACAAAGGTATGCTGCATTCAAATAATGTGACTTCTGATGGCAACTGCCTGCACAGAACTAATTTTACAGCACTGGAGGTGAATACTGATGCAGTCACTACTTTTGATGTACTGAACAGTCTAAATGAATTCCATTATAGTTCTAGATTGTAACGCTACAAAATGCTCAAGGGAGGTAGATCTTTAAGAAAGGCGATCCTTAATCTTAATCATTATATGACAAATCAATGCGCTAACTGTCTTTAAGGAGTTTGTCCTGTCTGCAGGCTTGCGTAACATCTGATCCATCAGAATCTTTGAAAGTTTTGGTTCACTTCAGACAAGGGTGAGTTTACAGGGTTTCTACAACTGAAACCTTTCCAAATGATGTCAAAACATACACAACCTCACAGGAAAACATCCACACGTACTGTATATACACACACACACACATACTCACACACAAAACTTTGGCAGTCTTAGTGCATTGGCCCGCAATGTCTCTTAGGTACAGAAACAGAATAAAATCGATAGCAGTGTCGGATGAAAGGCCTCGAATAAATATTGCATGCTGGGCAAGTTTGTATGAAGAAGTAAATGTTGAAAAAAGGGTGGGGGTGTAATATGGGGGATAGACCAAGCTCTCGGTGTGAGTCAGTAGAGCAGATGCACTGGTGCACTGAGGGAGTGGCGAGAAGATGGGCTAGCGGAGCGCGGCCAAGGAAGAGGTCATCTGGAATGAAAGAGGTGCTTCTACCTGCTGCTTCATCCAGGAAAGAAAAAAAAAAGAAAACGCCTTGTACTTTGTGTTGGCTTGGGTAGTAATGCATGTCTGTGTTTCACTAAGGCTCCTGCTCGAAACACAAAGAAACTCTGGTCTATATGCATTACATCTGCTTGACTACACAAAGAAGAAAAAACAGAAAAAGTTCATAGAGAAAAAGACTAGGTTCGACTGTCAATGAGGAGCTAATTAACACTTAAGTTTATGCTAAGTTGCATGGCTCAAGCACATATTTCTGCTAATAGCATGGTATTTTACAGTATGGTAACTATGGCAACATGTTATATGGCAGTATGCCTGGAAACAGCACTTTCATTAAAAAGTCAATATTGAATAATTTTATAATGGGCCCGTACTTAGCTACTCTACTCAGCCACAGTTGTATGCATTCCCTGAAGCATTTAGGTAAATGTTTACTACTAATATCTTACTTCTCACCATTTAGTGCATATACATTTTCCACAACGCAGGTACCCATCATGCACTACTGTATAAAAACAGTAGTGATAAGGTTTCCAGCATGCCTATACTATATACCAGGTATTTACACAAACACTGCTACCAATATTTTTTTGGGGAAAAAAATTAAGATGAATTTGCCTTAGGTCGAGCAAATTCCTAACATCTTCATTATTTCAAAAAGAAACATTTTCAAGGAAGAATTATGCAAATCAATGATAGAGAAAATAGATATGTAAAACATGAGAAAATTGAATTCTGCTAGCATTTCCTTGATGAAGGCATGATGGCAAGTAACTGCAAAACATATTAACAAAATAAATAAATAAATAAATAAATAAAACTCAACAAAACCCCAACAAATCATAAAATGCTTGTTCTGTATTTTTTTTGTTTGTGGTTTTGCTGTTGTGTTTGTGGTTTGGCTTCATCTTTAGTTTGTTAATGAGCTTTGCACATACTGGGCACTAAAAAAAAAAAAAGATGATCTTTATCCACAACCATTCCAAATCCTCCATAAATTTACACCAGAATGCACAGAACTGCTGATTTGAATGACAGTGCCTTGTAAATATACAGTACGCATCCTTGGCATTTGGAAGAAAACGGAAGGTCATCATTTGACGATAATTGCATATAAATCTTTTAAGGTTTGCTTTTAGACATCTTGGGTTTTTCTAATTGCCAGTCTACCAAAAAAAGATCCTCGCAGCGGAAAAAGAAAAAAGTACCAGAAACGTGACACGGCTGGTAATTGTAATTTTTTTTCCACTCACTTAATTAGCCATGGATTCTTTGAAAAGGACGAGGGAGAAGGACACACATCTACTTATTACTGTCAAACACTGACACCTGGATAACTCGTCATTCTGTACTTAAATCAATTCACAGGAATATCAAGATGCAGTTGTAAAATATTTACATATTAATTATGTGTTCATGGAACAGCCGGGTTGTAACTAATTGTGCTTAAGAAATGCAGGATTTCTGATCAAGGGCAGCATATTTAAAAGGGTAAAAACACAAAATGAAATTTCTAATTTATGTAAGTGATCAGGCAAGTTGTCCTACATGTGCAACGTACAGGACAACATGAAAATATGAATAATTTAATCACTAAGCATTACATTACAACAGCAGCAACAACAACAAAACAGGGGTTGCATCATGATTCCAGGTATGATATGATGCCTGGCAGTCTATATAAAAATAAAACATGTGGTTTGATGCTTGCATCAACACATATTTTTTTAAAAAGCGCCTTCTTCTTCTGAAGAACAGCCATGGTAATCCTTTGAGAAATAAAATACTTTGTGCAACTAGTCTTAAAAAACCTGGCACCAACCCTGCCACCCTAAGACTAAAATGTCTACACGATGAGTGCTGCCTACAACATGGTCAATGACTTTCTTATGAGGCTGATGGGAAGGTACTAGTTGTGTACAACATGAGGATTGAGGCATATGTACAGGATTTGGAAGAAATCCTCGGGTTTGATTTCCAAAACAAGTGCCTTTGGATGATGTACTCTCAATCCACGAATCTTAGGTCACACTGAGTCTCATTCCCACTACGTCAGCAAAAAAATTTTTGAACACAGTAAGAACCTGGTGAGGACATGGTCGAAGGAAGGTCCAGGAAGAACTTACAGTAATAAGGTGATGGTAATGATGGCATTGAACCGATGTAAACTAACACCTTTTAGAGAGTTAATTGACGTACTATAAGCATTGCGCAGACGGGAAAGATTGGACGGGGTTCTGACCGGGTCGTCAGTGGGATGTCACTGCATTGTTGCTACGCTAATGGAGTTCTCATAACAGTCTCTTTAGGCTTGTGCTATGACCATGGTAGGTCCATGCCATTTTGTAGAAGACAATAATAAGTTATATTAAGTTATAAATAAAAACTTCATATTAAGTTCTTCTAATGGTTGCCAGGTTTATGGTACAAATGCATCATGTTATCAGTGCGTCTATGTCATGTTCAGAGAATTGAGAATTGGTTTGATCTCATTGGAGAAAGTAGTGACAACATGACAGACGTACTGAGACCAGACAGGGACATGGCTAGGAAGTAGTAATAAATGCACATTTTCCAATTTTGACTCTGATCCTGATATTTTTGGGACACCTTGGGAACTTTGTGGTCTTTGTCACAGTGTGATATCATTGTATTTTGCTTTCCAATGCTTAAAACCTACAAGTTTTATCAATTCTTTAAAAAAAAAAAAAAAAACTTAATCATTTTATTTCAATCCGATACAACGTAAAGTTGCCTTACTAAAGAAAAGACTGCATTATCACATATAAAAAATAATACATGCAACTTAATGACAGTCAGCTGGGTCGGATCTTTATGGAGGTATGTGATTATTGTTATATCACATGGGATTTTAAATTAAACCAATCTTACCTGGATCCACTTGTCAGGAATAGCCATGGCCAGCCTGTAGTCGAAGCCACAGCCTCCCTCCTGCACAGGTCGACATAGCATGGGCATACCAGACACATCCTAAAAAAAGATAATAATAAAAAAAAGTAAAACATTTCTGCTATATGATCTCTTACCTCTTCTATGTTTAAACGCATTTAATCTAAAACAGTCTAAAAAATGTTCTTCTAGCTAAGTGTAGGTTGTAAGGACTTCAATATGGTTCTTAGCTTTTGTTTGTTTTAACATTTATCTCATCCTTGTCGTTTCTAGATACCGTTAGTGCTTCTGCTTCACTTATTCTGTTACAAGCCCTCTTCTAACTGAGATTTACTCATCCATTAAGTTGCAAATAGCTGCATAGTTTTGATCCCTACTCCTTGCTGTTTCCCTACTGTTCACTTGACTGTTTGGTGTAAATGGATTGGCTAGCATAGCAGAGTGAAAGGTTCTCTGTTAAAAAATTAGGCTTCCCATGGTTTCTACTGGATACCTACTTCTTCTTCCAAATATAGGGTCACAGGAGTGGGCAGTTTTTACTTTCATGCAGGCAGGAGCAGCATCAAATATAAAGCTTGCAGGCCAAAACAGACACATTCATTAACATAAGAGGGGTGCTTGAATGGTGCTGTGTAATGCTTTTACACCAGCCACTCACTCACTCACTTACTGTACCAATTGCCTTTACCATGTTTTTTTTCCTGTATACAGGGTCACAGGGGCCTGGAGTCTTAAAACATGCATGTCTTTGGACTGTGGGAGGAAACCAGGGTACTGTGGGAAAAAACCCACCACACAGGCAGAACATGCAAACTCCATGCACACAGAGGCGGAAATTGAACCTGGCCAGGAATCGAACCTGGATCCTGGAGGTGCAAGGCGACAGTGCTAACCGCTAAGCCACTGTGCCACCCTAAGCATTCATTAGTCCTTAAATCTTTATATCCTGATTTTAGCTGCTGTGGATTAAATTAATAATTTGGGAAACAGAACCAAGTTCATTAGAAAATATCTGGAGCAGGTACAAAGAAAATGGACAGGAATTCCTTGTAAAACATATGTATACTAAGAATTCCTTGTAGAACATGCATATACTCATAAAGAAAAGAAACACTGCACTATAAAAATACATAAAAGATTGTACCGTCACAGAAACCCGAAATCTAATTCATAATTTTGTTTGCCGTCTTACATTAATAACACGGGTAAGGTAAAAGTACTGTACCACCATGCTCAGAGTAGTGTTATTTTATCATGAATAACATGCATGAAAATTGCCACATGATTATGTCCAGCTAACGTGTCTCAGTATCAAATGTAAGATTTTTTAAAATCTCATTATACTGTACATCTGATCAGTTGAGGGTTAAGGGCCTTGCTCAAGGGCCCAACAGTGGTAACTTGGTGGCAGTGGGGTTTGAGCTTCTGACTACCTTTTATGCATACTGCTCTACCAGATATTAGCTTAATGTCACTTGCTCATCAAATGCTAGTATCCCAGTCATCTGTACAAACAGACAGGAGCAGCAAATCATTGCTAGCAATATACCCGGAAATCAATTACAATGTCTTTCATCTTCAGCCCTGCTCAATTATATTTAAAAAAAAAAATCCATAAATGTAAATCATTTTAAATCTGCTTCTGAAACTTTAATCAGTGCATCTGAGAACAGTCTCATCAAAGTTATTGCTTGCTTTTCTATTCCTTAACCTTGCATGAATTCTTAAACCTCCTGCTGCAATATCAGTGCTGTCAAGAATTCCTTTCTAATCTTAGAGTCTAACCTTATGTCTTCATCTCAACTCTCAAGTCTTGATCATATTCTATATCTCTGACATACTTACTTGACCAGATGGTCCCATTAAAAATGAGACCTGCTCCTGGTGAGCTTTTAAAAACTTTGTGGTTTTAAAAACGTGATTGGCATCATGAGCACCTTTATGAGAAATCTGACCTGAGTATTCCAAGAAGTTTAAAACAATACCTGCTCATTATACATTTTTTCTGTCTTTAACGATACTAGATGTGAGCCAACACCTTTTTTTTTTAATCGCCACTCTTAACTTTTTCATCAACCCCTCTATCGATTTTTCCAACTTAGATTTTTCAAAGACTAAAATAAGAAAGTATATGAGCAGTTCCCCTTTGTCCATTCAGCACTTGATTATAATCTCTTTATAAACACACCTCTGTCTGTCTTTTCTCCCAACAATGTTGTTCTTATGCCTCAACTTATGTACACAGATCTAATTAATCATTCTACCCATTTAATCTTGCGTCCAATATATCTATTAGGAAATATTTTCAGTCAGCTGTGCTCTTATATGTGCCATTACCAACCATTTGGTTATGGTTCTGTTCCGACCTCTTACAAAAGTGCCAAACCTGAAACATTATCGACCTATTTCCTACCTAGTCTTCACAGCCAAATTGTTGAAAATGTCTGCAGCCTCTTAACTGTAATCTTTCTTAATCAATAACAATTTTTATGAACCATTTTCAAAAGGGGTTTTGTACACTTCACAGCATTAAGACCACACTTTTATGGGTCCTTAATGACCTCTCCTGTTCTATTGTTTCTACAGTTTTCCCCTATCTTACTTAACATCGGGTTTCTCCTACCTATTTACTTTTGAAATTACTGACACTGGCACAGCTTTTGTGTAATTCGATGCTTCATTATTAAATTATATCACTTTGATGTCATGATTAGGCACAAACCATTTACTGATTGTAGTGAGCAAGGTATTCCGCAGGGATCAGTTCTAGTCCGACCCTTTTCATTAATTAGGTTTGCCTCAACTCAAAAACTTCAGCGCCACATTTTTTCCCCCTGTTATGCTTATTTGTGTGTTCTCCAAATCTACCACTTCTCTGACACTGCCCAACTTTGTCAACTAACTATTCACTGGATGAACTTTTATCCTATGCTGGATTGTTGCCGGGTGCTTTCTTAACATTGCGGCTTGATTGCGACTCTTTCTTCATTGTAATTCCTGATTAAAGTATATCATGCCTTTAGAATTAAGCAGCTAAAATTCTAAAAACTGACTCATATTTTACCAGTTACATGCATGCCTGTTGTTTTATTTTTTTTAAGTCAAACTCATCCTTTTAAGATTTATGATAAATATCTATAGACCCATAATTAGTAGAGTTTCTTCATCTACACTCTTTTTTCCCCCTTAACTCAGAGTGGTAGTTTATAGGTGCAGATTTTTTAGTTTTAGCATGAATAGCCACACAGCAGAACCCACAGGGTATCCGTCATCTCTCCCATCTTGTACTTCGACTGATTGTGAAACAAATCATACTGAACACTTTTTATGAACAATATATTGGGCAGGGCATCCCTTTGCTCTAAAAACAGACCCAACGCTTCATGGCATAGATTTCAAGTAATGTTGAAAATGTTGAAATGTTCTTTTGAGGTTCTGGTACAGTACACGTTAACATGATTGCAATCTCTTGTTCTACTAACTAATAGATGTTCTATTGTAATAGGATCTAGGAACTGGGAAGGGTGTTGAATACCTCTGAACTTATTTTCATGACAACCAGTTTGCAATGACTATGGCTTCGTGTCAGGGTACGTTATCATGTTGTCAAGTGGCCATTAGAAGACGTGTAAATAGTGGCCATGAAGAAATACACATGGTCAGCAACAGTACTCAAACAGAATGTGGCATTCAAGCAATGATTGATGGGTATTAACAAGGCCAACGTGTGCCAAGAGGGCATCCCTCATGCCATTAAATACCCTTCACCAGCCTGTTGTTCATGTTGTTCAAGTTGTTGGTGCCAAATTCTGACCATACCAACTGTGTGCCTCTGCAGAGCCAAAATTCATCTGACCAGGCTATGTTTTCCAGTCTGCATCTGTCTTTTTCTGATGAGTCTGTGCCCACTGCAGCCTCAGCTTTCTGTTTCTGGCTGACAAAAGTGGAACCCGACATGGTTTTCTGCTGTTGAGACCATCTACCTCAACGCCTGACATGTTGTGCATCCTAAGATGTTTTTTCTGCACAACAATAGTACAGAATGGTAATCTGAGATACTGTACCCTTCCTGTCAGCTCTAACCAGTCTGAATTCTTTCATCACCTTGGTGTTTCCATCCACAGAACTGCCGCAGACAAGTTCTTATTGCACAATTCTCATTAAATTCTTGAGACTTGAGATGCGAATGCATGGAAATCCCATGAAATTAGCATACTCAGACATATTCAAGCCAGTTCATTTGGGACCAACAAACACCCCACAAACAAAATCAAAGAGATCACATTTTTGCCCTCGTTGTGATGATTGATGTGAAATGGCTGGCTTGTATCAGCAAGACTCTATGCATCAAACTGCTGCCACACGATTGGCTGATTAGATAACTGCATGAATGCGTAGGTCTACATTAACATTTATGGCATTTGGCAGACGCCCTTATTCAGAGCGAGTTACGGATGTGCTTTGAAGTCTCTATCAATAAATACATCTCGATACTGGTTCACTGAGTCACGGACGAAGAAGTCTACAGTATAAACTCTGTTAGGGATGCACAATATATTTAAAAAAGCGTGCAGAACACATTTTTATTTAGGTGCTAATTTAAATACCTAATAGAGCGGTGGTTTATAGTTGTTGTATGAAGACTGGCAATGACTTGTTCGGACATCTAGGGGAAGTTAATTTTACCACCTCTGTGCTAAAACGCAGAAGAGTTTTAACACATGCCTTCCTTGTATCCTGAGATAGGGTGGGATAATTCAAGCAGTGTTAAAGAATCAGAAGGAACATTGTGCAGTGTGGGGAGTGATAAGTGCTTTGAGGCAAATGGGTGCTGGTCTATTTTTGACTTTGTAAGCAATCAACAAAAGTCAAAAATCTGTGGGAAGCTAAAGGAAACCAGTGGAGGGAGCAATGCAATTGGGTGGTGTGAAAAAGTAAAAATGATTGACATGAGCATGTAAGATTGGCAACGTGAGAGGAAAAGGATAGTTGATTGTACATAGATAATCTGAGGTAAGTTGAGCCCACAGAGCTGACCAGGGAGATCACAAGAGCTTAACAGGAGTGATGAATCACCTGGGATAAACCACAGTTCAGTTTTATCTTGATTAACTTTGAGCTGATGAAGTGCCTTCCACAATGAGATGTCTACCAGACTGAGATATGAGCAGAAATATGAGTTTCTAAAGGGGGATCAGTATTTCGAGAACCCATGTGAGGATATGACATCATCAAGAGATTAAGTATAGATGGAGAACACAAAAAGGACCAAGCCTTGAGCCGTGTGGGACACCCAGGTTCAGGCAGACGTACCACAAATTCCAAGTTTCATGGAAGGAAGACTGATATCACCTTTGTCTGGCACAGCATCATGCACATTTTCAGTAATTGCCCAAAATGCAGTCTGTGAAATGTGTTACTTACAGACTGGTTAGGATCCTGGATGCTGTTCTATGAGAGATGGAGAGACAGTTGAACTGTATACAATGGGTTAAAGGAATTTACAAAGAAAACAGAAAAGTGATGTTGGTCAGTCGTTGCTGTTGTCTGAGAGATCCAGAGTGGATTTCTTTGAGATGGGAACAGAGCTTGTTCTCTTGAACACAGTTGCTACATAACCAGATGTTGTGGAGCTATCGATGATAGTACTGATGATGGGGGACGGTCTTGTGAGATGAGTCTTGTATGCAATGGCCAGGTGGCACAATTGCAAAACTAAATGACTTGCAGAATGTCTTCTTTTGCTAGATTAGGAAAATGTGCCAGTGAAAGAGAAGAAGGAATCCTGAGTTTGTTGTGTAGGAGTTGGGTTAAGAGTGTGGGTTGGCACATTTTTAAGTCTTCCCATTATTAAAGGTGACAAAGGCTTCTTCAGTCAGGGAGGACAGAACAGAAAGAACTGTAACTGCATGGAATTGGAAGGATATGAGGGGTATGAAGCACTAGTGTAGAAAAAACAACAACAGCCAACCTGTACCACCACCCCTGCAAGTTTCTCCCTGAGAGTGTGTGAGATAGCACAGGCAGAGGATAGAGCAGCCAGTGTTGCGGAGTTCTGTGGGAAACCAGGTCTCACTTAGTGCCAAAAAGTCAGGAGAGTAATTGGAATCTAAAGCTGAGATGAAATCAGATTTCTTTATAGCAGACTGGCAGTTCCCATGCCCACCTACGACTGCTGTTTAAGACTGAGACAACAGTGGAGGGTAGGTGAGGTTACTGACAGCTCGGCCTCTGGTTTGTGAATGAGAGCTTCTGAGTCTGTGCGATATGATGAGAGAGAGTGAGAGAGGTAGATGTCTGCAGTGTACAGTAGTCAGGAGTTAGATCTGAGTTTAAGTTATTGATTTGTTTGTATTATCATTGATAATGATGGCATATTATTAATATTATTATTATATGGTAGAGATATGAAAAACATGTTATTTTACTTAATTTTTCATCAAGCCAGCCCATTAATCAGTTTAAACTAAAAGTTTTTGTATGTCATTGTAAAATAGTGGAAACCACCTTTAAAAAAAATGAAGCAAGCAATTTAGTCAGGTTCATAAACCAATGAGCTACTGTCTCAACAAGGTATTGTTGACTAATTATAAAAACACACAGAGAGAAGTAAGTTAAACAAGCAAGTGTGTTCTTAGATAGTAGGTCCCCGCCAATGAGCACTAATTTAATGTGCTCTGCTCGTTTGGCTCTGTAGGTTAATTCGTTCTGTGCAAACATAGGAAAAAGTAGCTCTGCTGACAAGTAGGTTAGCGAACTGAGATGAGGAGCATTGTTGGAATTTAGGATGAAAGTAGTGTTTTCTGTGAGGAGTAATGAGAAAAAAGAAACACCAACACTGCACTGCATTAACTTTGGTACTGGGGTTTAAACAGTGGGAAAAAAGAATAATAGAGGGTTACTGCATACATAGTTGGCCAAAACATGGTATTGGTGCTAAAAAGTGTCTCACCTTGGTGAAAAAGTGAATTTTTAGATAGGATCATAACACCTTTTTTCATAATAATCTATGCTTTTTTTTTTTTTTTTTTTTTTTAATCATTGCTGCTACTTCAGGAATGTCAAATTTACTGTTTCTCTTCCCACTACCTCAACTCATACCTCATCACTAAAAAAATAAAAATAAAAAGTACTGTAATGTGTTACGTTCTTGTGTTTGTCACTCTGTAGCTCTTTACTTTGTTGTCTGTTGTCTATTGTTGTCTCTTTTTTGTATAGAAATAGATAGTTTTAAAAATGTAAATCTGTCATATCTGAGCTAGTCAGCTAATTAGATCTCTTAGTTAGCTCGCTGGTTCCGGTAAAGTGTGTTGTTAATTTACGTATGTTGTTGTATGTACAGTATGTAGCACCTTGGTCCTGGAGGAACGTTGTTTCGTTTCACTGTGTACTGAACTGTATCCGGTTGGAATGACAATAAAAGCCTACTTGGCTTGACTTGCTTCGTTTATTGTAAATATGCATACACATTATTAATAGATAAAAATAACACATTTGCTTAGTACAATTTCATGCACTTTTATGTAGTGTCCGTAACTTTTTGGTATTCAAATCTATCAATGATCTTGATTGTCATCCAGATGGCCAATTTAGATTTCACATAAAAAGACATAAAGCTGAAAAAGTGTATTATTGTAAAAATGCAAAATTGTTAAGACATTGCAACATGAAGTTGACATGGTTACAGACACTACAGATTTTTGGCTTTTAAAGCTTTTACCAAAAAACTATTTAAGCAACAATTTTTATAGGCCATATGCTTCTAAAAACTTACACCAATTTTAGTATCAATAGTCATGAAGAAATATGAATAACTTACATCTAAATTATTATAGTTTGAAGTGAGACAGTTTAACTCGAACTTGAAACTTTTAGGGAAGATTGGTCACTTCCATGTTGCATAAACTTTAGAAGTATCACACATATTTTCTGTATTATATGTATAACATAAAATAATAAAATCAGCACCAATACTGTGTTTTGACCGGGTGTAAGTTTTCAAATATAATGAAAACATTTTTAATAATTAGACTTTCCAAAGGAGTATGTAATATGTAATATGTATTTGTTTAGTTACATATTAAAAACACAAAAACGAGCTTACCTCAGCTATAGTTATGCAGTCCTCATACAGGGTGTGTAAAATATGGTTAGCTAGCATGAGGTAGACTAGCGAGTCCTCGTCAACTTGAAGCCCAAAGTACTCGGAGTATGAGCCTGAAAATCCTGAACCTGAGTTTTAAAGAATTAAAAAATGAGACACAAATACATTCGAGTGACATTACTCTACATGAAGTATTGTATAGCTCATACACATCATATATATTTGCCTAATTTACTTTTTTTTTGTTTTACATTTACAGAGCTATGAAAGAAAAAAAAAAAGCTGGGCAAAGGTAAATTACATTATTCTGTATGAATGAAAAAAATTTTTTTGCAGACATACCGACACCATGATGGTGGTAGAGCATGGAGGTGATCCCATCAAACCTAAATCCGTCAAACTGGTATTCTTCCATCCACCAGCGCAGATTGGACAAGAGAAAACGCAGCACCTCCCAGCTAGAAAGACACACACACACACACACACACACACACACACACACACACACACACACACACACACACACAAACACACAAAAAAAAA
>JAQMYL010000003.1:11357662-11380885 GCA_030014365.1 Clarias pachynema | reverse complement strand
AGTACACACATGCACGCATGTTCATTATATCAGTAAGAGCCGCGCACTAAGACCCAGCAGGGGAGACGATTAGCCACAATTCAAAAAGTAGTAACCACTAATCCACCATAACACCTTAATTAATGAATTATAATATATTGTGTTTTGAACACATATGGAAACACGTCCTGATTAACTGCAAACATAAACACAGATACATTAAAGTTTGAAAATTTTCATTACAAAAAAAAAGGACAATGCCTTGAAATTTTGATACTATTTGAAATTAAACTCCTCTATATATTATTACAAAAATAAAATTATGATTTAGATTTATAGTGTTTTAATTTACCTCTAATAAGTGAACATGTACAGTAACATACTAACGTAAATGATGCTTTTAATAATAACATTTAAATATTTGACCATAAATATGACTGTAAATATTCTTATAATTGCAAATACATACAGCTGCTTTATAATTATTCAGAAGTCAATGTGTTACAACATGATTTGTTATCAAGGAATTATTTTGGATCTATATGAGGTATAATTAACAACTAGAACTGCTTACCGTGAATTACTACTAATATTAAAAATACCCTTTTAAATCATTTACGTATACAGACTTCATGAAAGGTGTTACCAAAAACTGCAATGAGCTCAGAAGAATTTTGGAAAAACAGGGTGTTTTGGTAAAAGGCCCTCATTACCTCGTCTTCTCGAGTACTGTATAGTATGCTGCTTATCCTGTATAAGGTTGTGCCGGGCCTGGAACCTATCCCAGGAAATCAAACACACGCTTACACATCCAATCATACAGTACGGGCAATTTAGAAATGCCAAGCACTACACGTCTTTAGATTGTGGAAGGAAACCAGAGATCAAGGAATTATTTTGGAACTATATGACGTATTAGTAACAATTGGGATATTGCTTACAAGCCATCTTACAAAGTGTAAGTAAATTTTGTATATTAAAATACAGTTTAAAATTAATATAGACTTTATGAAAAGTGTTTCCATAAACTGCAGTACGCTCAGAAGAATTTTAAAAAAACAGGTTGTTTTGAACAAAAGTCCATCATCAGCTGTGTTTGCAAATAGGTTGTCGTGCTGAAGGAGGTGAAATCCCCGCATTGTATCAGGTTTTATAGTTTGGAGAGTGCAGATGAGGTCTTCTCAAGTTTCCACACATCACTGTTGCCATGACAGCAAGCACAAACACTAAAAATGAGGGCATTAACTTAAGCAGAAAATCCAAAACCCTTTTCTGTTAAAGTCGTCACCATATATTCCCATATATATATATATTTTTTTTTTTTCCTCTCCTTTTTTCTTTTGGTGCACTCTAAAGCCTGATTTGTGCTTTTGCGTCAAGTCTACGTGTCAAGGTGACCCGACCACACCACCTGTGATTGGTCCACCTGGTACAGTAGTTTCATGTTTCCGCCTTATCCTTCTACACTTCCTTTTTTTAATCGAATTTGATGGACCAAATTCAAGAAGAAAGTTCACCTTGATTCTGCCTCCTTCGGTTCAGTGGCTATACTGACTGTCTCCTCTGGTGTCTTCTCTCTTTTTTGTATTGCAGTAATTTCAGTAAAAATATAGCTGTTGTTCCTCATCTATTAGCTTCAACAAGATCCCCTGAGTTTCATTGGCTATTGTTCTTAGTACACTGAAATCACACAGTAGAGAGTGACGAGCACAAAAGTATACAGTACATGCTCACAACGCCGTAGGCCACTTGAGTAGCCCACAGCATAGGCTCTGCATAGACCTGATGCAGACGCATTAATCAGGCTTTGCAGAAGAGACAATTAACTACACACTACTGACTGATCACAAAACCCATTCTAGATTTGAATGCAGTTGGCTGCTCCAGTAACAGTTATTATTCAACAGGACTTTTGCTTTTCTTGAAACTAAGTTAACATGTTTCGTCCCATCTATGGAATCCTTAATTTCACTTAGTCACTCATTGTCTATACCACATGTCCTTCACAGGGTCACAGGAAGCCTGGAGCTTATCCCATGGGACTCGCGGAACAAAACAGAGTGCATTGCAGAGCATACACTAGCACCACATACACAAACCGTGGGCAAATTTGGAAGCGCGGATTAGCCTAATCTGCATGTGTTTGAACAGTGGAAGAAAACTTGAGCACCTGGGGAAAACCACCAAGCATGCAAACTTTTAGAGAACATGCAAACTCGATGCACACAGACGTGAGGCAAAGCCACAGTGCTAATAACAACGCCTCCCTTAATTTCAATTTAATTCAATTCAAGGACCCTCAATGTTAAATGAATTGAATATAATTTTTTATTATTAATAAGATATATATGAATATATACAATATGTACACACTTCAGGAAAAAAAAGTAGTATGATGGATATTATATTAATATATACAGTAGATAGTCTATTAGTTCATGCAGAATGACATTATGCCTTGTACCACACTCCTTGTATTTCCCTCCTATGTTCCTTATATTAATATCCTATATTCCTTTGTACCTAATTTACGTTTTTTAATCTGATGCAAGTCGAGTACATTTCTTAGAATCTCATCTTAGGGGAAATTGTTGCATGTTATAAATACAATGCATCAAACCCCCAATTCTCTCCAGTCTCACGTGTTAGCAAACAGTATCAGACATTTATGTCGCGTTTACAAGAAGGCTAACAATATCTCACTCACTCTGCCCTCTCTCTTCCACTAATGGGACTGCTGCCGGCTCCTGCTCATCATCAATATCAAAGTCCCCTGATTAAGCGGCACCGCATACTCACTCACTCCCAGCTTCCAGACTTCGATCACAACTCATCACCACAGAAGGGGACATAACAAGACAGTTTGACCTCAAATTATATACAAACAACCATCAGCTGGGAAAAAAAATATATATAAATAGCAGCAATGAAGCGGCGATAACACCAGGGCCATCCTTTGGGGTTTTACAAATGACTCTTCAGATCACCGGCGGTCACGGCATATTGTCTGCAGCCTGTCTAATGAGTCCCTCTGATAACAGTCCAGACCTAATAAGTAATGAAACTGCAGCTAGGCACTCTTATTAACTGATCCCAGTGCTGTCTGACACTAAACACAGGGTAATGTTTTGGCGTTGCAGCTGTTGGCACCCACTTATTAAACTCAGGTTCAAAACAACATTTGATTGACTCCATGAGGGCGACACAGATCCTTGCTGATGCTGGGAATTGAGTGAGACAGTAATGAGAAGGACAAAAAGTGAAAATAAGTTTCAGTTCAACCCAAGCGTCAATAAGGTTACCAGATGCTACAGACAGATATGCATAATACTTAGGGAACCTATAATAATGTGAACAACAAGCCCCAGACAGATTTCTGTTGAATAGTCTCTATTATTCGCATTGTTACAGGAGTCAGTACTGAAGCTGATGTGACCTACAGATATTAAAAAGTGCCAACGATATAAGCATTTTGAAAAGCCTGTTGGAAATATTTTTTCCCCGTCAATTTGTATACCTACAAGTCTAGTTGGGGATGTGGTGCGAAAGGGGAAAAAAAACACCTTATCAAAGAGAGCAGGCTCAGTCCAGAATTCGCATCAAATGAATAGAAATAATTCACACAGAAAAATCAGAGATGCCCCTGAATCGATTGACCGAGACATGCTCTATGCAGCTCCAAAGTCCACAGAAGGACCTTCTTTATCTTGCTTAATTGTACAACATCCAGAAAAGAAATATTATTTTTCAATAACTTTCACAAATCCCCGCCCCATCCGACACACATTCACCCAAGGTCATGATAAAGAGCGACACACTGAAACACATCCACACAAAGTGAGAAACATCAATTACATCATTTCAGGAACAGGAGTGGATGCATTTCCAGCAGAGCATGCTGCTGTCTTATATTTATAATCCTTGACTACCCACAGGTACACGACAGACCTTGAGTCCACAACAGACATGCATCGTTTCAATCAGTGGATAAAGTGGAGTTCTTATGGTCTCCAAAAATGCACACCAAGTGGCACATTCTCATTTTTTCGAGGAAATCTTGGATCAGTTTCAGACATTTTTGGTATTTGGGTTTACTGTTGTTTACTGGCACAAAATCCACAATCTCATTATTTGTAATTAAATCTGAATTATAACATTTTGGAATATGTTGTAAATGTCTATATTGCCAAAAGTATACGCTCACCTGCCTTCACATGCATATGCAGGCCAATCAAGTTCTTCCACAGCAAACTTGCTCATCCATGTCTTTGTGGACCTTGCTTTGTGCACTGCCACACAGTCCTGTTGGAACTGGTGTGGTGTTGTTTTTCAGTCACTGAGCTTAACAGTGAAAGAAACTCTTAATGCTTCAGCACAAGATATATTGGACAATTTCATGCTCCCAATGTTTTGGGGACGGCTTCTCCCAGTTCCAACATGACTGCAGAATGCAAGGTCCATCAAGACATGGATGAGCGAGTTTGGTGTGGAAGAACTTGACTGGCCTGCACAGAGTTCTGACCTCAACCCGATCGAACAACTCTAGGATGAATTAGAGCGGAGACTGCGAGACCTCACAAATGTGCTTCTGGAGGAATGGTCCAAAATTCCCATTAACACACTCCTAAACCTTGTGGAAGGCCTTCCCAGAAGAGTTGAAGCTGTTATAGTTGCAAAGGGTGAGCCAACATCATAGTAAACCCTATGGATTAAGAATTGGATTTCACTCAAGTTCGTATGCATTTTGGAAATATAGTGTATCTATATTTCTCTTTAACACCTAGCAAAATCAGAAATAAAATTATAGCATTTCAAAATCTAGGTAAATCTCAAAAGAAAACTGCATTTAAAGATTCCATTTCAATTCTACTTTTAGACAGAAGCACACTGATTATCTAACAGCAAATGCTGTTTATTGACTTCATTTAAATTCCATTAAATGAATAATAAATAACACAAACCATTTTAAATAATAACCCGAAACATGGTCTGTTTTTATGCCATAACCTGACAGAAGAGCCACTTGTAAAGATAATACACTGCCTCAAAATGAATCTAGCAAGCTCATTATTATCTCTAGGGCTTGGTCACACTAAATAATGCACCGAATTAATGAAATGATTATGGATTGATAAATGATATTAATAACAGCAGTAGACAGCACATTCTACAGAGCAATGTAGGCCACATCCTTAGTGTGATGATGCTAGAAGAGTGAATAAAAAAACCCACGAGTGACATAAGCTTGAACAGCCTGCTGCTTTGGCAAATTTGACTGACATGCTGCTGAGCTGTCTAACCCAGCATCAGGCAATGTGCATAACTCTGTGTCATGCTAGCAAGTGACAAAGCAACGGGAAACCATTAATTTTCTATGCGAGTATGCAGCACGTGTCTGCGATTCTGAAGACGGTACAAAGCACCGTTTAAATGAGATTTTCTCAGTTCCGTGCTCATTAGGTCTTGAGAACATGTTTCACTGAATTCCTCAGACCAATCCGACAGCATGGGCTGTCTGATGTCCCTTAAAACCTCTACTTGCAGCTTTAGTTTTCATATTCTTCAAGGTTTTATTGGTTGTCCCTCTGAGGAAAGACTGAAAGATGTAAAGAATCCTATAACAATGTGTTTGTTATCATAATGGATTCCAAGTGAAAAGGTTTTCGGAGGCTATGAACCGTTAATTATCCAAGGAAAAATCTTTCGTTCTTCTAAATGTGTTACTGTATATAGCTCTCATTCAATTAATGATAGATTACTGAACATATTTAACTAAATGAGTCATGTCTCCCTCTTTAAATTCTGTTTAATTATTTCAATTTTGGCTTAATTTTAATTAAAGAAATAATGACATGGTGAAAATAAAATACTGTATATGCTGTTGTTCGTCTGAGGTTGTATTTGCCTAATCCTGATAAACGCTATGATCAGGGGGATTTTTATTATGGTTTTACACGAAACAAACATAGCATTAAAAGAGAAGGTACTGAATTTTAAGCATGGCTGTATATATCTCTCAGGAACAAGGTCGGTACTATGCAGGGATGTGGCAATAACTAGTGCCTGTAATGTGCAAGTGGTGTTGGTTAAAGATTGTGTGTACAGTTCCCAATGCATCACCACTCGCTGAATGTTAACAGGAGTGACTGCAGTGGGCTTTGAGCCACCTTGGGCAGGATCATCATTTACAGATGTACGGTATTCTTTAAATCGTTTGATCCATTGAAGTTGTTTTTGCGGCTGAGCAGCTGAGCGTCTCATCACTGTAGTCTACCAGTACTTGAAGTCTTCTGTAAATGTTCATCAGTTTTGCAACTTCATTCACAAACCCTGGTTTGACTTGATGTTTTCTATCTACAGTACATAGACAGTTTTATAGATAGATGGATAGATGGATGGATGGATGGATAGATAGATAGATAGATGGATGGATAGATGGATGGATAGATGGATGGATAGATAAGTTAAGATCAGCCTTCGTCACATGTACATTACTGCACCGTGAAATTCTTAATTTTTTACATATCCCTGCTTCTTGTTAGTAGGCTGGGGTCAAAGAGCAGGGTCAGTCTTTATATGACGCCCTTCCAGGGCCTCCAGGGGACAACCTGGTGGAGCTTGGTCTCGAACCACCGACCTTTCAAACAGTAACTCAGAGCCTCAACACCACGATGGATGGATGGATGGATGGATGGATGGATGGATGGCCGGCCGGCTGGCCACTTTTTAAACATATTGAGTCTTTTCCATTTCACATGTTAAGTTTGGCCTGTTCATAACATAGACCTACCAGCCTCATGAAACTTTTCTTCTTTTTGAAACACAATCAGTTTTCATAAGTCATACGGTAACACAGATATTTCTAAAATGCAAATTCTCCATAAATGTTTTACACTACATAGACTTTCTGTTTTCTTTATTTTGAAAATCCCTGCTTTAAAGTACTTGGGTACCACATAACTCGCCTGACCTTTGTAGATTTTTTATGGAAAATCTTCATGTGCAACACAAAGCACACAAGCACTGCCATTCTGCATTATTTTGATCTTTTTCATTGTAATATATCTATGTCTTATATTGTTCCTAATATATGCAGTATTTAAAGCTTACTGTATGTTGCATTTTTTTACCACCTAAAATGTTCAAATGCATTATGGCACAATGAAGTTTATGTCCCAAATTTAATCAACCACTGTGTTTGGAATGTTTCATGCCATTGTACCCTTTAATGCTGTAAAACTGGATTTAAGATTTTTTTTTTCTCTTTGATCTAAACACCAGCCCTTAAATTAAGCAAAAAATACTAGTTGTAAATCCAATTATCCAATTATACAGTCTTAAACAGCCCTAGTATCTCTCGCTCTTTCTCTCACACACACATACACACATCACTAACGTTAACACTTGAAGATGCACACAGGTTTTGTTTCAAAACACATCTTAATTAAGTGTGGGATCTTAGCTGACAGCAAAACAACTTTTATGAGTTGAGCGTCTCAGTCTTAAGGGACGAGAAGTGAAAATGAGATGAGAGCAACAGCACAGACTAGCTTCTTTGTAAGCTGAGAAGAAAGCAGTCTAGACAGATTTATGATTAAAAACTGTCAATTAACAAAAAGTAACTATAGCTATATTTGCAAGGACTGGACTGTTATAAGTGCACATAATATGCATCTGCTTAAAAACAAGATTTTTAGCAGAGAATTGGTGACCACCAGGGGTGTGAGAAGCATAGTCAAGGGGTCTACATTACCATACATTAGCAGACATAATACACCACCATTATCAATCCAATCCTAACTATAACTCCCAAAACAGAAAGCATATACTATATGGTCAAAAATGATATGGACAGCTGACCATTACGCCCACTTGTGGGTTCTGCCACAAATTTGGAAGCACAAAGTCGTATAGACTGTCTTTGTATGTAATACATTTACAAATTCTTCACTGGAACTGAGAAGCCCAAACCTGTTCCAGCACGACAATGCCCCTGCTCACGAAGCCAGCCCCTCAAACACATGGTTTGCCATGGTCGGAGCAGAAGACCTTGTGTGTCCTGTACATGGCCCTGACCTCAACTCCACTGAACACCTATGGGAAGAACTAAAGCACTGATCGCACCCAGGCTGACTAGCCCAATATCAGGACCTACAGTACTGTACCTAATGTTGTTGTGGCAGAATGAGTACAAATCCCTACAGATTCTGCAAAATCTAGTGGATTCCCTTTTCAGAAATTGTTATTATCTCTGCAAAACATGAAAAGGGGTATTCAAAAAGCATAGTAAGGTGGTTCGATGTCCTCATACTGTACATTTGGCCACTGAGTGCATCCGAATGTAACTTTTATAGAATGACAGTTTTAATTAAAAAAAATTTGTTGTGTTGGTGGAAAGTTCAGGGGGGAAAAAAGCTGCATAGCCAAAACATTACTGTACAAGATCTGAATACTTAATTGGCGAGATCGGATTTGCATGTCATGATATGATGTTCACATTCATAATCTCAATTGAGATAATCTAACTCTAATGTGGACATGTGCCTTCTGGGTTAAGATACATCATGAATTCATGCAACCATTCATTCATTTACAAAAATGGATTCGATTTTAGCCAAAAATAAGCTGGGGATTTTGCTCTGGAGGATGGCAGTTAGTCAGCTGTCTTAGTTGAGCTCTGGAAGAATAAATAAAGCCAGATGCATCACTTCAGATGTTCCATCAGCTACTGCTAGCGTTGCTATGAAATCCCCGTGCTGGTTCTGAGAATTGAGTCACTTTGGTTGGTAGTTGGTAATGTGAACGTAAACATGTTTATAAAATAAATCTGTATTGTAGTGCTTCCTGGAATTCATTTTGCAGTTAAAGGTATTTGTACTGTTTACTCAATTACTCAGCAATGAATATATTATTATATGGCATGACATTCGATAATGAAATTCTATGGTCAAAGAAATTTCAGACTAAACTTGTCTAAAAGCCTGCAAAATCTCATCATCTGAGACTGCATCCAGCTGAAACCTGTACTGTACCGTGTCTCCAAAGATTTGGTTAAAGCAACATTCTCTATTTAAAATGAAACTTTTGGAGATATATTTAGTTTTCAGTATTTAGTATTAACAAAACTACGGTTCGTGTGGAAATGGACGATAGTGTTATTTAATATCAGTAATGGACACCAACGAACGAACCGAATATGGCAGATACGCTGCTACTGTAGTGCTGTGCTTTGCAGATCATCCTACTGTCCCTTTGTTTGTTTGTTTATTTATTTATTTATTTTAAGACAAATGACTCCCAAACTAGAATATTATTCAGAAACAAAACCAGTTCTAAAAAAGATTTAAACCAATCTACACAAGCATTGCACTGCTTAAGATAAGAGGAAATAAATGTGCGATCATAAGCAAACAAAAAACGCTGATGAGGAGAACTAATTATGCAGGCAAACTTCAATACAGCATTATTAATTACACACACATGACCTGGAAGCGGGGTTCATACACATACTGCGGGCTCTGAGAGTTTAGGAAGCACAGTACAAGTAAAATGATTCATGGCCAATTGTGGTTAGGTAAATGAACAATTAAAGCAGAAATGAAAATGCATCACTATTCTTTAATTAAAAAAGAAACCCATCAAACCCCATCACAGACTCTTCCAAAGACCTGAAAGTATTATAAGTATCTATAACATTAGCATTTAAAATATAAACACGCACAGATACATAACATTAATCTGTCTACTATGTTATACTGTAGGTCCCCCTTGTGGTGCCACAACAGCTCTGACCTGTTGAGACAAGGACTCCTCAAGACCTCTGAATGTGTGCTGTGGTATCAGGCACCAAGAATTGAACATACAGTAGTAGGACACTTTAACATCAATAAGTTGAAAGTGGGTCTATTGTCCAGCACATCCCATGTGTCCCCAGATCCCCAGGGGAACTTGAAATAAAAGTCCACACTCTTTGCCATGTTCCTTAAACCATTCCTGTACAAGTTTTGAATGGCTACATTCAAGGACATATTATCCTGCTGAAATAAGCCATCGCCATTAGGGATACTAGTGCTATAAACTGGTATACTTGGTCAGTGACAATGTTTAAGTAGGTGTCAAAATAATATCCACATATTTCCGGCTTGACTTCTTCTAATTGTGCATCCTGGTTCCATCCGAGTTGACAGAGGTCAGCATGGGAACACTGACTGCTCTGCTGCTACACAACCCCAAATGCAGCAAGCTGTGATGCACCGTGTTCTGACACTTTTCCATCACAGCCAACTTTAACTTTTTTACCAATTTGTACTACACTAGCACTTTTGCGGGATCAGAACCAGGCCGGCTTGCCTTTACTCCACGCTTTGACCCCCTGTCGCTGGTCTCCGGTTTCCCTCCTTGGATCACTTGTGATGGGTACTGACTCACTGCATACCAGAAACACCACACAAGACCTACAATTTTGGAGATGCCCTGACCCAGTAGCCTAGCCAACAGTCTTGGCCTTGGAAAAAATGGTCAGATACAAATCCCGACAGATACTATTGTAAGGAGGTATCAATATTATTAACTTACATGTTATAGTTGATCAGTGTGTAAATACAGTATATACACACACGTACATTATTTTCTTACAGTGTACAATTTTTTTTTATTTGATTAAAATTTATTTATAGTAAAGTTCAGGGCTGTCAGCACTCCCCTTCAGCCTATTTTTGTTTAGTAAAATTTTTTATTATACACTGTATAAACCAAACACTTTTGTGTGAATGAATTGTATAAGCAGATAAAAGGGACATATGTATCGATGATGTTATCAGACAAGAATGAGAGACTTCACCAAATAACAACTATGGGTGTACAATATTTTGAATAATAATTTATTTAAAGTTAATAATAAAACTATATATTAACCTTCATAAGCAGCCTTCATTAATGGCATTTAATTAAATGCCATTAATTTTGAATGTGCACTATGCAAATATACTTTGTTTTGCTTATGTATATTTCATATACATATTGTATATGTCAGCCAAAGAATAAACAAACAAACAAAAAAAATCACACCTGGAGTAGTTGAAAAGTCGGCTGTCCCAGAGCGGGTGATCTCCTCGTTCTGCACTGTGAAAAAAGCACGAATCAGAGCCATCGAAGCGGTTCAGGCCATCCTCTGTGTTCTTGGACGCGTGGCTGTGGACCACGTCTAAAAGGACCATGATGCCCATAGAGTGAGCCACATCGATGAGTTCCTTCAACTCGTCCGGAGTGCCGTATCGACTGGGGGAAGAGGGAGCTCAGATTAAGGCTAGAGTACTTATCATGGAAAGCAGTGATAAGACTTTCAGGTAATAAGGTGATGTAATAAGTAGCCCACAATCAGTACAGAGTAATTAAATGATAAGCAACTACAACCATAAATATAAAGCCTCAGGCACAGTAGCCGCTGCTAAATCGTTTTTAAGCTATCACCTACGTGTGTCTACATGCCGTGTATGTGAGTTGTGATATTGAGCAATAAATAAAATAATAAAATTTATTTCCTATCTACAAATGCATCCTCAACATGTTTGAAACCCAAAACAAATCCACCAGCAATAATAAAAAAAACAAAAAAACAATAACAGTAGGCCGTTTACAATGACAGAGTGGAGGTCGCGTTTTTTATTCAAGTGCGATGCTCTTTGCAGAGGAAAGTGCGAGATGGAGTGCACTTGACACTTCCTTATGCATCCCACTTGTGTAATTGCTCCTTGAAGGCTTAACCGTCCTTTGGGCTATCATCGCATCGCTCCCCTCCTCCCCCACCACCGGCAAAAAGCCACGCACAGTGACATTGCCCTTCGCTTCCCAGCATCCAGCCGCCGCACTTTTTAAATGGCCATGAGAGATCAATCATGGGTGAAATTACTCTGTATATATTACACTCCGGCTTTAAGCTCTCTCCTCTAGCAGAGATGGCTGGCGAATTCGTGAGTGTAAATGAAGCATCCCTGCTTGATCTTCCTTTATCTAAAGACGTGCGCCACTCTCCAGGATTAACGCCAAATGTATTTACAGGGAGATTAAGGGATCCCTTCAAGAGTCTCCCAGGACTGTTTAGGGGCACGGTTGTAAGACCTAGGACACAGTTCATAGATGAAATATAACTCATGATTATCGATTATGAATATGTGAACAAGCATAAAGGAAGTGAAAAGTGAGGAGTCTCAATTGGGGAATATAGTAATTGGTATCTACTGTATGTGTTACAGGATGCCATTAGCAGTATATGACAAATTATGCAGAGCTACTCTCTGAAGTAAACATTTGGCCAAAAGAGTGATTTTACACAAAGGCTCTGCTGGTTTAGCATTTCTAGCTCTTGGACAAAGGAGCTAAATAAAACTGAATTCCAATACTGGGCAGATTAACTGATAAACATCATCAAATGACGCCTAAACCATCTTCCAACATATTTTCCCACAAAAATAAGGTAGAGGTAAAAAAAAAAAAAAAAAAATATATATATATATATATATATATATATATAAAAAAAATTAATGTACTGAGTACTGCCCGGCCCCAGGGTCTACTGAAATGTACAGTATGATACGCAGTAACTGAAAAGGTGATACTAAATTCCACCTAGAATAAATGTGTCTGTGCAGAATGCCCTGTCCTCATTCATGTGGTGTCACACACTCTTGCCCACTATTCCCAGGATATCTACTAAGACTCTACACAAGATAACGCTTATTGAAAAAGAAAAGATGAATTAATGAATAAATAAACTAATTATGTGGAGGGTATACAAGGCAAGTATGTATGTATGCATGTATGTAATAATCTCCTTAGGAATGTTGGTACAGGGTATACAATACTGTTCCACCCCTCATTTCTTCATATTAAATCAATTAAATTAAACTGCAATAGGTGCTTAAAGATACAATTTTTAAAAACCGGTTGTTTATGTAACAAACGCAGCAGCAACCTCGTTTCCCCTCTCATCTGTTCCTACCATTCAGCATCACCAGTATACAGTACTAATCACCAGCCTGATCATCTGTCACCTCCTCCTCCAGGTAGGTTTGTTAATGCTTGAATGGCTCAAAACTTTTACACGGCACTGTAACTATTTCATAACATGCATAATTATTTCATATCATGCATAACATTCCTCTTTGCAAGAAAAGTGCATTGTATATATGAAGCTAATATGACAATATTCAATCGTTTGGACTTCAGCTGATTTGTCAATGGATATGGATAATATGGACCAAATGTAAAGTGAAGCTAAATAAGTGTCAATAGCAACAAAAGCACAATTACATAAAACAAATCTGCAATAATAAACTGTACAGTATAATGCATGTTTCAGATTAAAAAACATGCTTACTGTACATCTGAGCTCATCTAAGCTTTTTGTGCATGCTCTTTCTAAGGAATTCTGTTCTGTTAAGAAAAATGTCTTTAATGATGAAGTCATCATCAGAGCGAGTTTGTGACGATTGTGCTTCACCACCTAATGGGCTGTATCATTTTGAGAACTAAATGTGTGTCCTGACTCACTTTGCATCGCATCTGGCCAAGAAACATAACTAAATTTAGCACAAGTATTTACACCATCTGGGGGGAAAAAACTCTAAAATAAGTAATATTTACCTGGATGCTGCAAAGAAACTTGTGACTTGGTAACCAAAGCTAGCATAGTAGGCATGCTCCATGATAGCCATGAGCTGGATACAGTTATAGCCTGCAAAAAAATAAAGTTATAAAAGAGGAAACATGTTAGAGATATCACAAATACAAAAAAAGGATACAGTGGATCAAACCAAATTCATTATACAGTATGTGTTAAGCTGAAGGATGCCGGTTAGCTACAGTAAGGACAATAACACTAGGAACACTTCTGTAACACTGGCCAAATATGCAGAGTTGTTTTTGTCAAAAAAGAAAAATCCTCCACTTTTGATCCAAAGAAACTACCTGACAGGTAAAGTTCTCCTATATCTTGAGATGCGAAAGACAGGCTGTGGCCACTGAGACACAGTAAAGAGATGACTCTACGGGGTCATGTGGAGCCCTCCTGACCCGCTTTAGTAGAAAAACACGACTACAGTTTCTAGTAACATTGCTTTCTCACTGACAGCTCTTTGAAACTGTATGGAAAAAGACTCAGGAGGCAGATTCGGAAAGCTTCGTACCGTTGTTTTTTTTTCAGAGCAGAGAGAGGTTTATTTATTTATTTTACTTAGTTTCTTTGTGCTGCTTCAGAAAAGTTTTTTTTTTTTTTTCGAAATGATGACAGCACTGCAGCCTCTAAGGAAGCCTGACTTGGCTCATGGATATACATATGCAAGCACTTGCTCATTCTTTCTCTCATTCGCTTTCTTAAACACGTTTCTGTGCTCCAGGGAAGCATAGGCACCTTTTATAGCTTCCTGAGACAAGCAAAAAGTTAACTCTGGAGACATAACCAGTACAGTATTCACAACTAGCAGGTGAAATCAGGTCTTATTTTAGTTGATTACACACAGACTTAATATTCAAGAAGCAAAGACATTAAGCGGTCTTTTTTCTGAGCAAATATTTAGATCTTTAGAAATGCAGAGAGGAGGAAAACTGGCTTTGGAGTGGCACAAAAATCAACTTAGGTAAACGGCTCTTGCTATAGTCAAAACACAATTAAAATGCAACAGCCCCTAATTCATGGAACTAAACAAATCAGCAATAGCATTAATACTGTACCATGAACATTAAAACCACCTAGTTTCAGGTTACCCTTGTGCCACTGGCATCTTGTAAGGCATGACTCCACAAGACCTCTGGAGGTGTGCTGTGGTGTCTGGCAACAGAACATTGGCAGAAGATCGTTTTTAGGTTATTTGGGGATCGGGGTTGTTTGTCCGGCGCATCCCATGGGTGCTCGATCGGACTGGGATCTGGGGAATTTGGATCCAAGGTCTGCAGCCTTGAAGTCTTTGCCTGCTGGGCCATGGTGTGGTGGGCATGGTGGACTGAGTGCTTTTCTATCTTTTCAGCACCAACTTTTTTGGTGATTTGATCTACACTGATTTTTCTTTGGGGTTGGTACCTCAAGTCTTTAGTACATGATCCTGTCACCAGTTTACTGGTGTATAGTTGGTGATCAATGTTGCTCAGTTCACTTGGCAGTGGTGTTCATGGTTTGGCTGATCAGTGAATATCCCTTGTGATAACAAATCTGGCTTAAATACTGTAGAAGTGTCTGCTCAGGCTGGACCTCGTTTATCAATTATGTAGTAAAGCTGTGGCCAAACTGAAATAAGAATCCCATCAGATTTACAAGTTAAAAGTTTCAGACACTTTCTTTATAACCCTACTGATTTTCTTCAAACTCACATATAGTTGTAAGTTTTAATCTTTTGTAAAGTTCCAAGGACGTTCATGATCCAGCTGATTTACACTTAGTGAACAACACTCCCTAACAGGCAAAGGTTACGAAGCTTAAAATGACTAAATGATGATTAAATGATGAAAGAGCACCTTCTGTGGCATGTGCTACAGTAAATCTCCTGTTAATGTAACTGTAGCACAAAGCTGCACTAGGCACAAACTATTCCTCAATGCTTCCTGCTTTGATACAGCACTGTTACTTATAACTGAAGAACTAGTTTTATTGATATTAATTTTAGTGAAATATTTTGGATTGCCCTCCTCCAACTCATGAAATGACAAAATTATGAGATTTTCATTAAATTCAAGGGCGCCACTGACCCAAACGAGAGATGCAAGAGTAAAACAAATTTCAACAAAACCTGGAAATAAACCTGCAGTAACTCAAGCCAGTTCTAGAATTGAGGTTCACAGCACAATAACATGTTTGTTATCACCACCCTTTTTCCATTCCACAAGCCTGTTTCATGAGAATATGTCACATTACAGAAGGCTCACTAGGGCCTCCATAAAAGTGTGACATTGTGGCTGCCGGTGGAATTTAATTACTATGCGATGCTTGCCATCTTGCAGAAGGGATTCCATCGTGGCAAACTTGGTGACTGCCAAATTTTAATTGAATTCACAGGCAAATCCGCGGGGAAAACGTTTCCAATTTACGCAACACAGCGATCACATTGGTACCAACCAACTTCAATAGGCGATGCAATTTTTTTTCTGTCTATAAAATTATAGCTCAATATAACAGACACAGCACATCTGACCTTACGTTTGCGTACATATGGACGCCCTGGAACACCGCGTGCCAACAATGCTGAAGACAAAGCCATAAAAAATATCTGCAACTAAGATTATTATAAACGGGATCCAAAGACAGTCGCTTTATCGTTCCAACCACTTGAGCACCATCTGAAAATCCACAGACATAAACAAATCTATGCCCAACAAGCATAACTACACAGAAGAGACATTAATGACCACTTTACATGCCAGCAGGAGCCTGTAATTGCCTTTTTGACCCACAGAAGGGCCTGGAGAAGAGGCTCATTGAGACCTGACTGAACAGTCAGTCCAGGATTATGATGCACACAACGGCAGCTCATCCTCCGCATATCGGGGTGGTTGGGTTAAGCACCGACGCCACGCAGGACCTGTGTGATGAAGGAGGGACCCGGGAAGATAGAAAATAACCACCCTGGCATACAGAAAAACTAGCAGGGAAAGAAAGGCATAACTTTATCTGGAGGAGGCACGCAATAGACAAAGAACCCTGAACAAAAAGGCAAAACACTTATATACTGTAAGTAGCGGTTGCTCTTATATCATTAGCAGAAACTTCTAATGAGGCCTGGACACTGAGCTTGTTAGTGTGATGTAAAGTTAGTTAAGCTCACACACCCAACACACACACAAAGACAAAAAAGGGACGAAGATTAGAAGAAAATCTCTTACCGAGGTCTTTTATTCGTGGCAGGACGTTGTATGTGAAGTTGCTGTAGGATGCCACTTTGCCCTCTGGGGATGCGATGCCGACATGTGACTCATATATCCGTAAACTGCGGGGCTTCCGTGGACGAGGATGTTTATGCTAAAGCACAGGAAAGGTAGATATTTCCCATGTGGCTAAGCCTCGCAATGAATACTGCATGTGCAAAACCTTTTTAAAAGAATCTTTTGTTAATTTTAGCAAACATGAAATTGACTTTAAATCAAGTGTGGTCTGGAAAAACTAAAAGATGCTCCAGCGTTTAAAATCTGTTTAAGAATCTGAAATGTTAAATGTAAAATCAACTTTAGGCTAAAACTGCTCTATAACATGTGTTAAATGTTAAACGCTAAGTGAACTTTAAAAGCCACAATGTTCAATTCAGATTTTTTTTGTTGGTCTGATTGGATCTGCATGTCATGACAGTTAACATTCATAATTACAATTGACTTTTATCTGACGCTAATGTGGAAGCGTCTGTGCTCTGAAACGGCACGTATGCATACATCGATACGTCTTTGCTCGTGCCATCTGGAGGATGGCAAGCAGTTAGTCAACTGTATTTGTTGAGGTCCAGAAGAAGGAAGAAAGCCAGATGCCTCGCTTTAGCTGTTTTAGCAGCTGTTGCTAGTGCTTCTATGAAATATTCACGCTGTCGGGGCAGACTGACATCAGCGAGCGCTGTACGCATGCACAGGGGCAACGACTTCACATGAATGCCGATCTGACTTGGAAGTTACAATGTCACGTATCGGATGTGCATACAATCTGATTTCTGTGCTCAGATAGCCCTAAAAAATCAGATCTGTGTCACATTAGAGTCACGTCAGGCTGGCAGTGTGAACGTTGCCTTAAAGTGGGTATAAATATACACGTAGCTTTCTTGACCACATACATCATTTTCGATTAATAACCAATAAACAGTAAATCACATATATACAATCAGTGTGTCAGCATCTTCTGCAGAAAGAAAATTTTAGGCATTTTTCTCCTTATTTGTTTTAAGCATAAGACACGCTCACATATTCCAATTCAGGAAACCTATATATAGTAGATAATGTCAATGTCAAATGTGACCATGTGAAAGTTTTTCCAGGCCACCACACACACTGTATGAAGCTCACATACAAATATCATGATTGGGCACAGATGAATCAGTCCAATGTGGGTTTTAAACTAGACTTGAATATAACTTTCAACTCTGATTAATAATGTTGAGGGATTTTTTATTTTTTTTTGCCTAAAATGTGATTAATTAGCATTCAAACCAATGGCTTGAGCGGATTAAGGACATTTTAATAATTAATCAAAATTAATTATTTACTTTCAGTCCATCTTCTCTACATTTTTTAAGTCATTAAACCTAAAACGTACATTTTTCTTAATCTATAATGAATATGCCATGAGCTAGAACAGGTTAATTTAAAGAAAAAAAATTAATAAATAGATAAACTTTGCAAAAACTGTAGATAAGATTAATTAATATTTAGGTTGCTGGTTTTACAAATTGTCATTAACAGTTACAGTATGTTACATACTGTACATATCTGTAAATTCATTATCAGTACTGTAGGAACCCAACTGCAGAATTGCTCTCGCAAATTTTATTACAATTTAAAGGTCCCATATTCTACTATTTCTTTAATAAGTTAACATAAAGAATATATAACTCCCCTCATATGATGCATTTTTTATCCTTCAAATGTATGTGAAATCCCCTTTCACTCCTCTTCCAAACACGCGGTTTTAGCGTCTATATAAATGAGCTACTGCCTCATCACACACCACCAGGGGACAACAAGCTGAGGGAGGGTATTTTCTTATATGAGGTCACATTTGGGAAAGGAAATCTAACTGGCCTCTTTAAGCCCTGTCCAATAGACCCATTTTGGTGTTAATAAACATGGCAACTTTTTTTGTGCGTGGAACCTAGCTGGAGGCAAAATAATTCCCTGAAAACATTTGGTAACTCTGGCTAGTCAGTTTTGTTGCCTTGTATTTTAAAAATGACTGAATAAAATACTGGCAGCATGGTGGCTTGTTGTTTAGCCCTGTAGCCTTGCACCTCCAAGGTTCAGGTTCGATTTCCGCCTCGGGGTCTGTGTGCGCGAGTTTACATGTTCTCCCCATGCTTGGTGGGTTTCCTCCAGGTATTCTGGTTTCCTCCAACAGTCCAAAGACATGCAGATTAGGCTAATTGGCATTCCCAAAATGCCCGTAGTGTGTAAATGAATGTGTGTGTGTGTGTGTGTGTGTGTGTGTGTGTGTGTGTGTGTGTGTGTTATGCAATAAAACTACAAGTTACTGTAGACATATTACTCCCTCAATTTTGGCTCTCAACAACATATTAAGATTATATTTTTGGGAGCTGATTAGCCTGAGGAGATTAATGTCAGCCTGAGTGATTAGTTTCTTTCTGCTTCCATCTAACACCATGATGTAATCATGAAGAAGGCTCAAAAAGTATCTATACGACAATGAAGAACAGACAAAAAGCAGGTAAGGCTTTTTTTTTTCTTTTTTGTATTCACACACCAGAGATCAATCAGAATTTTTATGAAAAGTTACAAAGTAAATTTTGCATACTAGTTCCACTTCAATGTCTACAATCTTTTCACCATCACCAAGAAGTAAAAACCTTCATAAAAGCAATCTCATTTAAATATATTAAAGCACTTACCATATAAGGAGAAGGAGGATTCCAGTACACCCATTCATACACAACTGAGGTATCGCCTTTGGTAACATATGTTGCCCAGGGAGAAATTCGATACAGTCGCTCTCCTTCTTTGGTGTGAAGCACCACCTAGCGAGTGTGACAAATGATAAGGAGGTATGACAAGTGCAATCATATATGCAGAAGAATGTAAAAGACTCAGTACAAGAGCTGATGGATCTTTCAGACTGGAATTGCATAAAAATGACCCTTCAAGATTTCTGAAGCATCTTCTCTGATAAGTTTGTTTAAAAAGTCCAAATGCAGCAATATGGTCCAATTTATGATAGATTGATGGCAATTCTACAGATTTATGAATTATGTAAAGAAAAATACACATTTACTGACAATAATGTACATTTTGAAATAGAGGGATCAAAAACAAATTGTTCAATTTCAAATTCAAAGATTGTCACATACATAGTACGATATGCAGTGAAATGCTTATACGACCGCCAGTGACCTTTAAAGAAAAAAAAAAAAGATTATCAATAAGAAATGGAATAAAATAAGAAATAAAATATTTAAAAACTTTAGCTATAGAAAATAAAGCTATAGAAGATAAGAACAAAATATAAAATATAAAAACCTAGTTGTACAAATATAGAAAATATAGAAAACTTTACTTGTAGAAATTGAAATAGAATTTAAATAAAAATGTCCAGGGAGTGTGCAAATATGCATAAATGTGTGGATGCAATGACCATAAATGTGCAATGTGCAAAAATGAAATAGAAATGTCCAGGGTGTGTGCAAATGTGCATGAATGTTCATGCTTCCCAAAGATTTTAGGAAATATTTCTTCAGGGCAGCTTGCAGCTTCCAACCTGACCCTAGTTTGTTTTAGGTGTTGAGTTTCAGATGTTCTTCCAGTTACAGTAGTGCTGCACGATTCTTGCCAAAATGTGATTCATGATTTTTCTCCATGGAAATTGAGGTCACTGTTCTCTTACATGAGTCTTTTCTTTCAACCAAAACATTTATTGCACTCAAATAAATAAATAAATAAATACATAAATAAACATGTACAGTGAAACCTTGGATTGCAAGTAACATGGTCTGTGAGCATTTTGCAAGACAAGCAAAATGTTAAAATAAATTTTAACTTGGGAGTACACATGCTTTGTCTGCCGAACGTAACATGATCAAAACTGAGCCAATGGTTCTTCTCTTTCCCGCGGTGCGGAATTGTGGGTAATCGTCTCCCATACTTAGTTTTAGTGCACGTGCGTCATTCATATAATCAACATCCGTGCACACATGTACTGTTTATTATAACACTGTGACCATTTTTTTATTTTGTGTCCAAGTGTAGTGACTGTTAGTAACTGTACTGCAAAATGGCCCCTGTGAAGAAAAATGTTAAAAAGCCTGTAGCAGTGAGGGAAAGGAACCTGTTTAACGACAATGCAATGTCACATTTCCACAGAATCCTCAAAAGGAGGCAAGAGGTTCCTAGTTAAAGTTTGCCAACAGAGCAGTGAGCGCGAGCATGTGTGAAAGTTGATCTACACAGTAGCCCCCTCCCTCCTCCTCGCCTCTCTTGTATTACTGTACCTCAGCCACAATTCTTTTCAAAGGTCAAGTGCAGGTTAATTTGTTTTATTTTTACTTTATATTTTGTATGAATTATATTTTTATGAATATGTTTGAGTTGTGGAACGAATCATCTGAGTTTCCATTATTTGTTCTGGAGAAATTCGCTTTAATATACGAGTGCTTTGATATACAAGCACACTTCCCAAACGAATTCAATCCAAGGTTTAACAGTACTGTCTAACTGTCTTGTATTCAAAAAGTCACTTTTCCCTATAATAGTGAATAAAGTGAAAAGTTGTTTAACATAATAAAAATGACTAATAAATAGTGATCGTATCCTGATTCTGATTGTTTGGTATTGTCCCTCCTCTAGCCTCTGATTGGTTGAAATTATTTGAGCAAGCATTGTGATATTAAGAAAGTTGAAATTCGGTTTGAATGCAATCTGAGTGCACGGCTGAGTGCAAGTTTTTGGCACAAAAATAATGCCATACCACACCATCTCCTCCAAGTAAACTGATTCATCTTTTTAGGGTTGCTTCAATGTTACACAACAGCGGAACAGCATAAATGAGGAAGAGTGCTGAGATGAGTGATCGAGTTGTATGACTCATTCGCTAACCTCTGACCTGATCTGTGAATTAATATATAATTAATATATCACGCTGGGTGAGTGTAACCGATATAGCAAGCTGGGATTGTCATCAATAAGTGAACACGTAAATGCGGTATGATCTGAATGCAGGGATATACATGCAAGTGAATCGCTAACATTCAGAAATGAGATCGTGTGTACATATAAATTGAGATCGTGATGTGTGTGGTTTTTTTTGTTTGTTTGTTTGTTTTAATCGTGAAGCCCTATTTCTAGTGTCTACCTGTGTTTGTCTTCTCATATCTCCCTAAAACATGCAGGTGGAATGATTGATATCTAGGTATATCAGTGAAGCCTGAGACAGACTGGCATTCCATTCAGGGTATATACCTGCCTCACATCTAGTGTTCCTGGGATAGGCCCTAGTAATACATCAGCTAACGGAGATGAATGAATGAATTCTCTAAGTCTTTGTTGCTTCAGATTTCATTCCATTATGCAATCCCTTCAGGACAGAAATGATTCAGCACAGAATAACCCTAATAAGTCAGATCTTTGTAATGAACTTTGAAAAATGATCACAAACCTTTTTATTCTTTGTTTTTCCCTCAAGTGAAAATACAGCAAGATACACAATCACAGTGGCTAAAGTTATATACTTTCCCAGCACTTCACTATGATTTCCCTGACATTTGATTAACTTTCTATTTTCAGCGGGGGGGGTTTTTGTGCCTGAAAAACAAGTCTATACATTTTCAGGTTTCCCAGGATGCATGGGAACTCATTTTCACACCTTGGCAGGACATATTGTGCATTCTACACTGTATGTCTAGATGGAAAGAAAGGAATGTGTGTGTGAGTGGAGGTGTGTTTGTATAAATGAATCAGCTGACATACTGACCTTTCACTGTGACTATAGATAAATCTTTCTATACAGAAATGATTGAGGGTTTAACACTGCTTCTGAGTAAAGTCATTTAAAGGCACGTTCACTGAGAGTGTTGAAATCTTGTGATTCCCTTTGTGCAATCTGACCCACGCCTCGGAAGCTGTTTGGCAATGCGAGGAAGACAGAGCATTTTGTCAGAGAAAGATAAGAGTCATTTGATCCTTGGCGCATCATTTGCAAAAAGTTATTTATAGCCAGACTAAATGTATTCATCTCTGGAGGGAAGGATGTTATCAAGTGCCCTGCATATAAGTAAAACATCGGTGGAATTAAAACCTAAAAATAATGTGCGATTGTGGGGAGACAACACCCACAAACACCACACCCATATATTTTATATTATATATATATATATATTATATACATATATACATATATATATATATATATATATAAATATATATATACAGTTGTGGTCAAAAGTTTACATACACTTGTAAAGAACATAATATCATGGCTCTCTTGAGTTCCCCGTTATTTCTACAACTCTGATTTTTCTCTGATAGAGTGATTGGAACAGATACTTCTTTGTCACAAAAAACATT
>JAQMYL010000003.1:11332599-11357562 GCA_030014365.1 Clarias pachynema | reverse complement strand
GATGGCCACAACAACTTGCAGGTGCCTTGGTGGAAGAGTGGGGTAACATCTCACAGCAAGAACTGACAAATCTGGTATATATATATGTTTTACGCAATGTCACAATATTTTTTTCCATCCAGAGTCGCACTAATTTCTCTCCTAGATCTGGTATTGGGTGATGGGAGAGTCAGACTTCTGTGCAAATCCTTCTCCAGCAAGATTCTAAATGGAGTTAAGGTGTGGACTCTGTGGTGACCAACCCATGTGTGAAAATGATGTCTCATGCTCCCTGAACCATTCATTCACAATTTGCGCCCAGAAAATCCTGGCAGTGTCATCCTGGAATATGCCCGTGCCATCAAGGAAGAAAAAAAAAAATCCACGAATGGGGAAAAACCTAATCATTCAGTTATGATCAGCTGACCTTATTTTTGGATACATAACATTGCTGAACCTAGACCTGACCAACGGAAGCAATCCCTGTACAATATATGTCTACAGCACACACACACCAATAAACCCTGGCTTCAATATGCAAATTCACACACATACCCACACCTATAAACCCAGGCTCCAATATGTATGCATGCACACACTCATTCACACACACGCACACACAGAGCTATAAACCCAGACTCCAATATGTATGCGTGCACACACAAACACACACAAATCTATAATCCCCTTATACAATATAAGTGACGCACAGACACACAGACACACACACATCTATAAACCCAGGCCCCAATAAGTATAGACACAGACACACATTAAGAGAAAAGTGTGACTTATAGCCATTATTTGAGCCTCTGTGTTAATCACAGTCATAAACAGAAAAAAAGTCAGGGTTATTTGTTTGGCTGCACGGTCTGCAGTTCTAATCTAACATACACAAAGTCTTTGCTCTTCTCTTCTCTGCCTGTGGTGATGCAGTGTCACGGCACAGTCAGCATGGGACCACAGATCGATGCTGGAGCATTTCTCCCAGCATGAGCACACCCCAAGGCGCTGTCTTTTTTCCTCCCTCGCTCTCTGAGGATAGATCATTTGACACCGCCTTCTCTCAACTACCATGGAGAGGTAATGACTAGCCCATTGGCCCCTGCAGGTGACCCCCAGAGCAGTAACCCACTGTGTCTCGGTCATTAGCAGCATCTCTCTGGAGAACACGGCAAGTACTCGCGCACCAATTGTACTTTTTCACAATTACTGCCGAAGCACTGGATGAATGAAAGAATGCAATGCAAGATGGAATCCAACAGACAGAAAAGGAAAGAGTGAATGTGAACGAAAGGCATGTACTCACATTTTCGAAATTTCTAGTAAAGACCGCTGATTATATAAATTTTAGTGTGAGATGTGCAAGCATTTTCAATATTATCCCTTTCTTTTTGTAGTAACCTAGAACAGATTGTACTTCCAGTTTTCTAATCTTTTATTCTCTTGAATGCCTATTAATGGACAACAGGCTTGAAACATGAACTATAATTTATTACTATTTTATCAGCACTGTTTTTACCTTGTGATTCAATTTTGTTCTACTTGTACCATGACAATAAAAGGAATCTGAATTAAAATCTGATAAGACTATGCACAACACAATACAGGGTGATCATTACCCCGATGCCCCAAATATTTCGGAATATCTCTCACTAGGATGAAGCAATCTAAATGAAACAATGCACGATGCACACGATGTACAATGCACGATAGGTGTCAGACAGCCATCGCGCCATTTAACGCCATACCCCTTCACTCAGTCACTCGACTTCTCATCAGGATGGTTGTGTACAGTAATAAGCAGTGCGTCTTTATAATGCGAACCTATTGGGTCACTAATATATTTAACTGGTGTCAAAGTAAATTCAGGAAGAAGTATGGTGCTCCTGATGTACCCTTAAAGAGTGTTATTCAGAGGATGATACAAAACTGGAGACGTCGGGATCACTGATCCCTTCTCATGGCAAATATGTTGCAGGACACAAATGGTGATGTGCAACTTCATCTGCAGCACTCGCCTACGAAATCTCTCCGAGATGCCTCACACAGAAGACTGGGAGTTGTTTCATCATAACGAGAGTTATTACAGAATATTCGGGGACTCTTTCAACCGAATCACCCTGTGTATAATTATAAATGAGCTTTAATACTATATAAAACCTTAGTGTAAAGTGTTTGTTAGCAGCTGAGATGAAAAGAAGCCCGTCAGCTAAAATGTCTGGAAGTCAATGACCTTCTATCTGAGGGCTTAAAATCTTTGTAGAATTTTTAGAGCATAAATTACAAAGTAAATCAATATTAATAGGATAAAGTTTCCCTATTAAGACTCAGGATCCTGGAACAGACTGGGGATAGGACTATCCTCCTGGAGGTTAACTGAGGCAAGCCTGCACCTAGTGGCCAACCTGAGGAAGAAGTCAGTGCCAGGGTCTGAATCTGTTTCTTATCGCTTGCTGACTGAACTGAGCTCGCAATTGCAGCCCACAGGCCAGAATGTAGGCTCAGACCTGCTGAACACCATCCAGTCATCTCATGTCCTCTAACATATGTCTTCCACCATGACTCATCATCACACTGTGGACCTGATATAGCCTTTGGTGCTGGTGTCATCTTAATCCCTAATTGCTAGGCAAAATTCCAAATTGATTCCAGTACAGGAAACTGAAGAAGGCCTAAAATCACTACTAATAGCATATATTCGTTTTAAATAGATGTAACTGGACTATTCTAATTTCAAGGTTTTACCACACAGGTGAGGTGCTGAGTGAAACCATGAATTTGTGACTGGTGTGTTGAGACTATTGACATTTTCGAACAGTATCGTGTGGCATCAGTTTAAAGTTCCCTGATGATTAGCATTAAGTTCACAACACAAGCACTTTATTATATGTAAATGACTATGTTACGTATTGTTAAAACTGCAAAATTTAAATTATTCACACGTTTGAAAGAGAGCTCTAATTATCTATAGAGACGGCCGTCTGATATTATACAACAGTTAGCTCCAACAGAGTAATCTAATTGCGCTCCACGAGTGGTGATATGGGGCATAACTTGGATGTTTAACTACATGTATCACTAAAGTTCTCAGGTGTTCTCACAATCTAACTGAGTGTGAAAGCAGAATGAGTGAAAATGTAAAGAGAGGTAGATTTACAGGACTGTCCACCACCACTATAGTTTATTCTCTTCACCTTTACAGTAGGTTGCATGGTATAAGCAGGGGTAGCTCAGTGGCATTGGACTACTGATCATTGGGCTACTGAAACGAAGGTCCTGGGTTCAAACTCCAGCACCACCAAGCTGCCACTGTTGGACCCACAAGCAATGCTCTTAACCCTCAACTGCGATAAAAATTTAGATAAAATGTACTGTACAGTAAGTCACTCTGGATTAGTGAGTCTGTCAAATTCCATAAATGTACCTGTAAAAGTACTACCGGTTAAAAGTACAGTAGTAATAACTAATTAAATAAACAAACAAATCATTCAAGAGTTGATGATAAATGGTGTTTGAGAAAGTGTTGTATAAACCTTTGGGAGGCTGATATTCAGCACAACAGCATTCCCTCTTGTGTGGTATTGCTTTAATATGACATAATAATATTAATATGTTGCTTTGATGCAGTTTATTACAATATCCTTTCATAACAATCAGAAAGCATAACAATTACAACCTTCGTAAGCACTTGATTTGATATATTGTATATACCACTTTAATATGAGATGTTATATTTGATATAAGATATTATATGATCTAGGATATATTTCCCACATTTTTGTGTTTGTGTTTCTGGATTCAATAATAAAATATGATATAATAAAAAAAAGAAATTGTGCATTGCTTATGTTTATCCTCCATGTTTGCTACAAATCTATATAGTACATGTATATTGTGAAACATATTGCATATGGTGAAGCCTTCAAATATTGTCCTATCAACCATCCCAGATTGCAAGACTCTGAACTGACAACAGAAGATAAACTACATCATTCTTCCTGGCCATCAATATCAGTGTTTTACAGATGAAGCACTGTTGCCTAATTAGGTGTCCTGTTGTAATGTAGCAGGTAAACACACAAGACATAGTCTCACCTTTAGCTTGGAATTGTGAGCAACAGCTGGTGATTTGTCCTGCTTGGGTGGTATGTGCAGCTCCCATTTTCCAAAGTCCATCTTTTTATATGGGTGAGAAAATTTATCCCAGCCATCTATTTTAATCAAAATAATAATAAAAACAAAAAATGCTCAGTCTAATGATTAGTCTGAAAGTGAAGACAATATGTACAAACTGCTTATGTTCTCAAAACACGGTACATTAACCCCATCCTGTCACCTCCTGGGGAACATGATGTGTGATGTTTTTAGAAAATCACTACATCTCAATTCTTTGATGGATGAATGCAGTTTTCCCCCCCAGTTAAATTAAGGGAGTTTGTTCTACTTCCTGGAGCATACATATCAGTGTTGATTCAGCATTGGGATAAAAATTGTGTCATTGAAATTCACTTTAGCCAAAGATTTTTGCTTGTTTTTTGGCACTGGTCACATTTCAATACTTAAAACAATACTTAAAACCAGAGCAAAATATAAATGAATACACTTTTGACTATTTTTAATAATTCAGTTAAATAAGTGTGATGGCACAGATCTCTACTTATAAAATTGAAGGTTAAGATGTACTGTTTCTGTAGTCTGGTATATTTGTTGTGAAGCAACAATTGTGCTCTGTAGTTCTTAAAGATTATTAAAATAATATAATTTTTTTGACTAGCACAACTAATTAACAAGACAGTGACTTTCTTGTCTTACATTTCAAATAAGAAAATAGGCGTTACATCATAGTCACAGATTCCAAATTTGGGTTTTATTCAGGAATATTATATTTTATGATTATTAAGTGGTGACTGAAGTAACTTTTTCCCCTTATTTTATTCTTGTTTTTGCAGTATTACAAAGATCCTAATATAAGAAAATAATTTACTTTCAATGCAGATAATATCTCATAGAAAAAGTGTCCAAAAAAGGGATGGAAACTGAAGCTCTTTTAATTAAGTCGGTAACATTGACCGCATGACACAATCGACTGAATGCTTCAAGACTAATGAAATTTTAATTTACAAACTTTTGGACAAAAGTAAACTCATACATACTGAAGTCCCCAGTGAGGAACAGAGCCTCGGCAGCAGGCGCCCACTCTTTAAAGACGAGGCTGTTGTCCGGCAGGCAATGAGCTCCAAAAGTCTTATAGCTGCGTGTGAACTGATCAAAGCCCCCTTCAGCCTCCTCCAGGAGAATCAACTGCTTCTGAAACAAACCATACCTGCCAACACACAGACACACGAGGGGAGATACACATCAATACTCAAGAATCGACTAGGACATAATCTCAGTAGTACCAGCTTGAGCACATGAAGGGCTAAGTATATATGAAACATTAATAGGGTTGATGGCCCCTATGCTTCAAATAGTGAATCACATCAGTGCAAGATTATACTGATTATAGCATTCAAGGACACTATGTTCAAAAGCATGTTGCCTGTTCCTGCAGGGAACTTACAAAAGTTTGAGCTGAATAATGAACAAGCTAACCGATACTTTAGTTTAAGTTTTGTTGTCATGGTTGTTTTATAACAAATAAGTACAACATGTACAGGGAAAAACTATATACAGTGGCCATTAAGACAAAACTAAAATTCAATGTTTCAATCACGTTCTCAAATTCTTTTTTTAAATAATGACAATCACAATAGTAAGACTACTTTATTTTATTTAATGAAATTGCTAAAGGCGGCATGGTGGGTTAGTGGTTAGCACAGTCGCCTTGCACCTCCAGGGTCCAGGTTCAATTCCCAGCCGGGTTTGATTCCCGCGTCTGTGTGCATGGAGTTTGCATGTTCTCCCCATGCTTGTTGAGTTTCCTTCATGTACTCCAGTTTCCTCCTACAGTCCAAAAACATGCAGATTAAGCTAACTGGAGTTCCCAAATTACCTGTAGTGTTTGTATATGTATGTATGGATGATCAATTGGCACCTGTCCAGGGTGTACCCCGCCACATGCCCTAGGTCTCCACGCCTCGCGAAAATTGCTATACATCAATAAGTATTTAGAATGAAGTCCTTTATTTTTCAAAACCTGCTCTATCCAGCTGGACATAGAGTCTGCTGTACTTTGGTGCCAGTTGCTCAATCTGTGCCTACTTGATTGCTTCATGAAGATCATGTACAGAAATTTGCAATTCACTTTATCGTTCCCTATTCTCAGCCATTTCTGTGCAGACATGGACTTCCCGCCTTCAGAAAGTAAAAGTCCATCTAATTAACACAACTCTTCAGCCAATAGGAGAAAACTAATTAGTGACATCACCTATTTTGAGCATAAGGAGAACTAGAATACATGGCATATGTTGTGTATTAATACTTTTGGTCATCATCGTAGGGATAAAACTACATGTAACACTCCAATTTATAATGTTTGTCTTTTTCATGGTTCCAAATAATTTTTAATTCTGGTTAATGCAAAATAAAAATGGAGATTATTACAATTACAGATCATCAAGCCTCTTGGATATTTTGACTCTTGTACCTGCTTCAGTCCGTTTACCTACATGCACTTGACTATCTGACAGAGTGGGAAAAAATAATTAAAGTTTTAAATAAACATATTACATAAAGCTTCTCATTATTTTCATTCATGTTACACTAAATGTAATTTACATGAAATCTCACAAGGTTGTTTGCACTAACTAAGATTTTGACTAGTATTATGTTAACACAACTTAAAGGGGACATTTTGATTTTCGATCTTTTTTCTTGAGTCTCATGGTCTCTAGAACGCACACACGCATGCACGTGTCTGTGTGTGGGTACATGCAAAAAAAACACATAGCTTTCTTTATCTTCTTTAAATTTGCATATTTCCTTTATAAACCCACTCTTCAGATTCATCTGTTATCCGTGACATTTAGACGATATTCCCGAGGGGAAAAAACAGTGAAAGGACCCTCATCCGGCTCGGGGCTCAGATCCACCCAGGATTCGCCATTTTATTTGTCGAAAACAGACACAAAAGAGAGAGCACCGAGATATGTGTTTCATTCAAAACCATTTAGAAATGGTACAACAACATGTGCGCTAAACACTTCACATCAGACAAGCTTGTTTGGTGAATTTAGGCACACTGTGGGGCTAATGTTGCTAACAGTAGCTTGTATCGCACACTGAAGCAGCATAAATCTTCAGCACAGTAATTGTGAGGAACAGTGAGATTTGCCTTTTTAGTAGAAACAGATCCATTGTGTTCGGCTATAAGAGTATTATTTTGCTAATCTAACCTGTTTGGGGATAGAAAATTTAAAACAAGACTACTGTATTTTGGCTGCTACATCTTCAGTCCATCTCATTGTTGAGGGCTAAAGATGGCTAACAGCTAGCCTTTAACGAGTAACCTAGCATTCTCCAACTCTCAGTTGTCTTTTAACATTTATAATCACTGCACACTGCGGATGTCTTTGTGAATAAAAATTTTAAAAAGTTAAAAAAATTGTTAAACTCTTACATTTACACATAATAAATTGGTTGCTATTGAAAATATTTTTCCTGCTCGTTTTGTCAATTTATTTAAAGCTACAAACGCTGAAATGGTATGTTAGCATTATCTGAGCTGTGTTTCAGCTAGAAAATTATCAGACATATATGGGAGACCTCTAAGGCTTGATATAAATATTTAATGTTTGAGGACTCCACATTCAGCTTATTTTTTGACAAGACTATCACTTCATACTGGAGGAGCTTTCCAATCTTAAAGGTGCCATATTTTACTATTTATTTAACAAGTTAACATAGGTCTCACAGATCTCCCAAAGTGTGTGTGTGTGTGTGTGTGTGTGTGCGCGTGTCAGCAGCGTTCAGATAATGCATTTTTTATACCTCAAACACCCTCTGTTTCACTCCTCTATGTAAATGATTTACAGCTGAGCCACATCCTGCCAGAGAACAGCAGAGATAAACACAGCTAGGTGGAGCTGAGCAACAAGTTAGGAGTATCTTCTTTAATGATGTCACATTAGCTGGAAAATCAGATTGGCCTATTTAGACCACAGCTAATACAAAAAATAGGATAGGGACAAAAAGATTTCTACACTATTTTTTTGTACACAAACACTGGAGACTAGAGATGGGTAAAAAATCGTTTCCGTTATGAATCGTGATTCTCCAAAATGGATTTTTAAAAACTACTTTACATTTATAACTGATGAACCGGTTGATAAGATCAGAGTTGGCTGTTTCTTTCAGTTTGATTGACCATGATCTGCCTCAGATATAAACGATTCTGTACCGAGCGCAGAAGTTTCAGAGTGGTGCAACATTTTTATGCCATTACATTATCAAAAATTGTGTGACTTCAAAACCTCAGATCTGTGAGCGAATTAGTCCCAAACCCGCTCATTACACACACTTCCACCAGTCTCAAAATCTTGCGAGCATTAATTAGTCAAAAATCTTGCGCAATAGAAAACCCACGTGCCCGCGTGCTCGCAGCCACTCAACCCGCACGCTCACCTTCGCTGAGACTCACCGTTTTGAGACTTTTTCCCATTTATAATTCTACAAGTGGAGCACTCTGAATATTTACACATTTTCATTCCCTGTGGAAGAAGTGAATTATTTCCTATAAGTTTATTTATATATAATAATTATGGTAGCTGACAGAGATATGTGTTGCTCAGTTAAAATGAAGCTATTTGCTCAATTAAATGTTAAACTCTTGTATTTAAAGTTATTTTGTATTGTTTACCTTATATGCGCTTAAGTGAGAACACTAATGTTATAAGGAATGGGCTACATTTAATTACTCATTAATCATTTTTAAAAGGTTTAAAATAAGTCACAAAGTTGGGGGAAAACGTAATACTGAATCGGGATATTTTTTAAAATCGAGATATCATAGAATCAAAATGTTAATCAAATCAGCGGAATCAGTGGAATCAATAACCAACCAATTAAATATAATGTACACAAATAAAAAGCTATCATAAATAAACCTCACACTTTCCATCCCTAGTACCACCAGTTACAAATCAGATTTCAGTCTTCAAAACTTTATCAGCCCTATAGGTAACATTAACATCAAGTCTATAGCTTTAACATTAATTAAAATGTTTATTGTAAACTGATGATAAATAAAGGCTGTAAAAACCCAAAGGCTGTAAAAGGGTTAAAAAAAGTGCAACAGACTACATCAAATAAGTTTGCTTTAATTAAATTAAAATATATATATTTTATACTGCTCATTCCAGATTAATATGTTAGTTGTTACATGATTCCAGTAAAAAATATTTATAAATTAATAAAACGTATTCTTCCGGTGTTGTCGACTCTGGTGATTTTAAAAGCCTCTGCTATAATAATAAGTTTGATGCTGTGAATTGGGTAGAGGATTGGCTTAGTGGTGCCCAATAAAGTGCTGATATTCTTGGCATGTCCCCCGGCTTGTGTCCCAGCTGATTAGAGTCTGGAGAAGATATCCAAAACTGCATCTCAATCAGCCTGTCAAAGAGATTTCATAGGAAGCTGATTTCCAACCTAGTCATTACTGAACGGCTGCTGAATCAAAACTTGGGCCAACCTTATTATTAGTAATAATGAGTGCACAATTGGTATACACTGTTGTTGTCCTTGATGTCCTCTTCACCGTGTTTCCTATATGACACTTCCTACAAACTACACCAACATTTTGTATTAGCTTACCCTACTTTCTCTCTCAGGGAAAAGAACTACGATGGTTTTTACAGGCCATGTTACTGTATTTAAACATCTAGATTTTTTTCCTCAGAATGCACACACTAGGCTAACTTTTTCATTTTCCCTGGTATGGTCTTATAATTGACTTAATACAGCAATGCAGAGTACATCTTGTACTGTGAGGTTCTGGCATTATGAGTTTCGTACACATTTGACGAATCACACTGAGCTTCCTGTACCTTTCGAAAGCAGAACCCGAAAGTGTGGCACGATGTACTAAATACAATTGGGTAACTGATTACACCAAGCAGGACAAGTGTCTCTTTTCCTCAACTAAAACATAAAAAATGACACGCATGCAACTACGCAAACGTGTGTAGTCAGACTTCATTCAAAAGTGACCTGAGACAATACCTACAGTACAATAGCCACATCTGTAAAAGCACAGTTGGGAATCAGCATTGTGTTACTAACTATTAAATTCCCCTGGCTTAAATTAAAGGTATTAAAACTTTTTTAAACTAAAGTTTGCCAGCTTAATTAAGAAAACTGCTAAATTTTGTATAAAAGCAAAATGAGATTTGTCCTGACCGTTAATTTTGAAACAATATGCAAAACATATTACCGCATCATCATTTCAGACAATTCACTGGTTAGAACAAAGATGAGTTTAACCTCAATGCCATGCAATAAGAGAGGAATAAACAGCACAAAGGGGGCCTGCTGTTATAGAAAAATAAATCAAATCCAGGGTGGTGTTGTGAGGAATGAGAAGAAAATGCAGATGCAAGCATGGATCTTCCTTAAATTTGCATTGTGAAAGAAAATAGAAACAGAACATAAACAAGACTCAGGTGCAAACATAATCAGTAACTACACTCACAGCATGTTCACTAAATTATGCCATGTAGGGAACTGTAGTCCAGCAGCTCCACTGCACTTCCCTGACACAGCTCCCCCTCAGGGCGCAGCTCCCCCCTCAGGGCGCAGCTCCTAGCGTGCCAAACAAAGTCAGTAGGGGGTCCGAGACATTCATGTGGTGCCAGTCGCCGTGAAGCCAGAGGGGGAAGCAAGATCCCTCATTAAGGATGGGCAAGGAGCAAAGTTCTCTGAAATTTGAGTGTTGGATAAGTTCTTTGGTCTATGAAGAGGGAGAAAAATATCCCAGGCAAGGAGGGATGTAGAGCGACAGAAGGGCAGGAAGCAAGCATGAAGTTTTCAGCATAGCAAAGAGGAGCAAGGTGACACCATCATGAGAGCAGGTGACAAAGCGACGTTCTAAACTTAAAGCTGTCCTGACCAGGGTCAGGGACGGAGACTATGGCTTGAACATTGCTAGCATGCCATGGTCAGCGCTCAGCCGTGACCCCTCGGACAACACACCGGCATTTAGGAAAGGCCAACCATTTGGCCTTGATGCCTTTTCCCCTCAGAAGAGCAAAGTTTTACGACCTTGATGACATTATTACCCCGGTTAACCTGTACCACAGGAAAGTTAACCTTTTTTTTCCCCAAATGATTTAATTATTACATCATACTGCTTATCCTTTTATAGTTATATTTAATATTGTGGTCTGTCTGCATAAACAAGTCTCTGCTATCATTTAAACAAATCAAAAATAAAAACAAAAAACTAAGAATTACCCCATTTCCATGATAGAAAACTTAAACTTTCATAACAGTCTTGAAGCTTTTCATTAGTGTCTCTCTTTTGGGGGGGGGGGGGGACTCACCATATCCAAGATTAATCCTGTATTAATCCATTAATGTCCAAAATGTATTAGAATAATAAGCCTTGGAGTCAACACTGCTTATACAAAAAATTAATCACCTACTGAGCAATCAGATTTGAGAATTTCCTGGCGCTGTGGCTGAAGAAACTGTATGCCAGTTCTGTCATCTTTGTACTGAAGGGGCAGATACAATGAGCTCCGCAAACCTCCTGAGAAACACTGAATACATGCAAGACATGTTGGGTCACGATTCAGAAATTAAAATAGGGCAGTTTCTCACAAAGAGGAAAATTATTGTAGGTTATTGTAGGTCTGTTTAATGAATTATGTTTTATTCTGAATCATGATATTTTATTACTCTTCATTAATTAAACATTGTGGTTTGGGGAAGTGTTTTTTTATTATTATTATTATTATTATTTTTAATATATACAGTATGTTTGCATGTGAAGTGTTAAAATCTTGCCATTTCTCTATAACGTTACAGGTGGTGCCCTCTAAAATAGTTACAGTACACATGGCAGGCAGATCTAAGACGGCGTATTACAGTAGGTCCAATACAGGTTGCTTAAAAAAATAGCTGAAAGAGGAGGAGCGGGAATTTCCGAGTTTAAACTCAAATGTTCAAAATGTATGTTGCAATTTCATGAAAAAAATTTCCTCAACATGTTTGAGGTTAAAACTCACAAGATTACGAGAAAAAAAGTCATACTTTTTCGAAAAGAAGATGGGCTAAAATAACAAGTATTTCCTTGTTGCTAAATCCAAGTGAAAAGTTTTTATTGTGAAGTTTACCTTGAAAATTTTTACATTTTTTCCAAATTTTGGGGGATTTTTTTCTCAAAAATGTCCATTTTTCTAACCTTTCCAACTTTTATCCCATATTGGCCCTAATACTCTGTCGTACAGCGCAGCACCTTGTGTTTGGTAGGAACTAATTATATCCTTTATTCTAAGTTTGTTCTAAGAATTTTATCATTCATTAGAGAAAGGAAAAATGGATTCAGTTATGAATCGTGATCCTTTTTTGTGCCAATTCATGTATCACCCCACCTGACTTTAAAACTATTTTTAAATTCTTTATTACAATTATAATAGAGATTCACCGGTCAATCAGCCAGCTTGATCAGCCATGACCAATCACGTTGCAGATAACCGAGTCTGTGCTGAGTGCACATCGTGAGCGTTAATTAGTCCCGAAACCCACGTTAGAAGCCACATGTGGCCATGTTAAAAGCTGCATGCAACTGCATGCTCACATTAAAGTCGAATTATTTGCTTGCTTAGTTTGTTTAGAAATAATAATTATGGTGAATGAATGAGAGACGTGCTACTCAATAAAAATTTGGCTTTCTAATTTAAATGTTAAACTACTGTATTTGAAGTTAGTTTGTATTGTTTAAATTCTGTTAGAAGAAGTGAGAAAACTCAAAGTATAAGGAATGGGCTACATTTAATTACTCATGTTCAATTCAGTAGCGAAGCTGTTGAATAAATTTAAAGTACAGGATAAAACTTTCGAGTTATGACTTATTTTTTTAATGTTTAAAGTCTTTAAATTGTAACAAAATTGCACAAAGAATATTTCAGAATATTTATAAAACCATAATACTTCACAATATTAATTGAATCAGCACCTAATGTAGGTATTGTGATAATATCGTATCGGGTGGCTCCGATGATTTCCATCGCTAATGGATACAGGATGTGTGTGAAATTTGCACCAGTTAGAAATCTGTACTGTATGTACACACAATGTTTTGTAAATCAAACTATATAAACTTAACCTGATGTTGGAAAATGGCAGATAAGTGAAAGATTTATCAGTTAAAATTTGAAAGAATTTCTGTTTATTTGAAATCATAAAGTGAACAAAACCATTATGTTCCTAAACGACAAGAAATGTTCCATAATCTGAATTTAAATACAGAGCAAAATAACACTGATAAACTTTTTGGGCCTTCATTCTGTGGCCCAAGTCTGGACAAACACAACCCACGGTAAACCTTGTGGTGCTCGCCGATCCTTAATGATGTTACAGTTCAACATAATTCCCCTTATTCTGTTCATTAGGAGTCGAATCAGTAGTGTTAATTTGAGGAAAGCGCTAAAATGTACCGGACAGTCGTGGGAATTCTAGATAATTGCCAATTATTGGTATAAATCTCCAGGCTCGGCCAAACACTCTCAGAGAAAAGAAAAAATGTTAATGTAGAAGAAAAGTTCTCAGAATGTAACCGGTTCAAAGAAATCCAGGCTAAATAAATGCAAAACAGCTCTTGAGTGTTCGCCAGCAGTCTTTAAGTATTCAGCTCATCCACTCTCTATAATGTGCACAGGTGTTCAATGCAAGCCTGAGTGAAGAGAACAGCTGGAGAAAGTGTGAGCTCACCACAGAGAACACGACCAGACTGCCATGACCAACATTTTAGTCCAGTCAACACAGTGGCATTAGAGGACAGCAGGGGTACTAAATTCTGTTTGTGGAAAGAAGACTGAAGAACACTGTAACTCAGTAAGGCCAATTGAGACTAAATACCAAGGACATGTCGCTGTGAAGGCATCACCATCAGGCAGCTAGCTAGGTTTATAAGCATGACAGAAGAACAAGACCCTATGAAACCCGATGAATTTTATCAAAAGGTCCAGCTGAAAAAAAAAAAAAAAACATTCTTTCTGTGACTTGAATCGCAAACGTTTAAGATGCACATCACATCCTGCAATCTGAAAATTCACACAGCTGGGAGAAAAGCTTTTCAGACAGCATTTAAGAAGGCAGTTGACAAGAGAAACTTGTTCGCACAGATCTACAGCTTCATCAGTGCCTGTTTCTAGGAGTGAACATTTCTGAGTTGGCCGTATGAAATCTCAGTATTGCAGAGACCCTGATTGTAGAAAAAAAAAAAAAAAAACGCACATGCTTGTAGATTAGGATGCTGACATTAACAGCAAATCCTACTTGTCCTCTTGAGGCCTGTCACACAAGGCTTGATCGAAAAACTTCCTTGGTGCAGGCTGCAGGACTCACATTCTCACCATATTCATGCGCAGCACTGAGCAATTTGCTATGCTGTAATAAAAAAAATAAATAAAAGCTATAACAGTTAATCCCATCCTTCCCCTAGAGTTGCCACCTGTTTCGGTTTTCCCATGACTGTCCCTTTTTTCTCCCCCCAACTATCAATCCCGGAAAATATAGTACATGACATTTCCCAGTACATATAACCTGTTTTTAATATGCCTGATTTTATGAAACCGCTATATATTATAGATCTATAGTGTATAACTATCATACAAGCCAACCAGAACTGGTCGGCAGTTTTTTTTTTGAGACAAAAGAGGCACCCCATCCGTCCAATAACATCAACAGGATCATTTGATTGTTTTTTTTAACAACAGTCCCAGCTTCAGGATTTACATGAATTTGATCATAATTATTTAATATGTATTTTTTCCTACAGTAACAGCTAACACAGGGGCCTGTACTGTATGTCAGACACTCTACATAAACTGAAGACATAAAACGCATTATTTTTTTGTGAGGAGCCATTTATTTTTGGAAAGCGTCTCCAGTGTTCGCCAATGATTTGTAACAGTCAGAGGTAGAGATGTTTAATCTTTCCGACAGAGAAAAGTCTTCAGGACTTTTTTTGTTCTTCAGTAACATGACAAGCTGCATTTTGTGTCTCATTAGCTTTAAGAGAAAGAAAAAAAATGAGAGGTTGTTAAAGAAATGTCTGTTTATAACTGTTATAAGTGATAACGAGAAGTAAACATTGAACATAATTACAAAAAGATGAAACGCTGTCATCTGTCATTCTTTATAAAACGCAAACATCTGTTAGTGTTGACAATCTGCTGTGGTATAAGAGGAATAAAAGCTTTCAGGACATGCTATTACTGGAAAAGTATTCGACTTTTTACAGTAACACCTATTAAGATCAATCAAGTGGGATGTACACCGAATGGCCAAAAAAGTTGTCATTTCAGAAGAGCCAAAGAAAACAACTAAGGAGATTTGAAATGACTGCAACTGGGTAGCTTCAGTTGGTCAGGACTAGGCTCAGCCATGTTATATGACAATAAAATAAAAAATAAAAAGATGGCCTGAATGATGACATTAATGGAGTTTTTTTATAACCCGATGGAACGAGCATATTCCAGGAATTAAATTGTGAAAGAGTGGTTCTGGGAGTGTTAGGAATCATTTTCACACATGAACTGGACACCACATTGTGTGCTATAATCAAAGCTACTGTAAAGAGTGCACAACTTTTTTGGCAAGGCAGTGTAAACAGTCTGTTCTTGGAAGGTGATGTGTTGGAAACAGGAAAAATTGGGCAAGCATTACGGAACTAAGAAATTTGAGCAATGTGAAAAGGGCCACATTGTGATGGCCAGACGACTGGGTTGAAACAGCAGGTCATGAGATGAAGGGGTTAGCACCTACCAAAAGTGGCCCAAGGCAGGACTAATCAGCAACAGGGTCATGGGCACCCAAGACTCACTGATGTGCGTGGGGAGCGAAGACTTAAGTATACAACTGAGATAGAAAGTTACTCTGTCCAAAAAAATTCATGATAGAAAATGGTTGCACATAGTGATAGAAATAAAAGCTTGTTATTTCAGTTAATTGGGGGAAAAGAAAGGAAACACTTTACTGCATTGGAAAAAGTTTTTATATATGACAATTAAATATCTACACAATTAACAACTAGCTTTTGAAAAAAATGTATGAATTTTTGAAAAACATTTAAACCAGAGCATTGTGACTAGTGAGTCCTTTTCTGTTTAAGCTGAGTGTCTTGTCTTTTAATTGGGTCTTTCAAACATTTTTAATGTATTGTCATCTGCACAGTGTGTAAAAGATTTACCACGCTTTGATGACATTTTGACAGGGAAAGTGCATTGTGGGCATTTTGACAGTCAATATCTGACAACAAAATGAATCTTTAAGAAGCTTTCTCATGTCCGGCAACTTAATTACAGCGTGACATTCAGTGTGTAAGGAAATCATGCTCGCTAGGGTTTAGACATTTCGCATTATTTCAAATGAAATTATGAAATATCAAATTCGGTCTGCTTCCCTAATTTCAGCCACAACAACATATAATGGGTTTTACAAAGCTGCCACACACACACACACCGCATATCTAATAATGCCCCAAAAAACTTTTTACTCATTTCCTCTGTAAACTCATTTTAATGCAAAGACCAGAACGTTGGTGTGTTCACTCAGTGCGCTCTATTCTCTTAATTATTCCATCAAGTGAAAACCTCAAAATTAAATATTTATAAAAGAGCAATGGGGAAAATATGTTTTTGCCTCTTTTGGTGTTGTTGGCAGTCAGCCAGCCAAGTCTGCACATTGTACAGATCCAGGGCATTGGGTAAAAAAAATTAGCCTTTGCTCTTGGGCAATGGCCTAAAAACGTCCTCATGAGCCTGCTGTATCAGTGCTGCACTAATACCAGGAATAATTTGCAATAGGTCAATGATGCGCAATTTAACCTACAAAAAAAAAAAAAAAGGTCACATTCTGGTCTCCAGCATGACTCATCGTATTTGAGAATAGCGTATGATCAGTAAATAAGACAATGTTCCTTAGAGAGTCTTAGAATAAGTTTAATAATAAAAACAGTTACCTAGAGAAGAGAAATTAATGACCTTTAATATTTTTAGATCCTTGAGAGACATTCGATCCTTCAAAGTTAATTAAACATGTCTAGTTCACCTTGTCACGGGTCCCTGTGGTAATAACATCGGATCAGTCTCAGGTTCGGAAATTATTACCGATGACTCTTTATCAACCGTGAATATTACTTTTTTTTTTATTATTCAGGTCATGATAAATGTTTTTATGCAACATCACTGTCATAATCATTACTGATGAGACAGCACAGGAGAATAATAATCATAGGAAATACTGTAAATCAATATTAGCCAAAATGAATTCTGCTAAATAAGAAAACAAAACTAACATTTTTACGGTTTGTAAAAGTATAATTTAAGTATTAGAAGGTTTTACAAGCAAATATACTATTAATAATAAAACCTTGCAATCAATCATGAAGTAACTTAACTAATTACATTAGAACTTAGAAATGTATATTTTTGCATTTATTTAAGTAATTGACCATATTATGTTTTAAGTCACTTTTTTCTGTTACAAGATGTAATGAGTTCTACTTGAAGGCTAGACAAACCTACCAGTCCTGTGAAGGGATGTGTGAGGGCATTTTACATTGGGGTACAGGAATTTTAAGCAGCATATGTGTGTGTATATACATTTTTAATGATTATTTAAATATATTATAAAATTTAAATATTTAAATATAAAGTGACCTTAGAGATCATTGAGAGAGTATGGTATCTTATCTATTCCTCTAAATGCTACAGTAAGTCTTTATTCATTATTTATTCCTTGGTTGTTTGTTTATGTAATCATTCCTGCATTTATTTTATATGTAAAAATGAAGAGGTTTGTTTTTTCCACTTTTGACAGTCAAAGCCATCAGTTCAGATCCTTTATGAATCTACAACCACTTCAAAGATGGCAGTACATTAGGTTCAAGTGGAACAATCTGCATGTTGAGAGCTGCTAAACAAAATGTACACTCTGACACCCTGAGTAATATACATGTGCGACACTTCTGATAGAACCATTATGTGAAAATTGCTATAAATGACTGGTGGGTTGTTTTGGTGTGGTATAGACCAAGTGTTCTCAAACTTTGCTCAGTGCCAGATAACAATTTCACAGGAAAAAATAATAAGAAAAAATAAACAAAGCTGAGAACAGATTTTCTTTTGACAAATCATTTACGCTTTGTTCTTATTATTTAAATAACACGTAATAATGTGTAGTAACATGTCATGCTATTTATTAGAGATGGGATAAAAAAAAAATTTTTAATTCAGTTATGTAACACTCTGTGGCACACTGACTCAAAAATATTTATTTATTTATTTATTTACGCATACATTTGACTAAGATATTGCTGTTCATCTATAATCCTGCAGGTGGCATGCTTTTCATTATTCACCCTGCATGGTATCTTGTGTCATATTAGCTAATGTTTACTTTTTGTTTAGAACTGTAACAAAATCTGAAAAAAAAAAATCAAATCAAGATATTTATAAAATTGTAGTTCCTAAAAAGGAAAAAAAAAAACACACAATACAAATTGCATCAACTCCTAGGTATCTTGATAATATCATATTGAGTGATCCCTGGTGAGTCCCGTCCCTACTATTTATCAGAGATGTACAGCTTGTTATTTCAGAACTTTCTGAACTTTTGTTCAGAATATATTTCTATTTAGGTAGTCATTAGATTTAGGTTGATATCATTTATAGTTCTTGAATAAACCCAATTAAATTTAGAGTCCAGTTTAGCAGGCTAATAACATTAAGAACTTGACAAATATTACAAATGTCACTAATTGAGTTTTGGGTAAAGATGATTTACTAAGAAAAAAAACCCTGCAATTTTGGGTAGGTCAGGCTGGGTATTTGTCCTTGTATTTGTTACTGATGTGCTTGATGTGGTGTCATAAAAGAGAAAGTGGCATTGCTATTTCTAAAAAATATAATAACTTCAAAATGGTGGGTTGTGATTTCCACCACTGCAACAACATTTTAATAAACTGCCACCCACTGGCTCTGCTTTACCAAGCTCCTAAAGGTCTGAAAGAATGTTGGACATTGGTGATTTTTCTTTTCAAGCACACCTACTAAACCTGCTAATAAAGTGTTATAGCGGGGGGGGAAATTGCGCTAAACTCTCCAGGAGGAGCATGTTCACATTTTCCACATACAGTTAGTTAAGTATTGGCAAAATGATTCCAGCACAGACATGAAGTTCCTCGAATGACCACTAAGAACTGGCTCCAAAATTTACTCAATCCCAGTAGCCCCATGTTAAAATGCCCAACATCATAACAGAAATAAACATTGCACCAAGGTACCAACAATAGTTTAGATCTTCCTAGCTAGATTACCCATTCATAACAACTGTATTTCATCCGCTGAAATTATTTCCAGTAATTATGTCCAGTTCTTATACAGTCTGTGGATTTTCCCTCAAAGTGCAGCAATAATATTTAAAAATAGACTCCACTGGGAAAACTGCACTGGCTATTTTTACACTACGCAAAATTCCTTTGCACCATACTGTAGGTCACCCTTCACATTAGCAATGTCATTCTCTGCTTGCTCTTCTATGCACTCCAATACAGTGTCAGTATGCATCTAGCTTGTTTGCAATCTGCCAACAAACACAAAAAAAGACAAAGAATACAAGGAAGGCTATTATGGAGGCATTATAGAGATTTAATGGAGGCTATTATGGAGGCTATGTTAATAATGACTAGAGATGTTGGGGAAACGATTTAGTTAAGAATCGTGATTCTTTTGTGTGCTGATTTACGTATAGCCACATTGACCCCAAAATTATTTTTTTTGCAAACTATTTTTATGTTCATCATAGAGATGAACCAGTCGATCAGCCAGTGACCAGAACTGGCTGGTTTTCAGTTTGATTGATGTTGACCGGTGATCAGCCAACCAGCATCAGATATAAACAATTCTGTATTGAGCGTAGAAGCACACGACAGAAACACATTTTTATGTTTTCAAAGATCGTGTGCCTCTGATGACAGAGATATGTACTCAGTAAAAATTTAGCCCTTCATTTTATTTCAGTTAAATTTTCCTAACTTTTTTAACTCTTGTATTTGACGTTAGGCTGTATTGTTTAAATGATGCCATTGGTTTTTAAGTGAGGAAACTAATGTTATAAGGAACGGACAATCTCAACAACCTTCAATTGCAAAATGCGATTTGAATCAGGATATTTATAAACTGGTGATACATAAAGATTAGTATTTTCCATCACCTAGGTATTGTGATAATATCTTATCAGCAGGTGACGGTGATTCCAATCCAAAGTACAGTGATTTTTTTGGTGTTACGCAGAGTTGTGTCTGGGCAGGGTAGAGCAAGATCAAGTCTCCTGGATCCATGGCTGAGTGCCTGGTGTGTGAGCAGCACCAGAATTACACGATGTCAGCGGCGGCACGTTTACAAATGGGCGTGGTTTGAGCGTTACGTCACCAACTGTCAAACTATAGGGAAGCACAGCATGTGAAGGAGAACAGCTCATTTTATCTACAAGTCTGTGATAAAGCTCTTAAGTTAAGTGTGGGGAAATTAAGGTGTAGCACTGTTAGCACAGCTAGCTTAAATATTTAGCCTTGTTAAAGAAGAGAGCCTGAGTGCAGTAGGGCAATCCCCAAATTCACGCTAGCCCTGAGTGAAGTGCACTACATAGGGTATGAACTCCTGTGCTTATATGTCAGGTGTATCCTGCTGATCCGGAGCAAATTGAGATTTAACCTTGTGTTTCAAACCTTAGCACTCAGGAGACAGCTGACCTTAATAATAATAATTACAATAATAATAATAATAATAATAAATCGACTCCAGAGTGTGCAGACCTCAGCTAGATTTTGATGAATAAGGCCATTTTAGAGCTGCAGCTGTCAGACAGGAAGAAGTAGCGGTCAAAGACAAGCCGCTGTGCGTTTAGTCTGGTCTGAGTGCGCCAGGGCCGAACGAACACTCAGAGCAATGCAAACAAGACGTAATAGCACACTTTACCTCCTCTCAAAGTCCTTCTCAAACGGTTTGAGGTAAGGGTCCAGTTGTAGAGAGCTGCTGAAGTCGGGAATATGAACCTGAGCTTCTGTATCTGCCATGTTCGCTTCAGACCAAAGCAATCGAGCGCCGAGTGATACACAGGCGCGAGCTGTTCAGTTTTGCTCAGGATTTAGCAAAGTGGGCGGGGCTGGAGAAGCTCAACTCAGTGCTGATGACACGTGATTCTGGCTAACCGAAATAAAGCCATATCTCATGAATGATAATTGTGTCACTCTGAATAAATTAACCACGAAGAAATATATTATACCAGCTATTTATTTTTATTTATTATAACAAATATTATGAGAGGTTTTTCCATGTAAAAGTTAAGGACCAGATTGGAAGGCTTTAAAATCCTAATCTGTGGGATCACTCACTTAGTCACCCACTCACTCATCGTCTATGCCTCTGTAAGATATTATACTATTGTAAGGTTTTATAATCCAATAAGCAGATTCCTGTGCCCTGAGACCATCCCCCCTCACTGTGCTTCCTGACTCCTTATGTTGTAACACCTTCTATATCCTGTATCCAGACGAATATACATCCAAACGACTCTTGTGCGCTAGAACCCTTTTGTCTAACCAGGAGAATGCAAATGTATTTCATATCACCTGTCTGTTTCTGTCTCTTTCTGTGATTGACGTCAATGATTGGACAGCCTGTGCTGTACTGTATTGGGTCGTATCACACTACGGGCAATTTGGGAACGCCAATTAGCCTAATTTGCATGTCCTTGGACTGTGGGAGGAAACCAAAGTAGCCAGAGGAAACTCACCAAGCATGGGGAGAACATGCAAACTCCACGCACCCAAAAATCTACTCAAGTAAAAGTAAAAAGTAGCTCATTAAAAATTTTGTCACAGTAAAATGTACAGAGTTACTTTTTTTTAAACAGCAGGGGTGTGATGGGGGATTCTAGTGTAGTTCAAAAAAGAAGACTTTTTGACTTTTTTTTAAATTAAATTAACACTTTTGCATAATAAAGCTGTTGCCTTTTTTACGCTTGAAATCAAAGTGGTCACTTAAATATGACCAGAGGTTTGCTTCATAAGAATTTGATGGCATTTCGCTTTCAGGCGTGTCTGCATCACTGGAATCTGTTTTGTCCGTCTCCATCGTTCTTGTGAATTTAACATGTTTGTTCTCCCCGCCCATCAATCAATCAGCACAGTGGGTTTCCGGGTGCAAATTTTTTCCTTCCTCGTTGCATTATTTTTAAAATTATTTTTCATTTTCATTCATTTATTTTTAACTCAGTAGCGAATATGATTTAAAATGTAGCAAAGTGCAATACTTTAAACAAAACATACTTAAGTAAAAGTAAAATTACAGATTTTAAAAACTACTTTAAAAAGTAGAAGTACACAAAAAATACTCAATTACAGTAACGCAAGTAACTGTACAGTAATTCGTTACTTTCCACCTCTGCTTTAATGATATGAAAGACAATTTTGGATAAAATACTGTATATTATGCAGTATGTAAGAAAACATGGAATGAATTAATAAATTAAAAGTCTTGTCAAAAACTATACTTTAAATACAAAAATTTAAATTCTGAAAAATCCCGTGCCTCAGAAAACCTTTTATCTGAGTGTTTTGATATCAGAAAATTTGGGATCAAGGCTGGATTCAACCAGGATGGGATGCCAGTCCATGAATACACACATACATACATATAAAAAAAATCACACACAGGAACGCGTGCACATGCATCAAGCATCAAGAAATTTAGCATCCCCATTCCACCTACAGGTACAGGACACTGGAGAACCCACAAGAACAATGTGAATATTGCTAGAACATGCAAAATGCAACACAATTAACATTTTCATTTTTAAAATCTGGAATAAATATATTTTTATACAAATAGGTCTATAACACAGAACAAGATTTGGTAGCTTTGTAAGTACAATACAGTATTGTGAATGACCAAAAAACTAATCATGAATCACACACTATGATTTCCTATGGCAACGGAGTTGAAGCTACATGTAAGCCTTTTACATCTTTTTACAAAGCACATATGGTTTGGTTATTTTGAAAGAAAGCATTTACTTCAGAAATTAGACAGATTATTTTCCGTGAGAAATAGCACAGCATGTATTTTCACAGAAAGGCTGCTATTATTAATATTTTAGTGCCTCTAAAAGCATTAGCAACAGATGACTAAAGAAAATTATGTAAATTGATGATCATTAAGATCATGTAAACATTTTCTCTCCAGATTTTAAGGTCATGCAATATGTATTGAATATGGAAGATATATACTGTATATATATATATACTGAGAGAGAGAGCACATGTGAATGCTGGTCATAACCAAAACCTGAGCAAATATACAGATAAAGAATTTTGCTCTTTGAACATTTGGAACTGGTCTTAATCAAACAGAAGGTTATTGATCAGGCCAGAGTTTGTCCTAACTAGACTCTAGAATGTTTGTACATATACAGGTCCATCTCAATAAATTAGAATATTATTTTATTTATAACTTAATTTATTTCAGTAATTCAATTCAAAAAGTAAAACATATATTGTATAGATTCATTACACACAGACTGATATATTTCAAGTGTTTATTTCTTTTAATTTAAGTGACTATGGCCTACACCTAACAAAAAACAAAAACAAAATTCAGTATCTCAGAAAATTTGAATATTGTGAAAAAGTTCAATATTGCAGACTCATGGTATCACATTCTAATCAGGTAATTAACTCAAAACACCTGCAATGGTTTGCTGTGCCTTTCAATGGTCTCTCAGTCTGGTTCACACAATTATGGAGAAGACTGCTGACTTGACAGTTGTCCAGAAGATGATCATTGACAACTTGGACAGAAAAGGGTGCATGAGAAACAGGGATAACCGCAGCCTTGAGAGGATTATGAAACAAAGCCCATTCAAGAATTTGGGGGAGATTCACAAGGACTGGACTGTAGCTGGAGTCAGTGCTTCAAGAGCAACTGCACACAGACGTATCCAAGACATGGGATACAACTGTCGCATTCCTTGTGTCAAGCCACTCTTGAACCAAAGACAACATCAGAGGCATCTTACCTGGGTTAAGGACAAAAAGGACTGACCTATTAATTACTTTAATTATTTTCAGATTAAAGTAAATGTATCATTTACTTCAAAAAAGTGAAACTCTGGAAACTTTGGAAATCAATGCCATCTATCAGGAATTTTGTTTGAGCGCTTCATGCTTTCCACTGCTTACCAGCTTTATGGAGATGCTGATTTCATTTTCCAGCAGGACTTGGCACTTGCCCACACTACAAGGTTAAGGACCATGGTATTCCTGTGCTTGATAGACCAGCAAACTCACCCAACCTAACCCCCATAGAGAATCTATGTGGTATTGTAAAGAGGAGGATGTGTGACACCAGACCCAACAACACAGAAGGGCTGAGGGCCGAATTCAGAGCAACCTGGGCTTTCATAACACCTCAGCAGTGCCACAGACTTATCTCATCCATGCCACACCACATTGCTGCAGTAATTTATGTAAAGGGAGCCCCGACTAAAGTATTGAGTGCTGTCCTGTACATGTTCATACTTTTTAGTAGTCCAACATTTCTGTGTTCAAAATCCTTTTCTGTTGGTCTTAAGTCATATTCTAATTTTCTGAGTTACTGAATTTTGGGTTTTCATTAGCTGTAAGCCATAATCGTCAAAATTAAAAGAAAAAAGCACTTGAAATATCAGTTTGTGTGTAATGAATATACAGTACAGGCCAAAAGTTTGGACACACCTTCACTCATTCAATGTGTTTTCTTTATTTTCATGACCATTTAC
>JAQMYL010000003.1:11311533-11327848 GCA_030014365.1 Clarias pachynema | reverse complement strand
TTTGGACGCCTTCAGCATTCCTTTACAATGTAGAAAGAAATAAAAATCAGGAACGATCATGGAGTTAGAAAGTGACCTAAAACTTTTGAACGGTAGTGTATATATATATATATATATAATTTTATTTATTTATTTTCCTCCAAACCTTTTTCTTTAAACCCATTTGCTATCAGTGATCCAGTACAAACACATGCCCTGACCTATGGAAGGTTCTAAAAAGTATACATTTCTTTCATGCCAGGACAAGGGAAAAAGCAGCCCTGAAAAAAAAAAACTACTTTCTATTGTAATTAATTTGGCTGCAAGCCTGCAGTTGACTGACTGTCATTAACCCTGGACCCGTGGTTAAAAATGATCTACTGTAAGGGGCATTACCTATCACATTTAGAGAAATGCATTTCCCTCTAAAGTGAATAAAGTGAGACAAAGTGTCCATAGTTCAGAGGTAAACACAGCTCCTGGACAGTACACGGGGCCCTCTGTGGGTTAGTCCTGGAACTGATTTATAAAGGTCAGCGTCTCACTGGCCCTAAGTGACCTGAATAATTCTGATGTGACTGCAAAGTAAATGCTGTGCATAGTATAAGTACAATAAGAAGCACTACGTAACAATGTACTTTTCATATGTTAAAACAGTATATGGCTTTCATTAATCTTTCATATGCTGTAGATGAGCATAAAGGAGCATTTCAGTTGTCTATCCTCATGTAGACTCAGACTAGACAACAACCGTGAGACTGAATAAGCAATTTAACATAAACTCACTAGCTGATTTATGCCAGCATTTGCTAGCCAACTATCTATGACAACTCCTAGAGCTCAGGGACAAAGATGTGCTGCTGAGAAGGCCACAGTATTCATCCATTACATCCATTATGCTCTTTTTTCCCCGCTATGCTTTGGAACATGTTGCTTTGACAAGAAGAGTGAAGGATCAGTTGACTGATGCTGTCTGATGTCAGGCTAAATCTATTCGCTTCTGCTCAGTATGACCTTTCAGTTCCGTATGAATGGTTAAGAAAGCAACAAGTCAGTGTTCATCGGTAATCCTAGCACCTCAGCTACTACTGTGAAGTCTTTTTTTTTTACATTATATATGCAACATTATATATTCAAATATATTGAAATATAAAGTTACAGTGTATAAAAGTCATATTCATATTTTAAACACAATTAATAGTTATGTATGTTGTAAATATATTACATTATTATTATTATTATTATTATTATTATTATTATTATAAGCATTGCAATGCACTAGATCAAGGAGGTAATTGCCTAATAAAAAAATATAATAATAATAATAATAACACCAATAATAACAATAATAATAATAATAATAATAATAATAATAATATGTATGTATGTTATATTTATATGCATGCTATATAATAATAATAATGATTATTATTATTATTATTATTATTATTATTATTATTATTAGTCAATGACCTCCTTTATTTAATGCATTGCACTGCTTCTACATGATTGGAAGTAGAGATCTTCTGTTTGCCTGGTGGAAGTATATTCATACATAAACACACACACACACACACACACACACACACACCACACCACACACACACACACACACTTGCATACACACTAGGGAGGAATAGATTTACAGTATCAGAATGAACAGATTAGTTCTAAACAATTATAAATACAGGTACAAACTGGGGTGTTTTTTTTTCTTATGGGAACACTGGGTGTGACATTAGAATTCATCCGGCGTTAGATGCCAGTTCAACGCAGAGCCTCACACATCCACAGATTCACACAGCAGGCATTCATTCTTACCTGCAGCAATTCATCTCAGCCAGTACACCTACTGGCATGTGTTTGGAAGTTGGGAGGAAACCAGAGACCCGAGAGGAAACCCATGTGGGAATGAGAAGAACATGAAGAAAAACACCACGCAGACAGGAACCTGAACTCAAGGTTGGAACTGAGGACTATAGAGCTGGCAGGCAGGAATGCTACCCATGGCACCGCTGTGCTGACGCACAACTCTGCACCAATAAGTGATTTATGGATAGTGGCATTGAGTTCATCCTTACATGCATACTGTTTATACATAACCAGTTATTCAGTCCAATCAGAATTTTCAATTGATGTTTCTTTGTGCTATTATAGAGGTGACTGACAAACGTTTCATACACTAAAATGCCCCAGGGAAACAGGGACAAAATCTGAGTGGAAGCATCTGTTTCAATGTTTGCTTATATATGCATGTGAAAAATAACATTAGGCACATAGACTTATTCTTTATTTCTTGCTTTATTCATACTAGTAGAATGAGTTAATGTTGTTAAACCATTCAAACCAGTCCGAGAGTTTGCATGTTCTTTTAGTTGCCTGAGAAACGTGTGCGATCACACAAACACATTTATCTTGGTGGCTGACTCATTATAAATGTTATGTTGATTCACGCAGGGAAAAAAATAAAAAATTATAGAACAACAGCTTTTTTAAACAGACCCTGCTGCTCCTGATGGGATTGACTACTATGAGTTTTTTTTTTTTTTTTGCTTGAAATATAAAGAGCTTCCTGTTTGTTTATCAGAACATAATGGCCATCAGTTTCTAGCAGACAAGCGAAAAACACATGAAAAAAAAAGGAGAGGAAAAAACACTGATATGGAAGATTTTCTCATGACAATTGTAATATATGGAATGGAAGCATTCGGTGGTGTTAACGTAGGCCGACCGGTTTCAAAGACGCTTTGGTGAACATTTGGTGAACATAAAGGAGCTGTTTGCTGTTCCGTTTCACAGCATTAAAATTTCATGGGAGGCAGACTCTTCAAAAAAGCTCATATCAGGCATTAACCTGCAAAAAGCAGTCAAGCATGTCCTTAAATTTCCGTCATTAAATTCTAGACCCTAGACATATTCATAATTTTATGATTCATGTCCGTGTGCCAAAATGCATTGTTCTAATATTCTAAGTAAGTGGGCTTCATTTGCCAGGCATGAACACACACACACACACACACACACACACACACACACACACACACACACACACACCAGAGTGTTCCTTTTCGCCATTGCCTGAACTGAGTGCTCATCCTCAGTCCGAGCACATTCAGAGAGCTGCCTGTGAATCCCATCACATCCACATAATCAAAGGCATTTTTCTGTAGGCCGGGGATGTACACCTGGTACAGACAAGGTGAAAGCACTGAGGCATGTTTTCTGTGGTGAATCGAGCATTCATTATAAGAATGATTGTGCGAGGGTTTTCAGCTCTGTAGCAATACCTGTGGGTATGTTTTGTGATTACATAGTCCTGTTCGCTTTGCGCAGAGCCCCGTAGTGGGTTTGGGGAAAAGAGGCCTCTCTTCTGAAATACTTGAGTGGATTAGCAGGCTCTGTGGTGGCATCGGTTTCTACAAACGATGGATGTAAGACTGTAAGAAACAAGCGCAAACTAGAAATTTACTCCAGTCGTCATGTTGCTGCTAAACCGCTTTTGACCTCTTTTGAAGTAATGTTTCTGTTAGATGTGTAGTAACAGAATGTCTGGCTGACCAATAACGTAATATTAATTAATGTTATAGGTAGAATGGTTTTATCTAGAAAACAGTAAATCCCAACAACAACGGGAAAAAAAAAAGGAATGGGTTTTAACAGTCAGGGTCACAAATACAATCAACTTTTCCAAATCCACAAAAAAATCTTGTAGCTCTTATACTAAACATCGAATAATTGGTTAATCCAAGAGGCCAACGTTTCAGAGGCAGCCAATTCCATCTGAACTTTAAGTGCCATTTTTCTCATTAAAATAACCTCATAATAGCACCCACTTGATTGATCTGGTACTTTAAAAGTGTTTTACAAAGCCGGGATAATGGAAAACATAAACGTCCAGCGCGTGTCCACACACACACTCCATTCACTTACGGTGCTAAAACACCATGGACGTGTCATCAGATAACGGGCTGCTGTTGGGAATGGAATGAAATGTCAGGGATCGACGTGGGTGAAATACGACTGCCTACCCATAATTCCCTTGTAAAAGTCGACAGCATTTTGGGGCCGATGTAAGAAGGTTAGCGTTGAGCAATGAAAGGAGCTGAGCAGAATGGGAATGAGGCTAATGAGAGGTGATAAGATTCATTCCAGACCTCAATTTCGAGAGTGGAAGAGCCAGTTGGCTTTGAGAGGACAGATGGGAGTGAACAAGAGGCAGGGTGGAGGTCTTAATAGAAGCTATTAACTGGTAAGAGGAAGGGTGATGTTCCTGGATTTCATGGAGGTGTAGTGCAACTGCAAAGGGATTATGAACATATATTGGTCTTGCGTGATATTTTGCCATTATAGGGAATTTAGTGTTGATTACACTATATGTTTTTTGTATTTTTTTTTAATGTATTTGCCGCCCACCCCAAACCCACCCAGCTATATACAGTGGAACCTTGGATTACGAGCATAATTTGTTCCGGAAGCGGACTCGTATTCCAAAACACTTGTAAACCACATTGAATTTTCCCATAAGAAATAATGGAAACTAAAATTATTCGTTCCACAGCCCAATAAAAAAAATACATAAAAATAATTAACACAAAATATAAAAGTAAAAATAAAACAAATCTTTGCTCGTCTTGTGGAACTCTCGCAAACCACGTTACTCGCAATCCGAGGTGTCACTGTATATAAAATCCCCTTCCCAACTGTGTTTGACTGGCACTTAGTTATTAACCTAGCTGTGTATCTATCCAATGACAGAAACTTCAAAGAACTTTTTGTAAGTCGCTCTGGATAAGAACGTCTGCCAAATGCCTAAATGTAGATGTTAAATGTTTTTTCTGGATTTGATTTGATACACGATATGATGTTTACAATCCAATCCAATCTTGATACAATGCAATTAAATGTTCAATGACACCAATAAGTGACTAAAGATCATTTGCGCTTTCTTTCTTTTTTCTCCTTTTCTGTCACTTGTTTGATTGAGTACACAGTATACAGTATACATATCCAGCAAATAAATTTTTTTCAAAAACATGACATCTTCTGATAATAAAACAAATAAAACCCAGGGTCTGGTTTCAATTCCCGGCCAAGCTCGATTCCCATCTCTGTGTGCATGGAGTATGCATGTCGTCCCCGTGCTTGGTGGGTTTCCTCCGGGTACTCTGGTTTCCTCCCACAGTCCAGAGACATGTAGGTTAGGTTAATTGGCGTTCCCAAATTGCGCGTACTGTGTGAATGAGTGTGTGCGCTGTGATGGATTGGTACCCTGTCCAGGGTTACTTCTGGGATAGGCTCCAGGCCCCCCATGACCCTGAATACAGGATAGTGTATGGGTATAGTGGTATACTGTCGGCGATGAGTGAGTATTTGTATGTTAAATGCATTTACCTGAGGTTAACTAGGATATTTAGTTTTTTTCCGCACCAGTTCTGAGATGAATAGCTAAACAATAAGGTGCAGAAACAGAGGCATTCTACAACAACAAGAACAACAACAATACCTGTAAAGTACATCGTTCCATGATTTTAGTTTTTTTAAGCTCTTTTTTCAACACACTCCACAAACACTTAAGACTCACTTCCAGACTGAAAACACCACACTTAAGCATTGTGAAACATCCACAATCAAAATGCTTTGCTAATCAGTAGTTGGGAAGCTAGCTGTGTGTGTGTGTGTGTGTGTGTGTGTACAAGTTATCACTTTCTCAGAGGTAACTTAAAGCCTGTGTTTAATGCATAGTCTCAGGATCATTAACATTGCAAGGAGCCAGCAGGAGCCAGACAACGCTTGTGCAGCAAAATTTTCGCGAAATACAATTACACATTTTAGCCTGCTAAGCTGCAGCAGCAAAACGGTACTGTTAACACTTGACCCTATGATGAGGTGGCAAAAGTGGTTCCTAGGGACATCTTTAACTCGCAGTCAAGGCTGAAAAATAGAAAGCGTTAATACCATGCAGCTATTATAAGAATCAGCATGGGCAGAGAAAAATGACAATTCTCACTATGAAGGAAAAAAGAGATCATACTGCATTCACTTTTTTTTGTGCGCGCTCACATTTGTACTACTGAATTGCTCTTTTTCGCTTTTATTCTGGGAATTGTAAAGGGAAACATTAGAACTGGCCTTCTGATCTGATGGTATAGTATACAGTAGAAGGACAGGCTGGTTTAAACATTTAGTAAATAACATCAGGGAATTCGAAGAGTGGGGGTGAAAAGTTGCAGGCCAATAAAAGCATGAAACAGAAATTACATTACAGTCATTAAACAGCATTAACTCAAGTGGCATTCAGTCATTTAATGAAGTCTTCAATTAGTAATAACAAATGCTTGAAAAAAAAATCCAATTTAGCTTTATCAGTCAAAATCAAATGAGTGTTTCTGGTAACACACACTTCATTAACTATTCATCACCTAATCAACCATCACAAATCCTGAATATAAAGCCTTATTTTTCTTATCAGTGCAACAGAGATTTGGTTTTAATGTAAGGGTTCAATGTAAATTATACTTACATTTCAAGCTTATCCTTTCTTCTAATCCAAGCAACACGTCTCTGACAACTGACTGGTTGTGCTGCACAATTACTCACTCACTAACTCATTGTCTATACCGCTTTATCCTGTAATCAGGGTCACAGGGGGTCTTGGAGCCTATCCCAGGAGGCTTAGGGCACGAGGCTGGACACACACACTCATTCACATACTATTTGCACTTTGGGAACGCCAATTAGCCTAACCTACATGTCTTTGGACTGTGGGAGAAAACCAGAGTACCCGGAGGAAACCCACCAAGCACAGGGAGAGCATGCAAACTCCATGCACACAGAGACAGGAATCGAACCCGGACCCTGGAGGTGCAAAGCGACAATGCTAACCACCACACCACTACAAAGCGACAGGGCTTTCCACTACACCATTAATTGTACCTTGCTGCACGATTAATCGCATCAAATTCAGAATCGCTATCTGGACCTGTCCAGTTATTTAATCGCAAAAGCCTGCAATTTATTACAGGCACTTGTTAATGTCTTTTAATATAACAAATTCTGCATATGGTAGCGCAATGGCTTAGTAGTTAGCACTGTCATCTCACACCTCCAGGATCCGGGTTCAATTCCCACCTCAGGTCTGTGTTTGCATGTTTTCCTCGTGCTTGATAGGATTCCATGCAGGTTAGGCTAATTTGTCTTCCCAAATTGCCCAGCGTGTGCCCTGCGATGGATCCGCACCCCATCCAGTGTGTACCCCACCTCGTGCCCTGGGATAGGCTCCAGGCCCCCCCACGAACACAGGATAAAGCTGTATAAATGATGAGATGAGTGAACTTGGGTATATTTACCACATACATAAACAAAATAGCAGAATTTCCCAACATTATTATTATTATTTGCACGTATTAAAGTAGCATTTGCATATCAATCTTTAGTGTGAGTAGTCATGCTGCTTCAAAAGCGTGGAAATGGTGTCATCCTGGTGGTGTAGCTCAACCTGACAATAGTTGTACTTTTAAATTTCAGAGCCTCACTCGGAATAATGCCACTTAAAGAGAAGCCTGGAAAAGAGCCCCGGGAAGCTTTCTGTTGAGCATTGACACACCTGACTATTTATAGGCCATCAAAACCAACTAATTAAGAGAGGCCTTCTTCTTCCTGCTATGACCTGTCTTATGGTGAAAGCATGGCAGAGATCTTGCTCTGCTGCAGATAGTAATTAAAGGGTTTGTTGAAAATGCTCAGAAGTGAATGCATTAAAATGCATTTGGAAGACAACCTGAAGCACAGTGACAGTGAGCTCATTCTCTCTCTCTCTCTCTCTCTCTCTCTCTTTCTTAAACCCTGCCTCTTTCCTCTTTCTCTTTCTCACAATTGCCTTTTATTTTTTTTTTTTTTGAAGCGACCCAACAACCCAATCAGGCACATGAACAGACAGACCTTTTTGTGCTCTACCATTTTCACCTTCAGACTGTACAAGGCTGCCATTTTGGCTGGTATGTGTAATAATAGTATTTTATATGATCTCTGGGTTGTTCACAGAGCAATGATGCATGCCTGGAGTAGGGATTTCTATTCCGACTGCACCATTGTCTGAAATACTCAAAGCATGATTGGCTCAGTCCTACCTCAAACATAGCTACAGTGTTAGGTCCACTTAAGTGTCCAACAGGCTCATCATTCAGTTTAGTTTTCAGGGCTGAAGCCGAGTCCTGAAAGCTGAAATTACTGCTGAATATGAAGCAAGTAAGAACACTGCTCAAATATAATATGCAGAACGTAGATAAGCACAAAGCACCATATATTGGAAAATGGGAAAGTCCTCATCACTTTGCAATTTAATAGATAAGTGTATATGTGTGTGCGTGTGTGTGTGTGTGTGTGTGTGTGGGTGTGTGTGGGTGTGTGTGTGAGATGATACCTACAGTAAGCATACATCTACTGTATGTGTATGGCACGTGTAGAATACTTAATGGATAACTGTGTCATTTTATTTCCACAGCATTTTCTCAAATATCTCCAAGCAGGCATTCCAATACAAGCCTTTTCTGATTGGTCTAGATCTTATCAAGCCTTGCGAATGAAGCATTTTTAGTGATCCTGACCCTGTCTGCTCTTCAGACATGGCTGACTCTTCCTCATCGCCTACTTCTGGTTAGAGTTCTCATCACTTAGAAAGCCACTTGCTGCCACTGAGGAGAGCTCCATATGGTCTGCTGAAAGATAACCATGAAGATGACTTTGGACTGCAGTTGATGCAAACAGTTTTGCTGCAGAGGCTTAAGACTACAATTGCTGTAAATAACAGCTTTGCACTCAAGTCGCCATTACTGAAAAATTGATAATGCTTTGTGGTTTCACAGCTGCACTTTGTGATTATATAGCACACAGTTATAGAAGGGAATCACACTATCACATGACAGCCAGATGGGTTCGCTTTTAATTCTTGTTTCTTCCTCATATCATCTTGTGAAGTTTTTTCCTTCCCACTCACCTTTGGCTTACTCATTATTGCTACATTATTGATTCATTCATTTACTTCTATACCACTTATACAGGGTCAAGGGGGGCGCTGGAGCCTATCCCAGGAGACTTCAGGTATGAGGTGGGGTGGACAGGGTGGCAATCCATCTATCATAGGACACACACACACACACATACACACACACACACATACAGTACACACAATGTTCAATTTGGAAACGCCAATTATCCTAATCTGCACGTCTTTGGTCTCTGGGAGGAAACCAGAGTACCTGATGGAAACCCACCAAGCACTGGGAGAACATGCAAACTTCACACACATAGACCCCGAGGTGGAAACCAAACCTTCGACCTTGGAGGTGTAAGGTCACAGGGCTATCATTACGCCACCGTGCCACCCTATTTCTAAATGAATGCATGTAAAATTCATAACAGATTGTTTTTGTTTTGTTTTGTGAACAATGTTCATTGATAAAAGTGCTATACATATAAAAATACAATTCAATTCTATTAACCTGAACTACTAATTCCTGTTCCTCACATAATACAAATACTACTAACAAGTAAAGTCTACTTAATGTCAATATTTGGAGAAGTAAAGGTGCAAAAGTAAAGGCACTACAATATTTACTATAATCAGATTCATACAGCACCTCAATGCAATGAGAGCTACAGTATATACAGTACGTAAAAGCTACGCTAGCAAAAGTTTGCTACTGATAAGCATGTTTCGTACTTGCAAGTCAAATCAACACTGCTAAGCCATCTACATAACAATGATATATTCAGCAACATGCAAATTAAATTTTTCAAAAACATGACATCTTCTGAAAATAAAACCAGTCAAAGAAATGTATTTATGTATTTGTATGTTAAATGCGTGTACCTGAGAACTAGGCTATTTAGTTGTTTTTTTTTCCTTTCATCGCACCTGTTCTGGGACGACACTCCACAAACACTTAAGACTCACTTCCAGACTTAAGCATTGTGAAACATCCACAATCAAAATGCTTTGCTAATCAGTAGTTGGTGTGTATGTTTGTGTGTAGGACAAATCTGTGTCTACTCGGAAGGTTCTCAGAGGTTAGCTAAACTTTTCCTTAGCAAGTAAAAAAAATCTTTAATGTAGTTTATTATATACAACAACAACAACAACAACAACAATAATAATAATAATAGTAAAATTGCAATTATATTTTTAAGCAAAACTACCTTCAAATAGAATAAGAAATTTTAACGCAGAAATCCAGAAAACAAGTTTAATAACCTTATACTTAGTTTATTGTAACCTTATAACCAGTGGCGGCTGGTCAATAAGGGCTTATTGACCGGCCGCCAGCGCCCCCTTACTGGTCGCTGGGGCGCCGCCCCCTTAAAGTTGGGCAGAGAAGAATGCTACTTTAACATGTAATTATTTAACATAATAATTTTTTATTGTAATAATGAAATAAAGTCATTATAATATTCCGCTGTATTTCTTAAAATAATTTATTTACAAAAAAACAACAACAATAAACTGTATTACGTTCGTTAGCGTTCGTATTCGTGGGGCGCCGGAAAAACGAGTGTCTGTGTACTGTGGGCGCGTACATTTTTTGAAAATCGTGATTTGAGGCTGAGCTCTAAGATTTGAAAAAATCTAATTGGATTTTTTCAAATCATCCTTGGACGCAGCACTGTGCACCCCGAACCCTCCCATTTTTGTTCTTAGCGAATCAATACTGTTTTGAAATATTTAGACTCATGTGATTGGACAATTCTCAACGAGTCTTATTAACGGTCAGCAAATTGTTAATTAATGTACTGTATTGAACAGTGATTGACGTGGAAGAAAGCTAAATATGAGAGGAAATTCTGTAATTTCTTTGCTAAAATACCCCTTCGCAAGGCGATCGGACGAAGAAAGAAAAGAAGTTAAAGACCTTGGACCAGATCAACCTGATCTTCTAATTAATTAGCAATCAAGTGATCACGGCCGAGCTTACCCTCGTTGCTTTTCCAGCACTCCTTATGCCTATTTACAGGCGATTATTAAAAATATATTTATAATTTTGTTTGCGCCCCCCCTCCCCCAAAAATGTTTTGCCCCAGCCTCCACTGCTTATAACAATAATGAAATAAAAGCCAAATCTTACAATATTCAATAGATTTTCACTTGCTAAGATGATTTTTTTTGCTGTGAGCAAACCAAGCGCACAAAAATCACCAGCGCATGGAGAACATGAAGCTGCTGCTCAGTAAATTACTGGAAAGACTGTGACAGCTCTGTCCTTTGGCTCAGTTTGCACCCCCAGTTCATTTTAGTGGCTCTTAACTATAAAAATGTTACTCAAAATTCATGCATGATTTACTATTACTACCACTAACGTTGGGGTGATTCATGGTAAAAATCACATCCTCACTACCATGAAACCAAACTAGTTCGTATGCAAACCACACCTGTCTAAACAAGCTACACCAAGAGGAAAAATACACATTCAGTTCAAGTTCAGTTCAAATGGACTAATTGCTTGATATAAAGAAGCACTTTAACTGCTGATCTAATACGCCCGGATTGGTCGCACACCAACACATCATAATATTTCTAAATGCACATTTGCTCGCTTTGCCTGTCCTTTACACGCATTGGCTCATGTGCAATGCAGCACAGCATCATGCAATCAAATGGATGAGTCCTTCACCAACAAATCATAATCAACCATATTCTTATGGTCAATGCAGACAATTTTCAGATTATAAGGCAGCAGGTGCATGGCATGGAGCAGTTGATGTTCTTCCAAAGAACTGACATGTTTATTTTCTTCTTCTTCACATACTCAAGAAAAGCCTTTTAGACAGCAGAGGCCTTGAAGAAGGCCTCATTTCCTTCTGTCAATTTCCTAGCAGCTGACCGGATGCTAATGCTTATTATCAACCACACTGAAGGCAACAGCGATGTGGTCAGAGCAGATTCCTAATGGCACAGACACACATTTTCATTCATTTATTCTGTATTCATTCTTTCTCCTCATGGGGATCACGGTGGCAACAGGCTGAGAAGGTCAGGACAGACTTTTTTATATCCAGCCACAGATTCCAGCTCCTCACTAGGGAACTCAAAATGTCCCCAAATCAAATCTAAAAAAAAAAAAAAAAATCTATCAAATGTGTCAAGGTGCAAAGATGACTAAATGATGACTAAGTCATACATAGACAGAGCCAAGTTTCAGGGTGGTGTCTGCAGTGAGTTTCTGGTGACCCGGCCACCCACAAAATGTGGTCAGATCGAGCCCATAATGGTGAGTTTACCATCTGTAAGATGAAGGGCTGGGGTCAGCTTCAATGCCAGTCAGGCAGCAGGCTTATGATAGACTAGACCTTTTCCACTAAATGTGAAGTCCTGGAGGATTGACAACATGAAAGCTGGAAAGATAATAAAAAAAACTTCATTCTAAAATTTCATTCTATTTAAAATTGCCATACACATGTCCATTTCCTTTCCTAAAGGCATAATGTTTAAACTACGCAATATAATGTTGTGATTATTCTTTGTATTTGATGTATGCAATGACTCTAAAATGTTTGTAGATGATTACGTTTACCTTTGATTTCTTCTCATTATTAATGTGTCATAGAAGTGGCAGTCACGGTCGCCTTGCACCTCCAGGGTTGAGGGCTCGATTACCACCTCGGGTCAGTGTGCATGGAGTTTGTATGTTCTCTCACTGCCTGGTGGGTTTCCTCCGGGTACTCCGGTTTCCTCCCAAAGTCCAAAGACATGCAGATTAGGTTAATTGGTGTTCCCCAATTGCCCATAGTGTGTGTGTGTGTGTGTGTGTGTGTCCAGGGTGTACCTGCCTAGTTTACCTGCCACGTGTCTCCTGGGATAGGCTCCAGGCCCCCCGTGACCCTGTAACAGGATAATCAGAATAGAAGATGAATGAATTATTGAAGAAGTGCCAGGAAAGCACTGGACTACACTTCTCATCAGCCACTGCTAGTCAAATAACCATAATCCCATGCACGTGAGGGGTAATTATGCCTGACCAGTTTGTTAATTTACAGTAAGTTCCAGTTTTTGCAGTATGTTGTGTCTTATATCTGGAATGTTTCTTGTTACTGAGTATTAGTGATCAGTCATAGTCCCTCATATTGTTTGGTTGCTTGCATGTGCATCTTCTTTATCTTTCTCTCCTGACATTTGCATGTTTTATTTTTTTTTAAACCAGATAAGGTGAGGAATTGTCATTCTTTTCCCCAGAAGCTCTCTGCACAAACTTGTTTTTAGGAATCATAGCACAGATTGTGATGAGCCAATCCACTCCCTGAAGACTTCTGGGCTTTGTAATGCACAACAAACAGCAAGCGTATTACATATGAGGAGGCACCTTTGAGGGAGTAGCTTTGCTGCGTGCTATTTCGTGGCAGGGGTTATAATTATTCCCGACAGGAGCAATCACAGAAAATAAAGTTTTATAGATTTAATTTTGAACTGATTAAGAGACACCAGCTGATGCTGCAACGTTGCGGTGATAGTGGAATTCATTGACTCTATTAGACGATTACAACTGCTGATGAGATGAGGTTCACATTCCATTCACAATAAAATGGGACGTTTTGATACTTTGATAAAATGGGATGTTTTTGAGGAATCGGGTTGGGGATCATCTATCTCGTGGGATGAGGTGATAAAATATCTCAGGTTAACCAAGGTCATAAAACTAATCAGAATGCTACTTCTCTTCTTGTGTTACAAATTGAATGAGCTGTTGAGTGTGTACTGAAAACCACTTAGGGAAAAATCCAAGTCATTTTCAACTTTTCAAATGAAGTTGAAACTAGGCGAACGCCTAAACTTTGTTTTCTTCACAAATCCTGCAGAATCTTTGAGTTTCCTGCAGAAACTCATTTTTACAGCCAATGTCACCTCTACCATGAAACCAAATTCAGACTTTTCTATCATCTGCCCAAAGTCATTCTTGAACCTTTCAGAACCAAACCGGCAAACTTCTCCAAATAGTCCTATAAATTTTGCAGGTGAGAAAAGAGAGAAGGTCTTTTGATCTATGAGCCAATAGTTTTAGGCTCGAAGAAAGCAGTGCTGTCAGAAATTACCCTCTGACATTTTATCTGCAAGTATCAATCAGCCAGCAGACACAGTAGCCCAACACGTATGGTATTTCGGGGAGCAGGGGAATCAGGGAGCAGAGGGTTTGTCAGAGCTATCGCTGAAATGTCAGGGCTTAGAATGAGTTATACTTGGTTGAAAGGTCTTAAGCCGGATGCCTAATGACAACCAGGGAGGAGAAAATAAAGGTTTGTTCTGCTAAACATTGTGAGTCTAGGAGAACAATAAGTGACTTCGTTTAATGAAATAAGATTTCCATATTTGTGATGGAGACAAGCCATTATGGCTGAAATTCCATTTTATTTTCCCTGACATGACTAAATAAAAACTCTTATAAATAAATGGCTTGTACCTATTAAGAGTTTTGATACACACGCTCTGTTGACTGAGTTGTATATCATCAGTTTTATTTTGGATGCATTTCTATGTCCATTGTCACAGACCTGAAAGCTAATGGATTCCAGGAAGAGTGGCAACATCCTTCCTTTTTGACCTTGCATTATCTACAAAGGGAACATTATCTACATGGGAAACTATTCAAAATAAGCCATAAGCTGAAAACATTGCTTTTATAATGACTTACTGAGTAATTTGCCACTCTGGTGGCCTTGAGGTGGGTGTTCAGAGTGCGGCAATAATGTACTATTATATATAATTCAACATCAACAACTCTCACAGCTGACACTGATTAGACATGATTGCCAGGTCATTATATAGCATGGAGTGACAGTGATAATCTAATGGTACTGGGTGAGCTGCGTGAACATGTTTCAGATATAAATTAGTCATTCATTATGCGAGTCAAATAATCATAAAAGCGATCCAAGGCTGGATTGACAAGTGCGTTGTTTTATTTATTTATTTATTTTTATTATGCGCAATGACCAACTGAATCAGTCTAGACTTAATTACAGATTAAAGTTTTACTGATTCTCATCAGCAATGCATCAGTGGAAAAATCTGACATCATGACAGTTTAAACCTTACATAAATACAGTATACCTTAGTTCATTTTTTATGCATATTATTACAAGTGTTCTTTTACCACAGCGCTGTTAAATACTCGAGTTTGTTTTATCCAGATGCATTTTTCAATTAATCGCTGATAACTGCAGCTTGAACACTAGTGCTGACTGCAGGGCAAATCACAGGTTTATATTAATGCTTGTTCTAATACATTATCATTTCTATAGTAAGAGCAACTCGTTTACAGGGACAGGCATGCCAGACATTCCAAATAATAATAGAACAATAATAAACATATTAAAAATATCTATCATTTATTCATTTTTACTAACTGCTTTATCCACCTCATTAGGGTCGCAGTGAATGCAGAGCCGATCTGAGCAACACCAGGAGACTCCACACACCCATTCTCACCTATAGGGGCAATTTACCATAGCAAATTTACTACCAACTAATTGGATGTTTTAACAGGAAGAAATCAGAAAAACAGGGGGGAAAAATCCCCCACACTAAAGAAGCAACTCCACACATACAGTACACTAAGCACAGGCTCCTTTTACCAAAGAGCATTTACATCATCCTTATTATCTGGTTAAATATTTATAGCGCTAAAACAGATACAGATAGTGTCATTGTGTTGTGCTCTTTCTGTAAACCCCTACTACACCCTTTGTGTACGGATCTTCAAGGCTATAATCACATTACAAGCCACATTGCTCAATTCTGTTTTTTTTTGGAAAAATCGGAACTGATTCACTTCAGGCTAGTAATGTGAACACAGCCGAAGTATGTACAGTGAAACCTCGGATTGCGAGTAACGCGGTTTGCGAGTGTTCCGCAAGACAAGCAAAGATTTTTAATTTTGACTTGGAAAACGAACAAGTCTTGGTTTACGAGTACTGCACACCCCTCCTACTTTCGCCTTCACAGACACACAGACACACACACACATTCTTTCTCTCTGCTCTACACAGAAACACTGCTCTGCCTCGATTCTTTTCAAAGGTAAAGTGCATGTTAAGTTGTTTTATTTTTACTTCACAGCAGTGATTCCGTAAGTGTGTCGCTCAATCGAGTGTCATTAGAGAGATTTTTTGTTTATTTTCCCAATAAAACAGTGTTTCCGTTGTGTGCGCATGTGTGTGAAAAGAGTGGAGAAAGGGTAACTGTGTAAGACGAAAGGGGGGAGGGATTCCTTACTTTAGCTTCTCACACACACACACACACACACACACACACACACACACACACACACACACACACACACACACACACACACAC
>JAQMYL010000003.1:11281308-11299921 GCA_030014365.1 Clarias pachynema | reverse complement strand
ACTGCCTCAGCACTGTCCATGGCAAGTACGCTATTTGACTCAGCTACTGCTACCCCCCCCCCCCCACTCCCCCCCACCCACATTGACAGAATAGCAATGCCTATTTCAACACAATGAGCTCAGCTGCAGGATTTGAACCTGGGCTCAGAGTAGAATCTGGCCCAAATCCTTCAGCCTAAAGCATGTTGCTAACACTCATGAAAACCCTCAGAAAAATTCACAGTTAATCACTAGATCATTGGTGTTGGCCCCCAAGATATTCAATATTTTTGCTCTGGTCCCTTGTTATGTGATGTAATGTATTGGTGAATCTATGAATCCATCTATCTATCTATCTATCTATCTATCTTTCTATCTATCTATCTATCTATCTATCTATCTATCTATCCAACCATCCATCCATCTATCCATCCATCCATCCATCCATCTAGGATTGGAATCACCAGGGACCACCTGATATGATATTATCACAATATCTATGTGCTGATTCGATCTGTAATGCAATTCTATAAGTATCATAATTTTATAAATATCCCATTTTAATATATATTTTTTATTTTGTTACTATTTTAAACAAACTTAGCAGATAATTTGCTCCTATCATTTGTGATGTTGTGCTGCGCCAGTGTGTGAATAATTTAGAGCACACCACCTGTATGCGAATAATAATATAATAATAAAAAAAACATTTTGGAGATAGTGTGGCAATAAATGAATTGCCAAAACAACCAAAAAGTAGAAGAATCACGATACATGACTGTATCGATTTATTACATTATAATTCGATCTATTTATTACATGTACAAGAAAATTTTTAGATACATATTACAAACAATGACATGTACTGTACAATAACTTAATTTAGCACTATTTTAAAAGTTATTTTCCTACTGATAAAATGTCTCGACATTTCTTGATACCAGTATATCACAGAACTCAAGATCAGTTTCAGTGAGACTGAAACCACAGTAAACATAATGAGACTGACATCAATAGAGCGTTCATGAAAGCTTAGTGCTCTTGTCAAAAAATGTGTTCAGATTATTCTTTAAACAACTGTACAAGGGACATTCATAGCTTTCTTTAAAGCATTCCATGTACTTCATGATGGGTTTGGCCTTCAGCAAGAGATATGAATATGCATTTCTTTTCCGTATGTCTATCGGTGAGAGGTATTCAGAACCTTCTGAAGGTGGCATCAGTTTTTCTTATGCCTGCAAAACTATTTGGTTGAAGGAGTACTTACTAAACTGTATATAAGCTCTACAGAATTTGAACCGGGCTGTAGGAGGTGTACTACTGTATGTAATATGAATGGGTGTGATGTGTGCACTATGTGTAATATGAATAAAACAGGTTGTCCCTGTAGACAAGTAGAATGTAATATGGTACCAAGGAGGAACATAGCTCTTTAGTAAACATAGACATAGACTTTATTAAAATAAAACTGAGATTGAGTAATATGGTGTTAATTAGACATCATCATCATCATCATCATCATCAACAACAACAACAACAGGTTGTTCTTGGTCTATAGCACCTGACAGATTGGAGGATTCTGAGAACTCATTTGAAGTTGCTTAAAAGGCTAAAAGCGTGTATAGAAGCTTAACAGCTCCTGAATATGTTGTCTTTAGATAAATAACTAGCCTATAAAGAAAACAAACTCTTCTTGCTAAGTGCCTACACTTCTAGATTGGTGGCAGGTGGTTTAGTGGTTAGCACTGTTGCCTTGCACTTCCAGGGTTCGATTCCTCTCCCTCCATCCGAGATCTGTGCGCATGGAGTTTGCATGTTCTCGCCGTGCTTGGTGAGTTTTTTCCAGGTACTCTTGTTTCCTCCCACAGTCCAAAGACATGCAGATTAGATTAATTGGCGTTCCCAAATTGCCTGTAGTGTGTGTGCCCTGTGATGGATTGGCACTCTGTCCAGGGTGTACCCCGCCTGGTGACTGAAGTCTCCTGGGATAGGTTCCAGGCCCGCTACAACCCTCTACACAAGATAAAGTGGTATAGACAGTGAGAGAGAGAGAGAGTTTTTTTTTAGGTTGATACAACAGTTTTATTAGTGAATAATTATCCTGTTTTCAGATGGATAACTTCAGTATAAAGAAATAAACTCTTCTTGCTGAGAGCCTACACAGTGTATTGAGGGAAGGTTTTGTTTTAGGTTGATAGAACTGTTTTATTAGTGACTGATTATGCTGTTCTCAGATGGATAACTTTAGACATTAACTAAAGGAAGACATTAACTCTTTTTTAAGAGACTGCAAGAGGCTGAGGTACTGGTCAGGTGTCTCTATCTGTCAAACGGGCGTCGGTCCGGGTTGCCAAATACTGATGATAGTTATCCAGAAATTTCTTAACATGTGAAAATAGCACGGAACGATAAAGTTATTGCGTACAGTGATTTTAAAAAGAAAGTTTCTTTACGCAAACGTGTTATATGATTTAAAATGCATAAGATGTATCTGGTCCAATTAAAGCTGTTGAGGCTGTTATTTAAATTTCTCGTTTTGTTAAAAAGCCTCACAGTTTTAAAACAGTTATTCCAATCTGGCAACCCGGGAATGGGCGGGGCTTAGCGCTTGGTGGTAGCGCGCTGACGGCTTTGGTGGCTGAGGCGGCACTTTGCTCATCACTGTGGCGGGGAGCGTATCTCTGCAGGCCGGCTACAGCGCAGCCTCCGCTCCGCTCCGCTCCGGGCGCGTCACGGCAAACCCGTGGAGTCCGCGTGCTCCCTTCCTCTGTTAAAAAAAAAAAGAAAAAAAAAAAAAGTGCGCACTCAGCCGGATAAGCCCGTCATCTGCAGGGGAGAAGACGCACCACGGACGCCGGCACACTTGGCCGAGAGGAAGAAACAAAAATAATACATACAATAAAAACCAAAAAAAAGAAAAGAAAAAGAGAACATTATGATGTTGAAGCAGCACCTGCTCTTCGTGCTCTGCAGCGTCTGCGGGACTGTCGTTAAAGGTGAGCGCTCGAGGACGAACCGGTTTATTGCCTGCGGCGGTGAAGGGAGTTGGCTTGGGCTGTCTTTGCGCAAACACACACACAGACACACACACGCACACACAGACACACTCTTCCCCCAAGTGCTATCCAGGGGACGAGATTTAGAGAATTAGAAGTTTTGTGCGCGCGCATTCTTTCACACCGCTCGTGGCTGCGAAGTTGCGGTGATGATGATGGAGAGCGTAGAGAGGAAGAGCGAGGCTGTGCATGTGTCGGACCAACTTCTACTTTCACAATTAAATATATATCTCATAGACTAGATGTTTATGGTCAATTAACGGGACTGGTTAAGCGTCGCATTTGGAGATCAGAAGGACTTGGAGGAGAGAAAAAAAAGAAGAAACAAACAGTCTTGCTCCTAATAGAGCCTAGTTGTCAGAGTCTCCTTTAATTCCGTACGTGTTTGTTTGGAAATTCTGTGAAAACCCAAATCCTTGTCCGGTTCTCTTAAAAGGGAGTGGCGGCGTACTCCGGTTAATTCAGTACCAGTGGCTTTAAGTTGTCCTGGGTCGGAAACCGCTCACGATCGTACTGTCTAAATAGTTTCTCCAAACACTACATGCATACACACAGACATCTGTTTGTCGCACTGTAGAGTACAGTAGCATACGGGTCCGGGATCTGTGCGCGAGCACGAGCTATTGCGCTCCCACCAGACTGCGGTATTTGCAGCCGTCTGCATCTTGGGGTCGTCCTAGTATAAAGCATAAGAGATTTTCTTCGCGATGCATAAAGCGAATTCGGACAGGACTGGAGAAGAAAGTTAATGCATCTGTGGATAATGTAGATGGATCATAGAGTGGGATTAGATTTTTTCCCCCACTGCATTTAGTTTATTGAGCTAAATAAAATTGGATGCACTGGATTTTCAAAGTGTCCAAACTTAAAGGGGGGTGAACCTGTTGTAGCAGGGATTGGACATTTTGTAGCATGGATTGGAGGTAGACTGTGCCACAAAGTGTCCAAACTTAAAAGAAGATAAGCATATTGTAACATATTCATCCACTTTCAAGTTTACTGAACCTCTGAGCCAGCAGGTACTCGCTGCCCCAGCTCATTCATTGCTTCATTGCTTTTTTTCTTATTAACATTTTATTATCATTACCAAGTAAACTCCCAACACGGCGCAGCTTCCCAGGCCTGCTTCTGGAAGTCTGCACTTCCTGTGGAGTTTAGTCCAGGCCTAATCAAGCACACCTGATCCAGTTAATCAAGGGCTTTAGTATCATCTGAATATTACAGCCAGGTGTGCTGGAACTGAACTCGGTATGTTGGTAGATCTCCAGCCATGGGCACACTGTGATGGAGAGCATTCCAACTTCACGACAGACACATAAAAGGTTGTAAAGACTTGAGCCAACTCCCACAAATTAAAACAAACAAACAGAAACAAAATCCTGGTGATTTTAAATTGTTGCAGACAGACTGATCATTCTGTCATGAGTAATGGTAATCATCAGCAAGACAGAACGGATATGTGGATATGGTTGGACTTTTTATATGCTTCAGTGAAACTACAACATGCATACGTTTTATTTCTAGTTAAGCAAAATGCAATATTAAGCAATCTTTAATGGCTAGTTTTTAAAAAATTTTTCTTCTGTTTTTTTATTTTATTTTATTTTATTTTGAAAGAGTTGCATATTAGTAAAAGCAAGTAAAAACTTTCCAACATTATTGAGTTCTATGTGGTAGGAATATTGCTCACAAGCTCTTCTGTTATTACAAAACATTACCAAGCAAAATCTGCCTTATTTGCATGCACCTCTTGAATCAAACGATGAACGGAGCTGGGATATGCACTAAATATATATGCAATATTTTGTCTACGTATTTGCAATTTGTATATTAGAGGAAAGTCATTTATATAACTTGTGTATGGCTTTTTGTCTGGAGCTGAAATTAGCTCAACATGCATATTGAGCAGACCTGATCAGCGGTCCCTTTGAGCAGACCTGATCAACGGTCCCTTTTCCATAAAAGGGAACCTGTTTACCATATAGTACACCGATTTGTGTGTCAGCCATTTTGTAGTATTGTCTGAATTCTCAGAGTATAATCTTATTTCCTGGCTAGTTATTAATGAAATTATTTTTTTCAGCTTGAATTTAAATTAAGGGCACTGTAATGGAAAACACATTGTATACATCGACAGTCATTTGTTAATTCAAGTGACATATTTTTGTTTTGCATTTATTGCATAACATTTCAAACTTCTGTTTGTTCTTGGATTCATGTTGCATATCTGAAAACATTACAAAATTTTTATATTTCAATATGTTTAAAAAAATATTTTAGGGCCTTTCATATCTGCATTCGGTGTAACAGCCCGTGTAGTGAATTGTAAAAGACTGAGTAAGGGTACAGTCTCAAGCAGAGCTTTTGTTTGCTCAAAAGGGGTGTTTTCACTGCAATTGCAACTCACATCACAAACAGCAGAGGGCTCTAAAAGTTACAACTTGCTCCTTTAATGCTAAAAAAAACAACCAGATTAGCTCTGACAAATGAAATGTTATACTCATAATAACATACCCATTGTATTTCTCATGTCCACTCTTTTGCAAGTTCTCTTTTGTCCCACTGACTTTTTTTATGTCTGAAAATCTTTTTTTGTGTGTAATTGCTATAAAAAGCTCAGTGCCTGACATCCCAATTGGGACCAGACATTTAGGTCAGGGTTTCATCTGCTTTTCTATGGCTCTTCGCTGTCTAAACCCCACAAGAGGAACCTTTTTCCCACCTTAGTTAGCGACTCATAGAATAAGACATTTGTACTCGAGATGTAATGTGACACACAAATTGGACCTGAGGGACAAAAAAAAAATATCCCCCTAAAACATAACTGCAGAGATGCCAGAGGGCCTCGCTACACATGTGGATGGATGCTGTGCCACTAGAGCACCACAGTTGGCTTTGGCTTATTGGTGGATTTTTGACGTGAGAGGGGTGTCAGAGGGAAGCGCTTTTATTTGCCGCCTAAAGATGCCCCCGTCTGCTGGACGAGAGAGTTAGCTTATCCTGGAAGAATGTGCTTTAAGCCTGTGAGTGCTGGCCCTGGAACTACGCTATAAATAATCCAGTGGAGGAAGGAGACTGGGAGTGCGCAGGCACCCAGGCTCACTGCTTTGTGCTTGCTGACAGATCTGCATCTACACGGATCCGTCAGAGAGCAGAGCCAAAAAAACGCCACAGTACAAGAGACACGCTGGGCAGCCGACGTGAGCTGTTATGCTGACAGCAAGCATTTTGGTCTGTTTTTATTCTTGTGACTGCTTGCATTTTTTACCAGCATCGTTTTTATTATAAGCTCTTTCAGTCAACTAAGATGGCTGGCTGGCCCCGGCTTGTTCTCTTCCTCCCTGGATCACATGTAAAAATGAGTATGATTGCATTAATTCCCGTGGCAAATGAACACATATGATGGAGCGCATGCTTTCTTGGAATTCTGACAATGCAGCAAGAGCACGAGCCTGTCTGTTGGAAACTGACCCGATAGCATTCTCTACTTGTTTGTATTAACGATTAATCCAGAAATAGCACAGTTAATCTCTTGCTAAAGCTGCATCTATCACAGCGGTACATCACTACGTGGCACGGGCACGAATGACATCTCTCGTTCTCTCATTCTCTCTCTCTCTCTCTCTCTCTCTCTCTCTCCCGCTCTCTCTCTCTCTCTCCATCAGGTTTAATGAGGCTGTTCACAGCAAATTCAGAAAAAGTAGTGTGTCTTTGAAAGACTTCCTTAATGAAAGACATATATAGCTTGCTCGAGGAGGCCATAATAACTCTACTGATAAATGGTTCTGTGACACAGTCAGTTAATAAGATCACCTACCTCTGGGCATGCAGACATGATAATTAGCTCCTCATTGAAGCCTGCAGACACAGAAAAGACAGAAAAAGAGATAACGATTATATTTGGGGGTTTTGGTGTTTAACATTAAAGTTATTCCATTAATTGAGATAGAGTGAGTTGTTTGAACTTAGAACGTGCTCGTTATATTCACCTTAAATTCATCATAGGTAGGTTTTAAATATTTTAAAGATGTTTTATAATGACCGTCTTCTTGATTATCTGAAGATTATTTCTAGTAAGAGATTCCAGTAGAAAACTTTAAATGCTCACCCAGTGTATGGCTTTGAGCAGTATATACAGGTACAGTACGTATATACAGTAGTACTGCATGGAGAGAATAAACTGCACAGCTAATTCAGACTGTAGTGGATAAATATTAAAAGACATTCTGACCCAGATGTTGTGATTAATTAAAGTAGTATGTTATATAGCAATTTACAGTTGCCATGATTATAAGCTCTATCACAGACTCCATCAAAAAAGAACCAGACATACCCGCTGTGACATCACCCATACTTTTTCTAAAGAGCGGTTTTGAAACTCAACGGAGCGCTGCTCATCGCCATCTTGGCAGGAGATGACTCTGCAGTTAATCCATAAATGGGCCAAGGGGCAGAACGAATTGAGCACAGTTCTTTGTTGGAACTTGCCTACTTACATCAGTTTCCACAAGCTAGCCAGCTTATTTTTTTCCTCCGAACCACGTGACGCCAGCTGACCGCATCTTTTCGAACTGCTCGCTCACGCACCATTGTGGGCGGCGGGACACACTCGGAGGACAGCGCTATCCGCTCCTAGCGCTTGCGTGAGCTCACAGACGCCCCTGATTGGCTGTAGAGCCGTGATTAATGTGTGCACTCTGAGAGAGCTCGGCCAATCATAGACATCCGGCTGCGAGAGGTTACAGCATCACCCGGGAACGGAACCAGCGATCTCCGTATGATAGGGCGAGCACTTTACCACTGCGCCATTCGGAGGCCCCGCTTATTTTTTTTTTGTTAATTTACATTTAGGAGATGCCCTTATCCAGAGCAACTTACATTTTTATCTCATTATACATCTGAGCAGCTGACAGCCTTGCTCAAGGGTCAAGGGTGTAACAGTGCCAACTTGGTTGTCATGGGGTTTGAACCTAGGACCTTCCGAACCGTAGTCCAATGCCTTAGTTATGTGTTGAGGTTTGTTTGCATTTTATTGAACACTGTCAATAATACTCTCATCGCCGGCCCATAAATACGAATGCTCTGCAAGGTCTACACAGATGAGAAGTCAAGTTCCAGTTAGCTAGTTAGCTAAAGTGATGCATAATAGATGGTTAGCTGTTTGACACCTGCAGTGCAGCTGTCGGCCATGCTTATAATTATGTATAATTTTATGGTGTAATGTAATTTTTCATTAATTCACTCCAGTGGTCATAATCCCGGAAATCTAGCTATGGAGAACAAGACCATTTTTGTACCGGCCTGCAAACATGTTTTATTTCTGTTATAAAGTCAGACATTTTAACATGGGAGTCTATAGGCATTGACTCACTTTTGTAGCCAGTCATCCAAGTGGTCATTCAAGGAACTGCAAATCATATATAATGGATTATTATTTTACTATCTATAGTACATGATAAATCTGGGACACCAATAACGTATGTTACCCCCCCAAAAAATGGTGGATGGTATATTTCTAATGATTATGTAAAGCTGCTTTGCGACAATGACAATTGTTAAAAGTGCTATACAAATCAAATTGAATTGAATTGAATTGAATTGAATTTATCTGCCAGGGGGTTGAAGGGCTGAACATTTTGCATAAATGATAGCCTCGGTAGCGATAATTTCTTTTTAGGTTCTTAGTGGATTAGGAGCCTACCTTGGGATTACTGGGATAGATAGATAGATAGATAGATAAATAGATAGATAGATAGATTTATTTGTTCTATGTCAATATCAATGCTGTAATTTATAACAATTCTATAATTATAATGTTTTCATGTATATGTTCTTATTGTATTCTGTATACTTGCAGTATGTCAATGTTTAATTGAGTAGACTTCCATTATACACGGTAGCAACGCTCCCGAAGTAATGAAAAAGGCTAACAATGCTCCTGCCATTTGTTTAATTAATGCAGAATCTTATCTCTATCAGTCTCCACTAGACTTGCACATTTATGTTATCCACAGGATCAACTTTAATTGTGTTTCAGATACTTTAAAATACTGCTCAACTAAGATAGATAACCAAAAAATTGGTTTCTTTGGAGAACTAATTTTAGAGCACATAATTAGTATTTCAATTTAAAAACGACATGGTACTTCTGCTTGTCGTGAAGTACTTGTACTTTTACTTGAGTACTGTGTTTGTGTATTTCTGATAGGTCTGGACATTGATGGCAGGTGGCTGTGTGTTTTCTGGGACACAAGACAGAGTGGTCTGATTGTCTCCCAGTGTCTGTTCCGTTGCTGCAGCTTGCTGTATGAATAAAAGAGCCATCAAATTCCACTGCGATGTTTTTTAAAATAGCTGATGCTCAAAATCTATCCAGAACAAAAAAAAAGTTTAAGGGGGACAGTTTGGATATTAAAACTGGCACTTGTTCCTGTGGCTGTTAAATGTGCACCTGTGGCTAAATGACATGACGTGTTGTGTGGCGATGTGTCATTTCCACTTGCAGAAACACTGTTGGCTGATTTAGGACATTATTTAGGACATAGTCTGTGATTTGATGCATAGCCCTGGTCCACTGTTGTTGTTCTGGGTTTTTCGTTGAATATTTTTTTAAACGTAGCAGTGTAAACAGCATCCTCATCAGTATTCTCTTAGCAGACCTCATCAGTCATTGTCGTTTCTTGTATCGTCTAGCACACATTGTCACCATTAAACACCACAGAGCATTTCACATCTAGTATTTTTCCTTTTTTGGTGAAACAGTAGGACACTACTAACGTGTGTAGCATTATGCGTTTGAATTCGGGATGGATTTCTCAAGGCCAGGCCAAAAACCCATACATCTGTGCAGTAAATCCAATCATTCATGCCTGTCCCTCTATGTGTCTGCCTGCCTCTCCGTCCAGCTACGTGGCAAGAGAAACTATCTATCCATCCATTTGGGATTCTCAGAGTCTGAAAAGTGTGAGGAACGACAAGTTAAAAGAAATGTAAATATCAGAAAATGTCTTTTCCCTTCTGCTGGTATATCAAGGGATTTAATTGGCTGTTTACAGAAAGCTGCATGCTCGTATTTGATTGTTAGCACATTACTGTCAGGGAAAAAAAATGACTAGACCAGAGCCTATGAATCTACAGAAAAACTAAACGCCATCATTTTATACTTTTCCTCCTAGCCTGCTACTCCAGACCAGAAGACATGCTACCTAATTGCTTTTTTCCCTTAGCATCTCACTGAGTTGTATTTAAAGGAAGCTTCATAACACTTTCTGTTATTCTGCGGGAGCTATCCAATTAACCATTTGCATTTGACATTTGGTAGGCTTTCAATCCATGAAAAGCTGTTCAGACTGTTGACAGTTCCAAATAAAGTAGGGACGAGGTACTGTTACTGTTGAACAGCCTCATCTGTGAAAAAATATATAGTCCTTCGTACAAAATGTTCAAAATGTCCTTAAAAACAGTGTATGTTTAAGCGTGAAATGGATTTGAATAGGCTTCACACCTAATACACATCTGCTTAATGCATATGTGGAACATCTGGACCACCTACATCATCATGATAGGTTTTTACATTCTACTGTCCAATAAGACTAGCAGTGATTTATTCCATATCTAATGCTATAATGCATTACATGTTTGTGTATATTGAAGGTCACATTCAGAATATTATTCTTACTCTGAGTGCAAATTGTCACAGTCTAGACCTTCACTGCAGTTTGCTATTATTTTCTCCTAATAAAACCTTTTCAACTGAATAGATCTCGGTGTGAACATCATCCAATACAAGGCCTTAACACACAGCCGCCCCGAAATGAAAAGAGGACATTGACGTAAAACAACCACGCACGAATAGTCACTAATGAAAATGACTAATGAAATTCCTCATTAAAATCGCTCTTCGAAAATGGCATCGACAGCAAATCCTCAACCAAATCCAGCTCCCTCCCCCCCTCAGCCAATGCAGCGCTTTGTTTTAATGGACACATGCTAATGTGCCTAGATAAATTTGTTTACCTGCTTTCTGAATCTCGCCGCTGATTGACGTGTCCTCAGAAAAGAGAAGGGTGCTGTGAATATTGACTTAAAAAAGCACAGTCAATCGTCAAGCAGCACACACGAGCGCACATCAGGCCATTTGCAAGCCCTTGAAAGTCTGTATTTCTTTCAAACTTGTATGGCTGCCTACTGGGGCCATCAAACCTCTGTAAAAAAGTTAATTTGAATTTTAATTAGCTATGAGCATGAGATTTTTTTTTCCAATGCATTTGAATATTGATGAGTCTTTAATTTTGCACTGCCACAGACAGAAGTTCATATTGCATACAACAAATATGATAAAACTTTGTGCATTTGCTTAAGCAGGGAAGTTTGCAATGAGGCAATATAAATAATGTTCGTCATTTTCTACCTTATCCAACAATTATAAAGAACAGTGCTTATTCTCTTTATTTTTTTTTATATATTTATGCAGTAATGCCCTTAGAAATCCACAAATGGGAATACCTGGCCTGATTTATAATAAGCTAAAAAATTAAATAATTAAAAGAATAAAATAGAAAATGCTGTTGTTCTTTGGTTGTCAAAATTATTGTGTTTTTAAAAAAAAAGCCAATTATCATAAAGAGTAGAAACATAATTTTCATGTCTTTTCAAATTCTTAATGGTCACAGGGAGTGCGAGTGAGCAGATTATTAAACATTTTATTTTATTACATTTTTTGCCTTTTCATGCTCAAATAAAATGATTTAAATATATGTTTGAATAGTGATGTAGGTCTTGACAGCTCTGCTCCTTATAGAAAGAAAGATATAGAAAGATTTCTGTCATTCATATGAATACCAGTCACATCCCTGTATAAGGCAAAAAAAAAAGTGCTTTCAGAGGCAGTGCACAGCTTTACTGGGTGGCGCTCAGTCAATATTTGTTGCACCATTATCTTCTTTCTACATCGATTGGCTGTATGTAAAGTAACAAGCTACAAGGCCTTTAGCCCTGATACATCTGAATGATTATATCCATTGCATATCAATGAAACAATACAGGAGTCTTGGAATAATTCACCTTAATGAGAATGAATGAATAAAGGTAATATATTGTAGTACACACTATGACCCTGACCAGGATAGAGCATTTTTTTTCTTTTTTTACAATTATAAATACCTCAGAGAAAGCTTATCCCACACTGAGAGTACACCAGTGCATCTTATGTTTACTGACAGTTGTATTTACCTTGGCCAAGAAGCATTACTGTACCCAATGAGTGGTCCAGTGAATCTCTTTTAGGTGTTTGGGTTTTTTCATTTTTCCTTCTGGTCTCCAGAATATCATATTTGGCTCAAAATGAAGCTGGGCGCTTGGCTCATCAGCCGTCTGCAGTCCTGACCTTTAAACAGTCTTTCTCACTCCTCTCGCTCCTTGCTGAATGCGCTCTCTCAGTGCATAGACAGCGGCCAGACAATGAATCTCATTTACTTTGTGCCATCCTCAGCGCTTCGTGTCTCTTTGAGCAGTCTCTCTCCATCGGCAGAGCCATCAGCACTTGAATCTGCCAACGCGAACATGCAGACGCCCGTCTAGCTGTTGCTATGTAGAGCAATAAAGGATGAGTGGCTTCACCATCCTGCCAACTTGAATGAGAACTAAAATTGGACTTTGTATTAGTTATTAGAACTTTTCAACTGGGTGATTATAGAGATGCTGTTTCTTAGCGTTGGAATCCTATCTGCTCATGTAATGTATTATTTTTTTTTCTTTCATTGCTATTTCTAGCTTGTCCTCGTAAAAAAAAAAATCTAGGTAATCTAAACAGTCCGGATAAAACCCAAAGTGTGTTCTAGCCTAGCGGTCAGAACAAAATCCCCGGGGTTGTATTAATATTGTAATACTATGTTGGATTACCACCTACAGTGATCATTTAAGCCCGGTTGGACACAAATGAACACAGTGAGACGGTAAGTTAATTCAGCACTGGGGATTTTGCCGTGACTTCATCTGTTATGTCAAACAGCAATTAAAAGATTCGGAATGAGTGTAATATAAACGGCGTAAGGTGATACATCTCAGTGATGATGGTGTGGTAACAAAGTGGGGGAAGATAACACCGGAACAAATTGAAGGCGTAATCACAGATTAAACAGGAAAAGGCGAAGACCATTTCATATCCAGCGTGTTTTACTGTGATACAGACGTGGAGGAGTGCAGTAATTGATTTCTGTTCTTAAATCAGTTGCTGAGACAATTTAATCTAATCAGGGAGAAAGAGAGTGTTGTGGCGAAGGCTTCCTTACGAAGCTGTTTCTGATGACATAATAGTGAAATAAAAGACATTTTCTTAAACATTTTGCCTGGATAGAATTAACTTTAGGCACAAATAGGCACGGATGTTTCTTTTAAAATACTACACTACTTTTAAATTTCTACCCAGCTAAGTGGAGAAACCATTTCTTTATCCTGTAAAATAAATAATTCTCATAAGGTATAGTAATAACTAGTAACTAATAGTATTTCTCTCAAAAGGATATATGGAAATTCTTACATTTAACATAAAGGATATGAAAATAGCTGAAATAAATTCAACTAACTATTGTCTTTCAAAAATTATTATCTTTTAGTTTAGTTTTTTGTTGTTGTTGTTAATTTATTGTTAGTGTCCTTGCCCGGTTTTCACAGCGTGCAACTTAGTTAAACTTGATGAAGCTTGGATTCGCCTCACAGGTGATCATTTGCCTTTCTTAAAAAAGGCAGGCGGTTAATCTAAAATGTAAAACTCAATTGTATTATCATTGAGCACAATTAGGACCCAAAAAAGTCAGAGTTCAGTTGTTTTCTGTTTTTAAAAAAAAAAAAATTTCAAACTGTTAAGAAGGTTGCTTATAACAAGCATAATATTCAGGGTCTTAAAACATTCTGAACCTGAACTATTCCCGGGAAAATTCCAATTTCTACCAAGAGGTTAAGACTTGTAGATGAATCATTAAACAATATAATGACTCAGAAGCGATTCTGAGAACATGCAGTGTTTTGCAGTCTCTGTATTTGAATTTTAGTAAAAGCCTGTGGTCTGATATGAAGAGAACACTCCATGCACAAATCAATATGCAGGATTATGCATGGAAACCTGTTCCCACATCCATTAGAACAGAAGATTCAATAATTTTACAGCATTAAAAAAAAACCCTTTAAATGTAAGTAGGACGTGTGAATGCGTGTGTACATGTATATAGACACATCCCTCAGACCCCAAGTTTTTGCCAAGTACAGTATATTGCCTACAGTAGTTCAGCTCCATGATCCTTTGCCATCAGTCTGTCTGTCTGTCCATCCAGCATTCAGCATCCAACATGTCTGTGCATTTGTGCAAGATTCTCACAGGTGTGATTTCAAAAGAAATATCTAAAGGGTAATGGGTGTTGAACATCTGTGTGATTCATATGGAATTATTTTGGAATTGATTCGACCACAGTCAAGGTCACACCAAGGATAAATAAGCAAAATTTATTTATTAGTAATTTTTATATCATTCAGATGGACCTCTAGTGTACAGTACATGTACAAACTAAACAACATGAGAATAAAAAAACATTAACTGATTTTTGTCCATTTTTTCCATTTTTTTATTGGCCAGGGCTTAAACAAGCCAATTAGATTTTTGCCCTAGTGTGAGCTCATAGAAGAAGATGCCCCGCTCCATCTTGTTGTTCTTCGGAGGGGTGTGCCTCAGCAATTGCTCATTTTGGCGCATTTGGTGGATGAGTATGATACAGAAAGTTTGAGGAATAAAAAATGCATTATCTGCATTACTAGACACACTTTGGCAGACCTCGGAGAATTACAGTATGTAACTTAAATAATTTGTAAAATATGGAACTTTTAAGGCTAGTTCTGGCAAACACATTTGCAACAAAAATGACTAGATTTGTTAATGGCGGCATCTAATTCGACTTGTTTCAAACCTTCTGAACTGAGGTTAAAAATTGTCACTCGACATTATTTATAGACATAATAACTTTAATAATGGTGGATTGTGGTTTTCACAGCTGCAACAAAATGAGAAAATCACAGGTACTTTACAGACCCATGAGGATCCCCAGTCGCCACTATAAGAACCGTAGCTCTCTAACCTCATTACACACTACATGAAGAGTCTCAGCACTTTTACCCATTTCAGGTGAGCCTTCAAAATAGGTCTGTCATTTCAGAATTTGCATTTTATCATTCTCGAAAAAACAAAACAATGCTTTGGGCATAAATATCTGAAAACAGAAAGACAAGACATCAAAGTCAGTAAGCAATAGACGTTTTGATTGTTAGTAATAATTTTCAACGTGTCCCATGTTAATATATCATAGTGACTTTTATCCTCATGCACATTCCTACCAGCTTTTGATGCTTTCATCATTAAAGTATAATTTCTTTCATCCCGTGGACGTTCAGGTCATTGGTGACTGTAGTTTTAACTTGTCCATTCAGCTGCAGTGAACCGCAACATTGTGCTCAGGAGCCTAACTTTCTACACGAAGACATGGAGAGTGAGAAACACAAACTTCAGTTGATGCATGTTTATATCCTGGTATTGATTTGATCTTTGTAAAGGTTCCCACGGGTGTGTGAGAGGCCTGGGAGGAGAGATAGATCGCTGGCGGATTTGCAAGTGAAGGTGTCAGTGAAGAAGCCGGGGGCGGGTGGAGGCTGGGGATAAAAGCACAGCAACTCCATGTCCTCGTAAAGACGGATCAGCAGTGTGTACGGAAGCTGCATACTGATTGTGAGGATGGCGAAGCCCTGAGCCAGGGAGCAAGATGTGCTAGTCAAAAAAAAAAAAAAAAAAAAAAAGCCCTCAGAGCTACTAAGCTGAGAGACAGACAGTGAGAGAGAGAGAGAGAGAGAGATTCAGCTTTTCTGTGCTCATCCGCTATAGCTCTGCTACTATCACTGTTAATTTGAATTATTTGAATGTTTTCAGCTGTATTTAATACTCAGAATGCTAGTAATCCTTCACACATCAAAAATAAGGTGGGGAAAGTTGAGACAGATTGGCAGAGAGGGAAAGGAAGCGAGAATGAGAACAATGCAATAGCCTAGCCAAGAAGCTGACAGATGAAGAATTGAGAATCTTCTGAAGAAATATATGCAGTGTATGAGAAGTATAGATTATAAAGCTCCCACAGTTGTATTTCTTGCGAGAAAAAAAAAAAATCTTTTGATGTTGATGACATTTCACACCTTATTACCTTATACTATTTTATAATTTATTTCTGGAGCTAAAATGCATTACAGGGAAGTTATATAACCCAGAAAGTCATGTAATATAGCAACGGAAAAAGAAAAAAAAAAGCTGCTCCCAGCTTTACTCAGGAGCGTGAGTCAGCCACATACAGCAGCTCATTCTATTTCCGTCTGTTTATACTGTTTATTTAATTAATACTCTGTTTTTTTCCCACAGTAGTATCCGGTTTGACTGTATTTATTTAGAGTGAATTCAAATCTGAAAGATTCCATTGAAAAATTTTCGATCGAAAGACAGTTCCTTTTGAACATTCAAGCCTACAGTATATGGAAGGACTGGGATTGAATTATACAGTGTGCGATCTGTCAATGTTTGTACATGATTCAGTAGTAATATGTAGTGATGCGAGTCGGTAACCATCCCATAATCAATCATCGGTTTGGGTGAACCAATGAATGATCGATTAATATAATAATCGGTTTAACTGCACAGTACAATGCTTCTTGCACTTGTTGTGTTTCCTAAAAATCAATCCCACTAATATTTAATATCATTACACCAAGAGAATATTACATATACGTACATCAACTACAATTACTCGCATGAGCATCTATTATATCATATATCTATGTTTCATTATTTATCCATTGTATAATATTTGAAGGTTACAAACATGACACAGCTGTAAAGGCAGAATTACGCTGTCACTGTAGACCAGCTAGTATTTCTGATTGTTTCATTTGTTGTCACAGATTTTGCATGTTATTCTCTTTGTGTTAAGTTTTTCCTTTATTGTTGGTTTACTTGTATAATTTTTCCTAAAACCAAAGTGCATCCACATCCGAGAGTGGCCTTTTTCCCAGTAAAATTGTATAACAGGTCACCTTGAGATAGATTGTCTGCCAGTCTACACAACCATGACGTGAGAATACACAGTTACAGTATCAGCGTTATATGCATGTGCGTTCCTTGGACTTTATGCATGTTTCTGATACACAGCAGTTACCCGGGTGTGCAGAAAAACAAACAAGCAACATGGTGTATTTTTTTTGGAATTTTTAACAGTTAAAATGAGTTTCTTTCTCAACTATAGTATGAAGTAATCAATAATATGCAATGGAATGCCTTTTACTTCATTTGTATTGTCTGTGTGGTAGTAATAAGGTAGTTTACAATTCCAAAAAAAGTTTGTATGTGTGTATTTAATTTGTATTTCAAGTAACACAAAAATACCTTAATATCACTTAATCACTCCAGTCTAAAGTGGACAGAATGCTCTGTTTACTAATGAATTGATGTCATTCAGCCATCTAATTAAGAGCATTTAATTACCGCAAACATCACATTTATTTGTAGGGCAGATTAAAGCATTTCAGTGGTATCTCTGTCTAGCAGTTGCATTTTATTTTAAATGTATACACTTTGACTAATTTCGTATAATTTACCACCAAATCGCTGAGCTCACACTGAACTATTTAGCCTGCGGGCTGATGATTTTTTCCCCCTGTAAAAGAGTGTTTATTATGAGTTTTATTTTGAAAATTGTTCAGTTTCTGTTCTGAAAATATGCTTTCCCGTATCTTCCCGTATGGAAATAACTATAAGCTACAGCACATACAGTAGTAAATCAATTCTGAGGTAACTAATGGGATATACAGTATACACTGTATTTGTAAGTGAGGCAGAATTTTTTAAAGGTTGTGCAAAGGTTAATTCGGCAGTGTTACAGTTGTTGGAACACTGTTAGTTGTTTGATCTCGTTTTTTATTTACATTTACTATAATTAAATGACAGTTAAAGCTTTATTTTGTCAATTACACATTACTGCACACCAAAATTCTTTATTCTTCACATATCCCACCATTATTAGGAGGCTGGGGTCAGGACACAGGATCAGCTATTATACAAGAGCAGACAGTGCTTAGGGCCTAACAGTAGCAACTTGGAGCTGGGGCTTGAACTGCCATTCTTTCGATTAGTTACTAAGAGCCTTGAGACACTGAGCCACCACTACTCTGAGGAACCACTTGCCGACAATTCATGGGATAACACTGAATGTTTGACCCCAACAAAACTCGTAATGTTGATGCTATTTTATTTATATACTCAGGAATAGTGCTATGAACAAGACTTTTGGTAATTTAAACAGAACCCTCAAATTTAGCAATAAACCACCTCAATTTGTGCCTTCAAGCTAGAGCTGGGCGGTATGACCAAAAATTTATGTCACGGTATTTTTCAAAATTATATCGATGTCTCGGTATTTGACGGTATTTTTTTTTCCATGCATGATTAGGTGTTAACCCCATTTCCTAATAAATTAGAGAATAATTACTGCAGTATATTGGCT
>JAQMYL010000003.1:11234618-11245034 GCA_030014365.1 Clarias pachynema | reverse complement strand
TTCCTAAGAATTTGGGTCGCGGCTTGATGACCATGTAAAAATGTGGGTCCCATGGCCAAACCAGTTGAGAACCACTGATCTAGTGTATATGTGTAGATAGAGGGTTGCCCGATCTAAAAAAAAAAAGAAGAAAAAACGGTCTAAAAACCAGTCTGGATAGACAAGCAGTATTAAAAATTTTATTTCCCATATGGTAAGTTTATTATTAAATATATTGGCATACTCGTAATGAAAGTATAACTACGGCATTGAGTAGAACATTAATTGACGCAAATATATTATACGGTAATGCACAGCTTATGAGAATATTTCTCTTGTAGAAGGACAGTGAATGTTGTAATATAAAGACTTGATTAATTTAATATTGTCTGACTACAGAGCTGTGGTTCAAACAGAAACTAAACCAGTACTGACCAAGATGAGGTGAATCTATGCATTTCCTGTTATTTGGTGCTCTTTGCCTTATATACACAGACGAAAACCAGCTGCATTTTGGAAATAGTTGTCCTTTTTACGTCTAATCATGTTGCACCTTCTTCTAGGGTTTCTCAAAGCAGTCGCTGACAGAAACCTAGATTCATTGCAATGCATGTTTGTAAATCCGTTCATGTAAAGAAATGCTATGAATGATCATTCGTATTGGGTTGGACCAAACTCAGGGCCTTAATCCCCCTTCTCTCGAGCTTTTGAAGCAGGCCTACGTAGGCAGGTAGGGCACAAGGGGAGGGCAATGGAGTGTGGCTCGCCTCAACCCTGTCACTTTGATAGAGTGAATACATTGTGAGAGATAATGGAAACTTTCTATTCAGTGAGGAGCAGAATAAAGAGAGCCTTCCCCTCCATTCATCACCATTGATTACTGTAGACCCTGTGGCTTGCACAGACAGGGAGATAGAGAAAACAGAGAAAGTGGGAAAGAGCTTCCAGTCAACATGCAAGTGAAAAAATAAATTAAATAAAGAAATAAAGAAAGAAAGCAAAATGTATGAAAAAATAATAAAAGGCTAATAGAAACCCTCTATGAGGAAGTTAGTGCTGATTTAGGTGCTTTCCGAGGTATCAGTCAAACTTTTAGCTGTTTGGGGGATATGGAGATGGTTTGAAGGTCATAAAAAATTAATGCGGTATTCAGGGCATATAACAAGGTATTCAGGTAGGAAAGGAAAGAGAAAATTGGTGTTGCCTGAGGGGACGTCTACTAATCGACAGGCACATTAACAAGATCATGAAATGAGATGATCACTCAAGTTTTCATGGATCCAGTGCAGTGATTTAATGAGTACATACACATTGACACTAGCTGAAGGAATTAGTGAAGGTATATCGTGAAGGTGCTTATTTCTGATTAGGGATGCATCAATGTCAATGGTGTATGAATTAACCCATATACAAATGTGACCCTATTTAGTCTCACAGGTTAGTTTTCATATATTTTTTTTTTTCAAACATTTTTTTCAAATGGATCAAATTCAGATGACAAAATCGCTTGATAAATAATGCTCCTGATCCTTCAACACAACTGAGAAAGTTTTAATCCTAAAACATTGTATCAGACTGGATTTTATTGAACCATGTATGTGTAAAAATGTATAATTCAAATCAATGCAACTCAATACCTGATGTTTCACAAATGCATTGTTCACATGCATAATATACCCACTTCTTTCTGGAATGTTTGAGAGGAAGGTTCACAGGGCATCTCTCGATTGACATGAGGTTGTCGAACTGTCAGAGCCAAAAATGCACACACCATGCTGACAGTGCTGGCATGGTTTTTCATTGTTGCCCAGTATTTCTGAGATAGTGGTTTCATATTAAAATTTTTTTTTAATCTTTCTGGTATACTGTAAGTCAGGCATGTCTGATTTAAATCAGTATACACATAAAGATATTTGGACCTCTCAGCAAATACGGTGGTGGTTAGCACTGTCGCCTTGCACCTCCAGGGTCTGGGTTCGATTCCCACCTCAGGGATGCATGCTCTCCCCGTGATTGGTGGGCTTCCTCCGGTTCCTCCAGTTTCCTCCGACAGTTTAAAGACATGCAGATTAGGCTAAATGGTGTTTCAAATTGCCCGTACAGTAGTGTAAGAATGTTGATCCTACCGGAATAATGGGAATAAATACAATGGTCATCATAGGCCCTGGCCCTAGTTGGACTCCAGAGGTTCCTAGATGGATGGAAACAAATACAGATATTGGCATATGTTTTTGTGACATTAGGAATCCCTCATTATTTATACTTCAACACCCCATATATGAGGTGATACTATGAGTCTCGTGTAAATTATCATGCTAATAAACAGACAAGATGTCTGGCGTGAGGAAATATTTCACCAAGCCGAGTGCTAAACTGCTCTGTAAAAATATCAAGAGAAGGACATACACCATCTTCCTACAAAACATAAACATAAAATTCAGATTGAGAAACACTTTATTAGCAATGCACAGCAGAGAAATGTCCGCAGACAAAACAAGGAGAGTCTGGAACAGGCGTTTGTTGAAAACAAGGGATTCTGACGCAATAAAAACAAGACAGATTTTCCTTACAGCTGTACAGAAGCACTTTTCAAAGGTGAAACGAAACTAGCAAACCTTCACTTTCTACTATGTAAACAAAGTACACAACCATACTGTATAACGCAATAAAATGATAAATTCTTTTTTGATTAGTAATAATCATCAATAATTTAAAAAATGGTATTCATACATCCGTATACTGTACATTTGTATATTCTATCAGTACATGATACAGTGGTGTCTAAACCCTATACCGCCGGGGTTGCCAACATTTAGGGAAAGAAATTTTCAAATTTGATCTGGATGCCCTTTTTTTCCCCTTAGATGTCTTGTCTGACTTCAGCTATATGAAATATTCTAGCATGACTTGTTCTAGTTGGCACCCTACAGCATGCCATTTACATTCCCCCTGACATACACCTTTAATTTCAACTTTGAAATTTACTTAAACACCACTAATGCATCTAAATACATCATGTGGGTGCTGGCAAACATCTCCCGTCCACGACCTCTGCACTCAGTGCCTCGGGTACCCCTCTTTTTATTACGTTTGCAGAACATGAAGAAATTACCAAATCAAGTCCGGAGGTTAACCAGAGTTCACAGTGAATCACAAAACCCATGGCAGAGCATGGGAACATATTGCTCTCCATGGAAACCCGTGGCTCAATTAGATCTCTTCACTGCCTCGCAGCTGAGAAAGTCTGGACGGTGCGTGTATCCTTCTGTCACACGCATTAGCACCTGCTCTGGCGACGCCAGTCCTGAGAGGTGAGACACGGCTAAGCTCGTACTGACGTTGTGTTAACCCAGGGCTAGACCACACTCAGAACAGTGTGTGTGTGCGTGCAGAGCTAGGAGACACGGACACATTTGTTCCGTGGCCAAACTGCAGGAGTGCGGGCTGCTCCATGTGGGAGAAGCGACATAGTGAGACGAGCCACATCCATCATACTGGTGCTCTCTCAGCGCTCGAATAAATGTACCAGTTACCTCTCGAGCACACAAATAAACAGTTGTCAAACACAAACTGCCACACCATCACAACATGCGGGCATGTTTACTGCCGATTACTGCTGACTTCTTGCGGTTTTTGCCCTCCTTTGTGTGCTTGGTAATCAAATGAAGGCAAATTGCGCACTTGTTTTAGGGCACACTTATCAAGGCTGCAATTTCATGTTGAAACATTGTACACATCCTGTGCCAGGGAGTGTGGTTTGGGATGGCAGGGTAGGAAATACTGCAGAGATTATTGATGCATTACAGTCGAAGTGTGGATTTAAGCAGATTTGAGCGGACCGACAAGTGTAACGACTTACAATACGAAATACAACCATTACTAGCATCGTATAATGCAATATCTTTTGGGTGTTATGTTTTCATTTAAAGTGACTGATTTGTGTCAGCTATTTGGCGTTGACTGTCATTAATATTACATCGCATTCCACTTATCCTATATTCTTCTACTATTATTATTATTAATTGTAATAAGGATCCCATGAAGTTATACAAGGTGCAAAACCATCTCATGTGCAGACAATGATGACAGAATGCTCATTGAAAAATAAGTATTATTCATTCATTATATTCAGGAAATCTGTGTGTGAAGCGTAAACGCACCTAGAATGGTACACCAGTCCATCATGCACATTCTCACATATTGGTATTGGGAGGTGAGAGGAAACCAGAGCACTATAAACCTATGTAATAAACCTATGTAAACACAAAGAAGACATGTTACAAGCAAGAGTAGAATAAGTGCAGTACTATGTCAAAACAAGATGTCAATAGTTTCTTTTCGGGGGTTTGGAAGTTCCAGGGCCCTGTTATGTGCCTTGTAGTGGCTAGCTGCCTCTGGCATGCTTGCTTTCGTTTATGGTCAGTCATCGTGACTCAGCCTGCCTCAACATTAAGGCCCCTTCTGAGTCAGAATCGCCACTGCAGCAACCGGAGAGCAACAGCCACATCTACTTCGCTGGGGATACCGGAGACGCCAAAGCTGCAACTAAGGCTATTACGGCTTTTCCATTGTCCCTTCCAGATAGCAATAGCTGCACTGATTTTGTCGCATCTGAACCACCCAGCCCCCCCCCTCCCCTTTTTTTGCCGCCTCTCATAAAAACGACTGGGCGAGGTTGGCTGGCCGCAACTACAAAGCTGCTGCTGAGGATCTAGCAAAAGTTGCCTCCTGCGCGCTGCTGTGCCATTGCCAAACGTCCACCAGCTTCTTGCCTACATGCCGGGTGGACACTGCTTCCGACCCACACATGTACAACCTCACACTTAACTTCCACTCTTTATTTCTTTTCTCCAAAATTCCTTGTTTTTTTCTTCATTTTCTAAATTAAATTACCCTTCCACTCTTTCACTCGCCTTGTGTCTGTGAGTCAAAGATCTTGCACTAGTATTCAAGGGAAAAAATATACAGTACACAGTATATATTTTAACGGATGAGCTGAACAGAAGTTCATCATGGCCACCCCTGAATTCTTAGCTAATTTTTTAACCACTCAGTCATTTTGCTTGTTAGTTAGATGTTCATAGCCTCACTGGACTGAATTCTACGGTGTATTCCAGGGCTACAGATTCTTTAACAATGTTTGGCTGCAGCTGGATTTGCTAGATGTGCAAGTAGGCCATATCGGGCGCCAGTGTTGTCAAGTCTATGTCATGGTCAGATAGATATCCAGAAAAATATCTCGTTTGTTGTGGAGTACTTGTACTTTTGTACTTAAAGTACTTTTTTTTTTTTTACGCATACTTAGTGCTTTAACTTATATAGTAAGTGAATAATAAGTGGTACTTGTTTCTTGTAGTAGAGTAGATTTTTAGGGAAGTACTTTTACTTGAGGATTGTGTTTGTGTATTTCGGCCACCTCTGAGTATAGGAGATTTCTTCTTCTTCTTTTTTTTAAGTTTGAGCATTGAGTCTTGAATTCCAAAATCCTGAAACTCTGAGATTCTGTTTTACATTATTTTAAAATGTAATGATTTGAAATTTCACTCTGTGAAAAGAATCCCTTTCTGTCCGTGCCAAAAAAACACTGAAATACGCTTTACCCAGTTTACGGTTTATAGCCTGTAGACTAAGATTTTTTCAGGGTTGTTCTAAAAGTCTATTGAGTGGTCTGTGAACTACTCAAAGTCTGTATCTCATCATTTACTTGACTTACAAGCAAGTCTGTAATATTGATTCTAAGCTTTTGTTACATTCCTTTCAGCATTTTACTTCCGTCACTGTAGTGTACACAACGGTGTGTAGAACAAGTACGACCCGTGACACTTTATACAAAAGATCCAGATTCTCTTTTTTCGGGGATGCCTCACACTGCAGCTTTTCTTTTTACCTTGATTGGCACAATCTAAATACCAGTAATTTTTCAATGAGTGCACATTAGCTTATGGCAGAGAGCGAGGTTCAAGGAAGACAAATGTCTTTTTCACAGAAGACTTGATTCTGATTATGTGGCTTCCTGCGAAGACACCCGGCAGAGCTCCAGGAATCGGCAGGGAAGCTCAGGAGGAAACGGAAAAATGATGAGGAAGAAGGCGGGCAGTGGAACGAAGCGATGGATAGGCATGGGAGGAACACAGCTGAGTGATAAGGAGAGACGGAGTGAAGTGTTAGCTATTCTTGCAGCATCACTCATGCTGCTAGGCTTAAAACCAGGCACATACAGTATATAAAGTTTTAAGAGTGAGAAGCGGTAGTTATTGCATGGGAGATATTTTGAGTTAATGTGGAGAAATAACAAGTGTGCAACACCGCAATGTAGTCTGTAATTTGTGAGCTGCTCTTCTTCCTCATTAAGTCAACTAATGTGATGCATTTAGGTAAAATTTGTGTTTATTGATTAGCTGGAGACTTGTTTATGTTCTGTATGCTGTCTATTTATGGCCTCACTTATGAGCATATGCACAAAAACAGATAAATTACAGGATTTTTTTTTTCTTTTTTTGAGACTGGATGGTATTGTCTGAAAAGCCTCCTATGCGAGCTGTAATGATTTATGGTTCCATCCAGGGTAACAAAACAACATTACAGCAGTTATGAGTTCCAGCAGTGCTGTGTGTTGCTGATAAGTTGTAAATCCATTTGACAAATCCATTTGATTTTTTTCTTCTTCCTAAAACGGGCCCTTGGGAGGTTGGCTTAGAAAACCTTGACATTGTTAGAACATAATGGCACCTTCAGAATTCCCAACTATGTATCTTGTCCACTAAGTATCTAAACACATATGCTTGGATACTATACTATAAAAACAAGTGAATGACTGTATGGGGTCATTTTTTCATTTTTGCTTTTAATACTGAAAAACTAAAGTTGTAGGTCCGTACAACATTTAGTGTCATTCACTGTCCTAGAGTCTTCTCTTCACGTACGTAAATGATGATGACCTCTTACCTGTCTGTTCCACATAACAGCCTCTCTCCCTCTCTCCTTTGCTCCATCTCTTCTGTATGTGCCATGCCGGTGAGAAAGAACAAGTCGTGTGATTAGCGAGGCTGTCAGGTTTATCCTGGTGGCGGCCTGCTCTCCCCAGATAGGCGCATTAGCGTCACGCACAGTGGCTAATGGTGTTTATCATTAGAGGCAGAGCAGGGCTGGGAGAGCATGAGAGGCTGCTGCGCCAGGATGCGCCAGACTGATGAGGCTTACTCATTTACAGGCTCAGGTAATGGCCGAGCCCATTTCCTATTTCCTCCTCTGGATTGCCGATTACTTGGCGAGTACCTGTAATACTATTTGTGGTGCTTTCGCACAGATGTAGCAACAGGATGTGTTCCTTCATAATAATTTGCTAGAAATAGTGGTTATTAATGGTTCTTTTTTTTTTTTAATCCAAATGATTCTTTTCCCCTTGTTAAATGGTTATTTAAAGTTTCTTATACAAAAGTTAGTTCCGACTGAGTAATCTACAGTAATTGGACGAGAGGCATTCCACGAGTGGTGATATACTGTAGTAATCTTCCTAAATTCTCCCTGTTCTTCTCTTCCTGTAGCAGCCCGCACCAAATTCAAAACTCGCCTACGAAGCTAAAAATGGTCCAGCACCCACTTACCTCTCAGCTCTTATCACAGCCTGCACCGCACCACGTTCCCTCCGATCCTCCAGCCCTGCTTGGCTGGTCCCACCATCTCTCAGGGATCAATGAAGACATGCATCTAGACTCTTTTTGGTTCTGGCACCTAGGTGGTGAAATGAACTTCCTCGAGATGGTTGTACAGCCGAGTCACTGGCAATCAATTCAAGTGATGACTAAAGACTTCTTAGATATTTGGGTTAATCCCCCGCCACCCCACCAAAAAAAAAGTGGAAATATAAAGTAAATCTTGTTTTTTTTTTAATTCTCCACACATTTTGGCTACATGGTACAGGATTGGATTTAAAACTCTATTTAAGTTAGTCGCCAGCTCTGCCAGTTGCAGTTAGTTAGTTAGTTTTGCCAGTTGCGGAAGGATATGTGTTGGCAGAGCAAGATAGCAGGTTAAATTAACAAGCAAATTATAATCTGTTGATAATAAATGGTGTTTGTGGAAAAGCATTGTATAAAGGCAATAATACGCTTGAGGTCATGTTGTACTGAATATCAGCACAGCTGTGATGCCTTCGGCACTCGGGTTGCCCTCAGCACATCTTAATAATTCCCATCAAACATAGCAATCATTCATTCACACATATTCAGGCAATGACACCTAGCAGCAATTAAGCTTAATTAATCTATCGGAGAACCCAGACGAAACGCGAAATGTGAGCATCTGACAAAGTGAGAACATGCAAAACTCAGCACCGGGAATAAACAAAAGGATGGAACTATGAGGCAAAAATATGGGGAGACACTTTAAGTCACTTACACTTATTACTATGTATAAAGAGCCATAAAGTTTTTTTTCTTTTTTTTTTTTGAACAACAATGTATATGGAATAAATTCAGGCATCACAAATTAACAAAATTAGTACTTTGCTACAAAGCTGTAGTTTGACATTCCAGCTTCGAGACATCTTTGTGGTTCAGTTTTAGTCCATTCCTCCGGGCTAACCTTTTTTTAGTTCCCGCAATTTCATACATTTTTATTGGGATTCAAGTTGAAAGATAGGCTATTCCATAGAGGGACTTGTTGAGTTATACTGGCTGTATGTTTGCAGTCATTGTCTTGTTGAAATGTCCATCTTCTCCCCAGATTCAGTTTCTTGGCAGATGAGACTAAATTATTTTCTGTTATGTGCTGGAATATTGCACCATTCATGTTGCATTGAATGGTGTGTATTGTCCCAATGCCGTTTGCAGAGAAACAGCTCTCTATCACGGTGCTCTGACCTCCGTACATCACTGTGCATATGGTGTTCTCACCATTATACATGCAACCATTCTTTCTTCAAATATAATAAGCTGAACATTGCCAAAATGTTCTATTTTTAGAACACAAAGACGCAAGTATTTATATTTAGCACTGGGGCTTTAATCCCCTGCATTATGATCAGTAAACCGAAGCCTTAAGCACTGAGTCCCTGCTATCCCATCTAACCCGGAGTACATTGTTTAAAACGTATTCTGCTTTATCTGTATTCTCTTAGACATGCATCTCTGTGCTTAATTCTTTTAAGCAAAGACAGTTGCTGTGTATTTTATTGCTCCCTGTTCTCTGTATTACTGATGTTCCTGCTGCTTTCAGGTCATCATGCAAGTCTTTTCGAATGCTGCTAACTTCTTTCTTACATTTCTTATCATTAGTCAGTGAAAATCGCTGTGAAATTGTACATGGCACACCTGTGTGGGAAATGATTAGTGGTTACATGTACTTTCTGCCTGAATATTATCCAACCAGTAGTACAGGATCTTTAATATAATTTGCTACGGGTTTTGATTTTAAATCTACAGAAATGCATTTACAGTAGCAAGAGGAGTATGGAGTATCTGGTGCCAAAAGATACACTGCTCAGCCAAAAAAAAAAGTCACCACCACCTGGAGTCTTCCATTGGATAATTACTGCAGTGATTAATATGTTCCAGCTGGCAACAAGTTATTTAACCCCAACCGATGCAGTGAGTAGCTTCTCAGTTCTTAAACAATTATGTCAGAAGACAGATGTTTCAGAAGGATCAAATTACTGGCACACGTCAAGCAAAGAAAACAACTACAGTACAGACCTAGCTGAAACTAGAAAATTGGTTTGTAAAATTGGTTTATAAACTATAAAACGCTTTATTAAAACCTGAAAGTATAGTATAGTGGTAAATCATCATCTCATAGGAAGAAAGGTCGAAAAAAAAAAAAGAATGATCATGACTCTTGGTCACTTAAACGTTAAACGTTGTGAAATCAGATAGTAAAACCACAGTAAAACTGAAAGTAAGCACATTTAAATATGGAAAGAAAACTTAAGGGATTGTGACTAAACAGCTATGTACTGTAAAACTAGAGAAAACATCATCAATAAGGCTAATCCAGAGGCGGGTAGTTATGAGTTACATTTACTTACGTAACTTTTTGAAAAAATTTTACTTCTATGAGTAGTTTTACTGCACCATACGTTTTACTTTTACTTGAGTAGATTTGTGAATAAGCAACTCTACTCTTACTCCACTACACTCGACTCGTTACTTTTCTAACTGTTTATTCTACACATTAGATATTCTTTTTTTTTGCCAGAGAAATGACTGTGTTTCACCAATCAGCTGTAGCAAAAATAATCACATGACTCCATTTGACCAATCAGTCGCAATAACAATAACCACATGTAGTCAAATGACCATACAGAAACACTGCACTATTAAGAAACATCTCCTGGATGCACTGGGACGCATCATCAGTGATGTTTTCCTGAGGTCATCGAGTGTTTCGGGTCTCGCAACATCATACACCCTCACCCAGTCGACCCAGCCGGGGGTGATC
>JAQMYL010000003.1:11199794-11234518 GCA_030014365.1 Clarias pachynema | reverse complement strand
TGCTGTCGGGGGGCTTGGGCGGATGAGGGCTTTATTGGGCTCCAGTTCCAGATCTCTCAGAGGATCGCTTACGGTGTTATCATAGTGTTATCAAAATAATCGTTAGTTGCAGCCCTAGTTTCTTCTGTTGGTCAGTTCTAGGTTCCTCGACATGAAGTGACCAAAAATCAGCTGACTACCTGAATATACTGAACAGGTTTTTACATGAATGGATTTTTATTCCCTGATGGCACAGGACTATTGCAAGATGACGATGCCAGGATTCATCTGTCTCAAATTGGGAAAGAAGGGTTCAGTGAGCATGAGGCATCATTTTCACACATGGAAATGAAATAAATGTTGTGACATTGCATAACAAAATCTTAACAAAACGATGCTACGGCATCTGTGTGCTATAATCAAAGCAAAATATTAGAGTGTTTTTTTTTTTTCTTTGGCTGGACTGTGTATAAAATGGCATTTAACAATGCTATTGCTTACACTACAGGTGCATAGGTATCTTTCAGAACAAAATACTGATTTGGTGGGATAAAAACTAAATAGGTAGAGTGTACTAAATAATGAAAGGTCTGTCGGTGTGGTCTTTGTTGGGCATTTATCACGTGCAAAATAAAGAACTGAAAAAAACAAATTTAATTATGTTTTTGAGAATAAAATAACATATTTAAGCTTTGACTTTTTTTCTGGGATTTTATTTACCAGATTTAATTGGCTTATAAAAATTGGAAGTCCCCAAGACCATACTGTACATAGTGGGCATTGATTAGTATTGGTGACAGAACGTGTTGTTAAAACGTCTAATGCTGTCTAATAAGTCTGCAGGCGGCACAGTGGTATAATGGTTAGCACTGTCGCCTTGCACCTCTAGGGTCTGGGCTCGATTCCCGTCCAGGCTCGATTCCTGTGCATGGAGTTTGCATGTTCTCACCGTGCTTGGTGGGTTTCCTCCGGGTACTCCGGTTTCCTCCCACAGTCCAAAGATATGCAGGTTAGGCTAATTGGCGTTCCCAAAATTGCCTGTAGTGTGTGTGTGCGCCCTGCGATGGACTGGCACCCTGTCCAGGGTGTACCCTGCCTCGTGCCCTAAGTCTCCTGGGACAGGCTCCAGGTCCCCGCGACCATGAATACAGGATAAAGCAGTATAGAAGATGAGTGAGTGAGTGAGAGTAAGTCAACACAACACATATGACTGGCGGTTTGTATTTCACTTCTGTAAGATTCATATCACAGTATTTGATTTTGATCAGTATAAAAGCAAAAAGTGTGTTCTTGTAGACTGGTTCTGAGCAGTGGGCAGTAGAAAATCTGTGTAGTTAATGAGCAGAATGCCTACACACACGCGCGCGCGACAGCTTTAGAATAAAAGAATAAATGCATTTGAAGACTTCAGTGACAGATGTTCTTGTCTAGACATGTACTTTTGTTAAAAAAAAAAAAAAAAGTAGTCAGTGTCTATTTTAAAGCCTTAACGAGTCACGTTTACAGGTAGAAAATTGTGCAAAAATTGCAATTTGGTACAATTTGGTAAATTGTGAACGTGTCTGAAACATGGTGGATCAGGAACTGGCCAATATGGTGTAAAATATTCTACTGAGGAATCCACCTCCGAAATTAGAGTCAGGGTGATTGAACCATCAGCAATCACAATTACTGGTCAATTTGGTCAATCCGCCTGCATCAACCCTGATGGCATAATTCAGACTGTCAAAACGATCTGTGCGCACGTACGTGTGTGTTTGTGTGTGTGTCATGGTGAGATCAGGCAGATGGCAGTATCAGAAGCCAATTGGAGAGGAGGACTCAATTTGATGTTCTTTAAACTACCAACAGTGAGTCTGTTATGATCAGTCTGAGCCAAGACAGTGTAAAGGATATTATATTTAGACTATGCAGACATAGAGTTTAGCATCCTCATGGTGTCTCCGGATGTGTGAAGGTTGTATAGCTATGCATACCATCATCGTAGAGCTTCAGAGGTTTTTGTGTGTAGGTGTAAGTGGAAAGGAAGTGCACAGGCTCTATTCAGTACTGTCCCTCATTAAATGTGAGAGAGGCATTCTTCACCATGTGTTGTGAGTGCTGCGCTCTAAAGACTCGCCTATGGTATGTGTGGAGCGTACTATACGAATAGTGCAAAATCATCGGAGGTGTAGGCTGAGAGAAAGAAACACAAAAAAAGATAACTATAGAATACCCAGAGGCCGAAGAGAGAAGGTGAGATGAGGAAGTGACAGAAGCCTACAGTAAAGATTTGATCGAATCCTTTTTTATTTATCGTAAGTGCTTGTTATTGTTAAGAATAGACTTAATACCTTCTGATCAAAATCTAATCAACAGTGTTATAGAAATCTGTCTCAGTTCTCCCTGGGGTCACATGGTTGCATTGTGATCTCTCTTTCTTTTTCTTCGGTCGTGTGCTTTGAGTAAGTTCACGGGTCAGCCTGTACTGTATACTGTATATAGTGACATAAAGCAGTGGAGTGGAGACAGGAAATTGTATGCTTTTATACTGGCTATCCTATGAAAAGGATAAGTAACGAGTGTGATATTTTGCTACAGTGGGTAATTTTTTCCCCAACTGTTTTAGGGCTGAGGTTTACACTGTTCTTCCATAACATTAAAATCATTAACATTAAAATCACCTAGGTTTTCGGTTCCCCTTATGCAACCAGGGCGGATCTGGTCCCTTGGAGCATGACTCCACTTAACCTGTGGGGTGTGCTGTGGTGTCTGGCACCAGGTCGTTGGCAGTGGATCCTTTGGGTGCTCAGGTTCTTTATAGTGATAACATAAAAGGACTACTACTGTGGTGTTTGAGGGCATGGTGGTTTAGTGGTTAGCACTGTTGGTTCGATTCCCACCTCAGGGTCTATGTGCATGGAGTTTGCATGTTCTCCCTGTGCTTGATGGGTTTCCTCCAATATTCCAAAGACATGCGAATTAAGCTACGTAAGTGAGGTTCCCAAAATTTCCATAATGTGTAAATATTGACTGGAAGTCCTACCATGGTTGTGAAATGGGAAAAAATACAATCGTAATCAACATTAACCTCCATGGTCCCTAGTTGGACTTATAAAGGCTCCTAGATGATGGATGGACTGTGTTGTGGTGGAACATTGGAGTAGAAGTTATGCCTAAAGAAAGATAAGCTGAAATATCCTTTGAGGAATTAAAACAAATCTTATATGGCATTGCTTTTTAAATCCTTTTCTGGCATTTATATGGAAGATCTCTTCCATCAGTAAATAAAGTTTCTTACTTTTTTCAAATGTTGTTTTTCATCTGTAATCCATGTTCCACTTACAGTAGTTTGCTAACTACACAATTTCTAATAAGTGACTGCGCTAGCCAACCTTTTAGTCATACTGTAGATTTCTAAATGTTATTGGTATTCTTTTATGCAAAGCTATAGCGAGCATCACAACATGTTGGATTTGAAATAAATAAAGCAAAGAGTGAGTTTAGTTTAGCCATAAACTCAAACGTATGAAGCTCTTTCTTCTCTGTGTAAAAATAACCTGTTCGCCAATCACAGATGACTCTGGCAAACCTCCTACCTGCATGGATGAAAGACCTGAAGGCCTGTAGACTTGTCTGTATTAAGCCTTTCACATTCACCTAAAATCATCTTAGTGCACCGCTGGCACACGTACAGAGAATGATAAGGTCTCTAGCAATTTAGATCAGACAGGTTCGACTCAGTGGAGGTGGAGCGCTAGATCTCTATCAGCTGAAACTGAAAGGTGAACAAATTCAGAAGGACAAGTTATTAGGAACTGCATGTCAGGATGCTAGTCTTACTGTGAGTGGGAACTTCAGTCTCTGATATATCCACAAATGAAAAAAAAAAAAAGCTTTACATGTGTATGACATTAGTAAAAAGGAAAGGTTAATGCCGGAGAATGAAGAAATCCTACAATATAAAAATCACTCTTTTAAGAATATTTATAAGTTTGTTATTCCAAGTATAATAGATAGTGAGCATTGAGCATTGAGTACTTAAATATTAGTGCAAAAACTAGTGGATTTACTCACTCACTCATCGTCTATAGCGCTTTATCCTGTATCCAGGGGCGTGGAGCCTATCCCAGGTGACTTAGAGCATGAGGCGAGGTACAGTACAGTACATCCTGGACAGGGCGCCAAACAATAACAGGGCACTTACACACTCATATTCACACGCTATGGGGCGATTCGGGGATTTAAATTAGCCTAATCTACACGTCTTTGGAATGTGGGAAGAAATTGAAACACTCCATGCGCACAGACCTGACGCAGGAATCAAACCTGAACCCTGGCAGTGCAACGTGACTGTGCTAACCACTACACCCTTATGGATTTAAAATAAAAGTATTGAGAAATAAAAGTTTTACTAATCCTTAGGTAATCCTAAAACATAAAAATATACCAAACCTAAAATAAACAACTCTAAAACAAGAGACAATTTTTACAGAGAAAATAGCCAAAACCCAACATCAACATTTTGACATATCACTTGGCAGATAAAGAAGATGTATATGCACATCTGGCAAAGTTTTAATATTTAAATTATTTAGAATTGACACTATTTATACCAGTACACTACTTGCTGCTTGTGAAAATGAGTGAAAACCAGGTCATTAGGGTAATTTTGTCATAATGACATACAAACCTTTTTTTTTTAACTCAACTGTATGTGTGAATACGGTCGACCAGAAGGTGAGTGGTGTAGTTAATAATGAAAGCATTAGCCCTTCTTTATATAAAAATCTCTCTCAGAAGAGCACAGTCTGGATATTTGAAGTAAATTGGATTAAATGAGACAATAATAGAATTCAATATATTTTATTCTCCTCAGTGGTGGATATTTTAATAGGAGTTGAGACCTTATCAACTCATTAGCCAGATGGGCTGAGCTCTTCAATCTCCAAACAAGGTTTCTAATGGAGAAAGTGACCTAATTAGCTCCATTCAGGCCAGTGAGGAGTGCGAGATGAAGAAACTATCGTGAGCGTTCGTTTAGGCACAATAACAAGGGACAATGTTCTTCTTTATAAGTCAGGCTGAACAGTTGTTGGCAGTTGTAAGAGCTGCCAATATGGAGTGTTAAGGGAAAACAGACTTCATTTATTTTGCCAGTTTATATAAATGTAGGTTGGTTGGCAGATAAAAGGGAGTTGGGTGATAATTTAAGACTGTGTTTTACTATCTTATATAACAAAATTATTCTTTTGCATAAGAGATACATCAGTACTGAACTAATAAACACTTGTACATAAATATGGGGGGGGGAAGTGCCAAGTCTTGTATGTTTTTTTTTGTTTGTTGTTTTTTAGCAGTGAGGATAAAAAGTGGTTACTGGAATTAGTGCCAGCCTTCTCCAGTTTTCATGCACAGAACAGCTTAATGGGCTTTCTTATCACGGCATGGGAACTATACAGTGAATAGAGACTGTACGTCCCAGAAGATCAGTTCCAAACAGTGGAAATCAAAAGACTGAGACCTCTAGGGAAAATTGCAGTATTGGCAATTTATTGGCAGTTTGAGGGAGCAGCGGAGTTTGGTAGATCCTCATTGGTAGAACTGTCATTGCTTTAATGACAGTTTGAACTCAAGCACACATGGGGAAAGTGTTTGTGTAAAGTGACTCATTTTAGATCAAATCTACTGAAATTTTATATGAATACAGTACATGCTTCAATAGAAGACATGAGGCATGAGGAAAATCTGACCTTTTGTATAAAGCAGTTAACATGCTCAATATCATACCTCTGAAACATTTAAATAGGGACCTATAAATAGAGTGGAATCTAATTTAATCGAATAGAATAGAATAGAATAGAATAATTAAGAGCTACATTATTTGATTAAAATATTTACACATTATAAATACCTCCAGCTCCTTCAGAAAAATAAATCATGAGATTCTGGCTTGCAGAATAGGAAGTGACACATTGTGGTTGCACTCAGGAATTAAAAGTGGGCAGTAGTGCTTTGTAGCTTTTTGAAATTTGACACAATTGCACCACTATCAATACTGTTTTATTCCACTTCTGGGCTGAAAATGAAATGATGCGTGCACCAGGCATTAGTTCAGAGCTTAATTTGAGAATAACTTTTATCTTGGCCTCACCGCTGCCTTTTTTGTATAAATTATCTTTACGGATATGATTTTCCATGGATTACTAAGCTCATTTATTTATTTATTTCCAAATGAGGGCCATTTGTTTTGACAGATGCTTGTTCTGGGGCTGCAGCCAAAGCTTGTCTGATTTTCTGAATGCTCACATAAGACCATGGCTTTAGACTTTGGTGTTTAGACAAACACAATCATACAGTTGCCAGCTTTCTGAATAATTATGTGTGAAAGAACATATTCTGCGAAGGCTGAAATTCCAGTTGGGGAAATAGAGAGCCGGAACCTAGAGTGCTTACGTACAGAGCACGGTAATCCATACTGAATGCTTTTGGAGCAGATAAATGAAAAAAAATAAGCTCTTTTTTCTCTATTGTATTCTAATTGCGTGGCTTTCCATATATGAAATGGCATAAGTGATATTCAAAACACTGTAAGGGATTGATCAGAAACATTTGGACTCTGGAAATTGTTTCAAGACTGTCTTGTGCTAATATAAAGTAGTGAATGTGCCTTTTAAAATATTGTAAGATATTCCAGAGTTGTGATATTTGATATTCAAATAATTGACCAGTTAAGCAAAAGCTGGTGGTTATATTTTGGGGGATTTTTGATGTAATCTTTTGGGTCTACTTGTTCCCTTTTGGAGGTCACTACAAACCTGTACAAAATTATTCTGAGTAATTACCTTTAGCATGAAACATTTCTCTGCCCTAATGGGGGTGCTCTTATCTAGGATGGCATTGTTCTGTTCTGGCTTCTAATGATGACTTAACACCTTACTAACACGCATTCTATTTTTCCTTTAATATGGCACATTTTTTGTGTGATTTCTGGGTATGATTTGTAAATATTTCACATACGGAGTATGTTTCTGCCTCTAGTCCCAAATAAGAGCTCCAAATGTTCACAATTAGGAAATCTATTTTCAATTGAGGATGTAATGTAATAATATAAAATTTGTCAAATTCTCAGCAGATCCTGGCATTGCCTTAGCAGATTTTAGCCTCGCCTTTTTTAAGCTTGCAGTTATACAATTTGTTATACGGTCTGTGTTACAATTTGTTTTTACTATGCCTTTTTATTCAACTTCTATAAATAATGAAAGGCATGGTTTGATGCAAAACATTCTCTGGGTTTAAGCTGCAATGAGAAACAGCCAAACATCTGTTTTCTCACAGGGAGAGTGTATATTGTATGTGCGTGTTTTATTGGGGGCAATTTTAGCAGCATCTGTTGCTACAAAGTTGGACCAAATTTCTAGAGCTGAAATTAAAAAGGGGATTTTAATTTCATAGAGAAATGTTGCTTTTTAATTTGTACTAAAATCCTGTACTGTTGATGCATCAGTGTTTGTTTTGCTAGGCAGAATACTAGACGTAATAATAATGATAATTGCTTTCCAGTCTAGTTAAACATATTGATCAAGAAATAAGGAAGTGTTAAGAAATAAGAAATAAGGATTTTTAAAAGTCCATTTCAGGACTGATGTTTTTTTTTTTCATATTGTACAATATTGATGTGTATGTATGTGTGCAGAATTTGTTATATCATGGAGAGGACCAAGTATCACCATAATAAAAAAAAAGGTTACTGTAAATTTAGTTGTATGAATATAGCATTAATAAATATGTTAGGTCTTGACAGGCTGTCACAATTCATGATATTTCCACAATGTAAAATATTATATTTAAGATTTTTAAAAATATATATATAATATTAAATATATATTTTTAGGTCTTGAGAGGCCTGGATCCTGTCCCATGGCACAAGGCAGGGTATACCCAGGAAAGGCTGCCAACACACGCTCATTCACACACCTAGTGACACACTTTAGGCCATTTTGGAAAAGACATGCGACCTTGACTGCATGTCTTTGGAGTGTGGGAAGAAATGAGAGTAGCTGGAGAAGCCCATACGCACACAGGACCGGAGGCGAGATTAGAAGGGCGGTTGAAGAACTTCCACAGCTTCGACATTTATTTATGCTTATAATTATTTAATACTGACAAAAAAACAGGGAGAATCATTTCTGTAAAAGATTTACAATTTAAAATATTCAGAACAAACATTAACATCAAATCATTTCTAGTCAATAATTTTTTTAATTGAGGCAAAAAAATATCTTATTATTATTATTTTCAATATTTTATTATCAAATTATTCATTATCAATATTATATAATTAACTGTAAAACATAAGGTCCTCACAAGGATAGGAAGGAAGCCGTGTTTGTGTGTGTGTTTGCGTGTGTGTGTGTGCGTATGTGTGTATGTGGGAGGTACCTTCAAAGAAAAGCTGAAGTGGATTTTTCCACTTTTATTCTGCATATCTGTAGTGTGGGTGTTAATTAATAATCTTCTCAGTCTCAGTGGCTGTGTTCATAGCCATGAGAGGCAGATGGTGCATTTTTATTTACTCCCTCCCACACCATCTATTGAAGTTAAAATATTTCTGTACTAAGCACACAGCAAAACATTAACCCAGTCAATCAAAGAAATAGGGTCAAACGAGATAATAGTCTTGCTTACGCAGATCTTTTTTTTTTTTTTTTTAATACATTCAGAAAATTAATACTCATATTAATGACATTCTAACTATCCTCACACCACATTTCCTGTGTGTAATAGAATTTAAATCTATTAAATCACTATTACTGTTATATATTATATTATAGCAGAGTAGAAAAATCACATTGTAGCACATAAGTTAATTTATTAGACAGTTTTAATACACAAAAAAATATCATTAAAAACCTTGTGACACGATTACGCCTTTCTTTTCCTCAACCTCCAGCCCATGTTCTACATGGAAACTGACCGTAAGGTGGGAAGAATGTGGGAGTTGAAACGATGCTGTCGGCTTCTTCCTTTCTCGCTCTCTCACTCTTTCTCTCACTCTCTCAGCCGAGCGTTCCTAGAAGTTCAAGTGTTTCCAAAACATCAAGAGCTTTTTCATCACCTGGCGAATCAGGTTGCAGCTCAGAGGGCAAAGGAGGAAAAAAACAAGATGGAGGACAGTGCTACCAATATTAATTATATTAGCGAGCTGCCGTGATACTGTACATTTCCAAGAGTGTAAGCAGCCTAAATAGGCAGTTGATATACAATACACTTACTGTCCACTTATTGGAAAAAAGTCTACACCTAAACATTTATGCAATTATCCAGTCCTCCATTCATGTGGCAGCAGCACTGCATGTAATACAATCATGTGGTGTTACAGGTTCGATGGAAATAAGTAAGGGGAAATAAGTATGATCACACTGGCCTGAGTTCATGCCAAGAACCATGCTACAGGCTTTGACCACAGCGTAGTTGTTGGTGTCAGACCTTTGACGGTGCCAGAACCTGCTGACCCCGCCTGGGATTTGTACAAACAACAGTCTCTAGAATTTTCCCAGAATGGTGTGAAAACAACAATAAAAAAAAAACTTGATCAGAGATGTCGGAGGAGAATGGTCAGACCGGTTGGCCATTACACAGGAATGCTGTAGTTACCTTAAATAAGCAGTGAAACAAGTAAAACTTTAATCCAAGCCACATCAGGTTAGACTTTTGTAATTCAAGAACAAGAGACCACACACACACACACACACACACACACACACACACACACACAGAAAGTTGATTATTTTGAGGACAGAAAAAATAGGTGATCTCTTGATGTTTCGCACAATGAACAGTATCTATAATATCCAGGATTCTCATTATTATTGACAAAACATATACTACCAGTCAAAAGTTTGGACACACCTTCTACTTCCATGTTCTTTCCTGATTTTTATTTCTTTCTACACTGTAAAACAATGCTGAAGGTATTCAAAATATGCAATGATCTCATTTGAACAGTCAATGTGTCCGGTGGTTATGCGCTAATGTGAGCTGCTGTTAATTGGTGATTTCTGAGGCTGGTAACTCTTAATGAACTTCTCCTCTGCAGCAGAGGTAGGTTTTGGTCTTGCTTTTCTGGGATGGTCTTTATGAGAGCCAGTTGCATCATGGTGCTTGATGGATTTTGCAAATGCACTTGATAATACTGTTCTTGTGTCCTAAAATAACAACTGAGTTGATGTCATTGTTACTTAATTACCTAATACCATTTTTATTATTTCATAGTTTTGAAATCTTCAGTAATTAATGTAGAAATGTATAAAAGAAATATCCAAACTTCTGTCCACACTTTTGACTTGTAATGTACATGAATTCTAACGAATGCAGGTACAAGGGTAATAAATATAAGTGTGGACCTGCTGAGGGGTAGTGGGAGTTTCTGGTGCCAGGATAACAAAATAGTCAATTATATCTATCTGTCAAAATATCCTGAGGTGTGTTTTGACATACAAAGATAGGAAGCATGACATTTACTAAATTGTGTCGCTAACTGCACGTACAGTATTCATTGGTTCTGTCACTTGGAATGAATAGCTTTACATAAATTGCCTTCTAATCATCGAGGAAATTATACCACAAATAGCGCCATAAAAATAATCATATTTCTATTTGTAACATGTGGACAGAAACAAACAATAGCCAATGCGAACACCAGAAATGTCATTGTCATTGACATTTTACAACAAAAAATCTATATATACATGTTACCCAGTAAAAATATGTTCAACATGGGCAGATCTATTTCTCATTAATAATATTACAAAATATATTAATTTTCCTTACTTGTACCTGTCCTTATTTCCATTCATATTCTAATTTATTTCATCCATCTGGCATCTTGAAGCTTATGCAACAAAACTTTCTGAACTATGAACAAGTCAAACTTTGATCCCGCCATCACAAGGTTGGGTTCATTTTGTTGTGTAATTATGATAATATCCTGTTTGTCACTTAGTCTTAGAGAGATGGAATAATTTAAGACCTAAAGAAAAATCAATCTGACAGGATTAGAGATCCCGTTAGCCCCCTGACTAAACAGTACATCTGGCCTATAGGGAATCTTGATCTCATTAAAGCTCTGTAACTGTTTATGATATCTCATTAGAGTCACAATTTTCTTTCTAGCTCACGATAGCTCCTTGTAATGTCAGCTTCCTTAGAGAATGAGGATCAGACCCTAACCAAGCCAGTGATATATGGATTAGATGATCTCTTCCCTGATATAGGAGTGTCGTCTTCAGTACAGTGCATCCGCATTTAATTGCCATGCAGAACACTGGAAAAGTGCAACAAAATAAAATGAAGCCCTGTCTGTCTAGAGTCAGCGTTCATTTTTATGGTTCAGTGCACCACTAAAATGTTCATCTCTCTAGACTATGTTTCACATCTGCTGCATCATAACTATCTTATTACTCTGTCACCCAGTGCAAGATCAGCCACTTGATATGCAGCAACGGGCTTTGGTCATGAACGTGTAAAGAGGATTGTAGGATTTGTTGGGTACTTTGGTAAGATTAGATTCCTGATGCTCAGATTTAGGTTTTCACAAAAAAAGCCTGCATGATTAGATTAGAAAGCAGGATCTATTTTTGCAAAGCAAAAAAAAAGAAAGGAAAAGAAAAAAACTCTAAAGTTTGTAGAAGCATCACTTCTGCTACACCTATTTCTTATATTGTTTCCAATATAATTACACAAAACCCAACCAAAATCTGTAACACCCAGACTGCATGTCATGTCTGTCATATATTTGTCACATGTTAACAGTAAACCTTTCCAAATTCAATTTGATGGTGTTTTCCACTAGTCCATGACAGACATTAACACAATTAAACTTCCCCATCAAAAATGGTGTCAGACAAATATACAGTATTCTAGTTCACCAATAACTGATAGCAATGATGATAGCAATACAGGGACAGGAACTGCCTAAATATGCTTTTTCAGCACAAACTTTTCGCCCAGCTTCCCAACAGACTTCAGTGATCTACAAGCAAGGTATGGGAAAACCTGTCACTGGCTATACACTATATTGTGCTGCTCTCAATTTATGGATCTCAGTAAGCTCTGGGGGTGCTGGAACTCTACTCGCATTTACGTTTGTGGAAAATGTGCATATATTATTCTTCCAGGAAACTTTCGTTTCCTTCTTCAGCTTGCTGGAACTTTATTGCGTTTACGCAGACCTGTACTTTTTTTTCCCTCTGTTGCCATGGAAGAACTCAATCCTGCGCTCACGTTATTGTCTGTGTGGGGTTTCTGTGCATGGTTCCCCATGTCTGAGCGGATTTCTTAATAGTTCTCAGATTTCTTTCACCTTCCAAAAGCTTGCTGGTAGGTGGATTGCCTATGCTAATTTGCCCCTGGCGTGAATGAGTGCACCAGTGTGTGTGCATGGCACCTTGTAAAAGACCATCCAGGTTGTATTTCTGCCTCATACCCAGTGTTCCCAAGATTAGTGAAGATGACTTACTGTATACAGGTTTACACCGGGGTGGTTTCTGAGTAAATACTTAAACCGGTGATGACTGCTCATGGTCAAAATATAATATCTATCAATAGGTCAAGGTAGAAAATATTTAGGGGGTGCAATGCACAGACGTTATTCATTTAATGCTTATATTTCAAAATGATGTCTGCTTTATAAAACGCATGCAATTTTAACATCTTTGAAGCCTCTGGCACTTTGAAGCCGCTGTAGCAGTGGATAGAAGTATTTTAAGTTACTCTGAAAAGCCTGGGATTGAATATCCATAACCAGTGCATTACATGCAATCATTGGCATTTTATTTCTGTATAGCAGTTTTGAATGTGTTAATGCTTTATTCAACTAAGATCCTTGGTGATATGGACGATTGGATGCTCATAAAGTAAGGCAGTCTTCTGCCTCCCAATTGACCTCCTTAAACTCATCATCAGGGTGATTTGTCACATCAGAAAGGTTTTTCAGTCTGAGCAAATGCTAGAGGAGTTGATTGGTCTTTTGCAATATTTAATATGTTATGTCTATTTAGTGAGAGGAGGCTAATTAACTCCTTTACATTTGCAACAGCAAAATTGGTCAGTTTCTTTTGGGAGCATGGAGAGAAGATTGCAGTGTGCGTAGACAACCCTTCTGTATAATTAGTTGTCTGATGAGTGCTTCCTGCTGTCATATTTCTTAAAGAATGGTTCTTTTACATAAGGATATGTAAGGGATATATATTTGCACTATTTGCTATAGGTGGTACAATTCTTTCTAAATGGGGAGCATGTCTTTCATGACATGAAATGGCACCACAACTGAGAATTCAACTTATATTCTCAACCTCCTTTACTGTTCCTTCTCCAGTAACAGTGATATCATACTGATTCGTACACATTTTTCACATTTTATACAAATTTCCATCATTTTCTTTTGATTCTGTAAAGCTGCTTTGCGACAATGACCATTGTTAAAAGCACAATACAAATAAAATTGAATTGAATTGAATGTCTGCCTCATGCCCTAAGCCTCCTGGGATAGGCTCCAGGCCCCCTGAGACCCTGACTACAGGATAAAGCGGTATAGACAATGAGTGAGTGAGTGAGTGAGTGAATTGAATATCAAATTAACATGCCTGCGACCAGTATAAGAAATAAAGTGACAGATCAGCCATAACCTTAAAACCCATTAATGTTAAAATAACCTTAGATTTGGTTTTAGGTTCCCCTTGTACTGCCAGGGTAGAGCTCCACAAGACTTCTGGGGGTGCGCTGTATTGTTAGAGTTTGGCACTGGGATGTTAGCGGAGAATCCTTGGGTTGAAGGGTGGGTCTCCGTGGATTGGTCTGTCCGGTGCATCCCATGGATTTTTGATAGGATTGTTATCTGGAGATTTTGGAAGCTGGGTCAAAAACCCAGTGCTCCCGGTGCACCGGGTGTCCTAATACCTTTCTTTTGTGGCCAGAATGTACTTATTTTTCAGTGCAGCATTGGCTTTTTACTGGGGTCAGAAAGATGAGCTAACCTACAGTAGATGGGACGGAATCATGGGTGCCCGTGATCGTATTAGCAGTTTACTGGTATATAATTGGTGGTGGTGTTAATGAGCTGATTGGTGTGAATATACAGTACAGTATACACGTACACAGCGTTCCTTATTGGGTTGCATGATCAAGAAATATATAATTGAATTACTGTACATGCTGTTCGTATACAGACATCACTGTGTGGTATTATAAAGTGGAAGGAGATGATCGCACAATTCTCAGCCTAGCCAAGGGAGCATGTGCGCTTTGACTAGATGACTTTATCTTCCATGAGCAATTAGCTTAGCCAAACACATTCGTCTGCTGGTAGTGAGGAAGGAGATGTGAAGGTCAACATGCTGGCTGTTGCTGTCCCTGCAGCCGGGTTAGACTCCCACTGTAAAATGTGGGACGTTCACTTCAAAACGTTCACCATTACCTCCAGCTAGCTGATAAGTCACAGTCACAGTCACGGTGAAGCTGACAAAAAAAAAAAAACTACGCTGCAATTATATTCATGCTCCATCCACATTTGAAGATGCAAAGATTTGAATTGATTTTTTTTTCAAGCAAAGATTACAATCTCAGGTTCAGCAAGTTACCTGCTTTGTTTTCCTTTGAAACACTGATTCAGCAAGAATACATATACAGTACATACACGCACCGCTGCTGTGATGGGTAGGCAGAAATCTGTGTAGTAGTCCTCTGAATGCCCCATTTGGTCCGCATGGTGATTTAGTGGTACTGTAATTTAGAAGTGAACACTGAAGGCTGCAGAGAAGGTACAGTGTAATCTGGTGGAAATGAAGACACAGGCAGGGGTGCCAGCCTACATCAGAGTGGTAGAAGATTAACAGCAGTGCTGAGGGCACCACACATTAGAGTTAGACTGGGAACAGACTCTGTCCCCAGCATGAAAGAATGACCACACGCAGCTCACTCCATCTCCTCAACCTTCCACCCATCATTAAACCGCATTCATATTACACAGGATTTGTAACAAGTGTGTAATATTTTATCCATAATAGATGATGGAATATGATTCTTAAATGTACAGTATTTACATGCTGAAAATGATTACAGAGCAAAACCTTAGTCAAAGGTGCCATGAATATTCATATCATAGTTGTTCATTCAGCCTTGCTTACTTAATTTTCTGTATGTTTTCATAAGATAGAATGGCAACTGAACCGTTAAAACTGACAAGGTTTATAATATATTATACATATACATATATTATTATACACATCTGTACATGTACACCGTTCAGCAATAGCATTAAAATCACAGACAAGTGAAGCGATTTCATTGCAAGTGAACAGTCAGTTCCTGAAATTTGTTAAAAGCAGGCAAAATGTGTACGTTTTTGAAACTTGGTTCAAATCGTTATGGCTATGGATGATAGGATCAGTGCGTCTGCAAAATGCCAGGGTGTGTGAGATTTTCCCGGTGTGCAGTGGTTAGCACCTCCCAAAGTGGTTCAATGAAGCATAACCAGTGATCCGGCAAAGCGTTCATGGATGCTCAAGGCACATTGATGCCCATTGGGAGTGAAGATTAGCCCAACTGTTCTGATCCCACAGGAGAGATATTGTCGCACGAATTACTGAAAAATACTGTATAATACTGGTTACAGTATGATAGAAATGTTCCAGAACACACATTATGGGGCAGTGAATCCACAGTCCGGTCAGAGTGCCCATGCTGACCTGGACTGCATAGAAGAGCTAACGAAGGAAATTAGGAAAAGGAAAAACCTCTTGATTTATCACATTAATCAGTATAGTGTTGTTCAAATAGAGATATGATTTCCTTTATTGCATTAAAAAGTGTAGGGTACAAACCTTTATTCTCAGCTGTATAATATAATAGAACTTGGATGTAAAGTTCAACTTTTATGTGTTTTGCCTTATATTATGCATCTACAGTTTTTTTGCGTTTATGAGTCACCCTTGCACAGAGACAAGGTCAGTTTGTTTGCTCACATTAACACATTATGGAAAACAATATTGTGTAAAGGTGGCAGGAGTTCATTACAGCGCCGGTCAAATCATAAAGCTCACCACTCCTACTCAAGTTCTATTTATTGTACATGGTGTTTTTGAATAGATACAGTATAGTGCAGAATATACAGGTGTATGAAAAACAAAGTGAAATGTTGAAAAAGTTATGCCTGCTCTCAAACCAATATTAGATGAATTACTTTCTGTTCTAACCTCTTTGAACCCGAGGCTTTTTCAATTCACCATTTGAAGGAGAAATTTAAATGTGCCCATGAGGCAAAGTGGTATATATAAATCTGCAGAGGGAGAAGGCCCTGCAAAAGCAGAAATTAGGATGCACAGGGTGACGGGAAATATCGGACACCTTATTCTCCTTGTAATTGTGTCATGTCAGTAGGCTGCGTAAGATAATGATGGTTGGTGTGAAGTGAGAAAGAGTGAGTCTATGGAGAGATAAGGCAAGTCGTGTCCCAGTGCTGCCCTGGAGCGTGTGATATATCCCCGGCTAGATTTAACTGATTCACAGTTAGAGAAACTTAGCAAATTAGCACGTCGTTTGGCTCTGAGACACGATTGTATAGAGGTTGAGTTATTGCCCGTGCAATGCTGTGATTCCCAATATACTCACTTACACATGCTGCTCCTTCCACTGCTGGATCATTTGCATTCACGTTCTACTTTTAACATTAGCATTGATTGAGTGCGCTTGGGCAGCATACATAAAAATCATCTATTTCCCTTTTGCATTTGCCTGTCTTTAAAAATGCATAAGACATTAGCTTTTGTGCAGTTCACAGAGTCGCCGCTGCTCCTGACACCCTCGGAGCGAGCAGCCTGCGGTATTTAGATGCCTGCTATTGCCAAGATGAAAAGGTGGCCATTAAGCTCTAATGGAGAATGGCGTTTGATTTCTTTTTTGCTCAACAAAGTGTAATGGTCCATTAACAATAACACATCACAATTTTGGCAAGTAATGATTAGGGCCATCTGTGTCTCCACTATTCAGTTTGCTGTCGCAGAGTATTAGGACAAGCAATTGTGAATTTGCATGAATGGCTCAGATCAGCCCTTTATTTCAATTGTAGTAAAGTATGCAGGCTTAACAACGGAGAGATTCCATTCTCTAAAATGAAACGATGACAGGAAAAGAAGTGTCATGACCTTCACCTTGTACAAATAAATCTAATTATTACAAATTTTAATCCATTATAAGAATCCCCTCCTCCGTTCCTGATACATATATATAAAAAAACAAAACAAAACCATTCTAACAACAAGGTGGGTTATACCGGAAGATTTCATCCACTGCTTTGCAACATCTTACCTGCTGTTCTTTCATAAACATGTCAGATATAGAGCCATTAGGGTGAAAAGCAAATATTCCTGCAACATTTTCTATCTAACAATGTACTCAAGGTGAGTCTAAAACATGTAAAAGCTTCAGAGAATGTGCCCTTAGTCTGAAATTTCAACTTGTAGTCGTCTCAGTCAACAGTCCCTTCCATGGTCAAGAAGTGAGGTCACATCTAGCAGGTAGGTAGGTAATAAGGTAGATGGATGGATAGATGGATAGATACTCTAGATTGTTTATTGATCCTGCAGGAAATTTCAAACATCCAGTAGCAAGGATAGTAACATACAGTAATGGACAATAGACATGTAGTTGCAATTGCAAATCGTCAGTTGTGTAGAGTGTGGTCAAATAAAAATGAAATAAACATTATTTTGTCTGTTCAAATCAAAGGGCCACCACAGCAAACCTTCAGATCCACACACAACTTGCCACGGGTTTTACACTGGATGCCCTTCCTGATGCAATCCTCCCATTTTCCCAACTGTGCCTGGGAGCAGCAATGCATGCAGTGGGTGGCTGGGTGGTATGAGGTGTGGCAACTCACCAACAGCGGGGCTCGAACCCAGAGTTTCAGATCTGAAACCTAGAGCCTTAGCCACCTGAGCCAAAGGTGCACATCTGGAACAGAAATGACTGAGAGAAAATATAAAATATAGAACATTTATTTAAATATATATACAGAATGAAAAGCAAATATGGGTGAATGAGGATGAATATCAGCGGAGATCGGTACATGGTCATGCACACTGTGAATAGCATGGATAGCAGCATTAGGTTTAGACAGAAGACACACTTTCCTGGAGGCATAATTTTTTTCCCCCCACTTCGCACATCAAATGTCCTGAAGGTACGAAATGACGTTAATACAAGTTGTAAATTAACAATTACAAGGTAAAATTAATACAGCATAATTGATTAATTCTTCATTAAACGAAAAAAAAAAAAAAAAGAGCAGAGATGAGGCATTACTCCAGATTAGCTCAATCAGTCAGGTGCTGAACCTTCAATCATAAAGGCAGATGTCAGTTCACTAGTTTAACTAGTAGATGGGCTATAAAAAAAAATAAAAAAAGAATAATAATATATACACACACACACATATATATATATATATATATATATACTGTATATACAGTCTATACATGCAGTATATACCCTCTCCCCCTGGGCTGAAGACGTTGTATACCATAGCCCTTCTGTGGATTAGGAAGAGAAGCAGGGGAAAGTCGAGGGGAGTTGATAAGAATGCTGCAGAGCTTGCTGTAATGGCTCTGCTTCTCACCTTTACAGAGGCTCACAGGGGGGAAATGAGGCAGCCTGCAGGCCATCAATGACAGAGGAGAAGAGGGTCGAGTTTAGCGTTTGTCATACTCCCTGATTAAAAATCACTCACAGAGCTGGTGCCACCGGGACCCAATTCCTGTAGACTAGCAAGGAAGCTTTAAAGTCATCTATCTTAAAGTTATTTCTTCAATATAAGCTAAAGAACATCAGTGAATTCCATAAAAAGTAAAATACGGTTGCAGGTGCACCGAGCAACATGACACTGTACCAGTTCAGTGTTCAAAATATTTGTGTCTCTAACCATATTTGGAGTTAAACCCAACGTGAATGCTTAGTAAGTGGTAAGGATTTTCTTTCTTTCTTTCTTTCTTACTTTCTTTCTTTCTTTCGTGTGTATGTGTGATTATTGTCATTTGGAGGTACAAAGTTAGTATATAAATTGGAAAAGTAATGAATAAATGCACAAATTAATGAACAAATTAATGACTCAATTATTCTTACAGACTTTGGTGGGCAAATCTATTACATTTTAGAACATACTTCCAAATAATGATACCATTTCAAAGCTTTAATTTATTTATTAATTGAAGCAAAAAGACACAAACATATTTGAGAAGAAAATAAAATGTGTAAAAGATAGAGTTCCTTCGCATTTGTTTAACCAAAACTCTTGTGATATTCATATTTATTAACAACATTAGAATAAGATATGTGCATTATAATATGTGCATTAAACCATAGTTATTTCACAGCTCATTATAAAACCTAATAATTATAATACATTTCAATAATGTAAACTATATTTTTAATTCTACCATTCGCTGATTTGGCAGTGTGAGCTTAAAAGGTGTCGGAAGCTCGACCCATATCAGTGTCAGGACGAGCATAAGGCACCTGTCTCTCCATAAGGCCCACTGTCTGATTCCATCAGTCATGCACGTCTCCCTCCTTCACTCTGGATATCAGTGAAGTGGACAGTGACAGATATCGGTGTGTGGCAAGGCCAGCCAGAGGTGAGCTTTAAAAGAAGGAAGCCATGCAGAAGGTACAAGGTCAATGAAGCTCGAGAACACCAACAGATCTGCTGTGGAATGAGCCGAGGACAGGGAGTGCTCTGAGTCAGAGAAGCATTATTGCCTTTTTGGGTTAAGGGGGCTCCAGTGCTTTCAGCATAATGACAGTGGTGCTGTCATGTTTGTCATGTCGGGTAGCTCTGGCAGTCAAATAACTGACAAGACTGAACATTACATTGTGGCAGATTTAACACAGCAGACTGAGCTTGGAATTGTTGTTTATTAAGTGCTCTAACACGAAGACTAGAGTAAATAATTGGAATCTGTTACTTAATGGGTTTCTCAGTGCATCTCCTCAGATAACTAAATGTTCACAATGTTTAGCAGGAACTGAACATAATGCATTTTTATACTCCATGTTACAAAACTGCCTACTAAATCATGTGTTGCTTTTTTTTTTATTTTTATGGTTCAGCATATACAGTACATGTGCTATTTATTAAATATTTTATTTCTCATTCTTTTATTTAAGTCAGTTTTTTCTGAACCTCATTCCTGGAGTACCACTGCCCTGCATATTTTAGTGCTTTCCCTGATTTGCCACACCCACTTCAATTAATAAAATGCTGTTAATTAGTTGATTAGCTAAATGAGGTGATGGCGTGGCGGCTTAGTGGTTAGCATTGTCGCCTTCCACCTCCAGGGTCTGGGTTCACCTGTGTTTGCATGTTCTTCTCCGGGTACTCTGGTTTCCTCCCACATTCCAAAGACATGCTGATTAGGCTAACTGGCATTCCCAAATTGCCCGTACTGAGTGAGTGTGTGCCATGCGATGGATTGGCACCACCTTCAGGGTGTACCCTTGGATAAGATCCAGGCTCCCCGCGAGCCTGTACGTAGGATAAACCAGCATAGACGATGAGTGAGAAAGTGCTAAAAAATGTGCAGGGCAGAGGTCATCCAAGACCTGAGATGAGAACAAGTTTAAGTTTATTTTAATCACCGGTGCGGTACTGTAGATCCGGACCATATCCTGGGGACACTGAGTGCGAGGACAGAACACAGCTTGCATGGGACAGCAGTCTGTTGTGGAATAGCACACACACATTCACAAACCTCTTCACACCAGTGGGCATTTTAGCATTTCCATCCTACCTGCCAGCATGTTTTTGGGAGGTGGAACAAATCCAGAGGAAACCCACATGTACATGGAGAGAAAATGAGACTCAACAAAGACATTATCACTAGCTCAGGTTTGAACTGGGAATATAAGATCTGTGACAAGGCCGGCCTGATTTGTTTAGATAAAAAAGACAAGCATTACTAGAGACATTGTTTTAATCTTTAAACATCTATTAGGCATAAGGTGTATTACAGTACAAATATTGTTATATCCAATATGGTTAGCATTTTCTAGTGAATAGGAAGCCATTTAGGCAAAATATTCCTTTGATTTTGACATTTTATGCATTGAGAATCTGCATGAGATAATTTATTACATTCCTACGAAACAGACAGTCATTAAAATCCAATTCAGCCCCTCTTGAAGCATTTGTTTGAGCAAATACAGTGGAATAAAATGAAAAGGTAACAGTTGTGAAAGTAAGGAATGAGTGACCGCCTGAACCACATGAACTGTACATTGAGTTTAACGGGTTTAGTCTGAGTTATGTCGTACAATAGAATAAAATAATATGCAATTAAGCTTCAGGCTGTTGGCAATAGCTTTAATAGCAACTCATTCCTCAGATAGACTTCATGACCTGCAGACTGCCACTGAGCTCGAGACATTACAGCAGCAGGAGGCTTGGTTTCACTGTCACACAGACAGATGTCATGTGAAACTGCTCACCTCTGAACGTTACAGATACATCACAGTGATGTGAATCCTGGGTCCTAGACAAACAGAGCACCGCATGATCACTTCATCGCATGCTCGAATTAGAAAAGCATGTGGAAAGATTGACATGATTATATGTATTTGTAATGTGGTTATTAGATACATGTTGCATTAAAACGACATGTAAACTAGACGTCTGTGGAGAGTTACTAAAATATACAGTTGCCCGTCTGGAGTTCATCTTCAGGCTTTGTCTGACCAGTGCTTTGTCCAAGACAGAAAGTGTTTCTACACGGATAATGAAGAATTGCAAAGGGCTCTGGAGATTTGAACTGGCTCTTCATAAGGTCAGAGGATATGAGAAATGTAGGAGGAGTGTAGGCTGAGCTGGTGGTGTTTTTTTTTTTTTTTTTTTGTGATTCTGCCACAGGGGTGAACTACATCTTGTTTTTGGTGTGAATTCGTCTGGACATCTATATATGATTGATAGATTACATAAGATTAAATTCAGTTTTTAAGTAAGCAGTTTTATAAGCAACAATATAAAGAATAAAACATGACGGAACATGCTGCATAAAAAACATGCTTAATGACAAAGTGGTGTGATAATTTAGTTCTCCACAGTGGATTATTTCCCTATATTAGCATGTCCAGAAGTGTTTTTTTCCTTACTTTCTTGTATGGCAATGATTGGCCAACAGTTACAGTATATACTACCCCTATCTCACCTACGCGGTTTCACGCGGTGGTTGTACGGTTCATCATGATTCACCGCGAGTTTTGGCGCTGTGCTTATGTTTCCATCTTTCCGTCCGAAAAAATAAAAACATGTTTAATTTTTTTGGTGGTTCTCGCGGGAAGCTTGCAGACTTTTCAGAACTTCTGAACGTCTGCGGAACGTCGGCGGGCAATCGCGGCGGCTCACGGTGCCTAACACCGCATCTCACCGCGAGTCAAACAGCATAGGTGAGATAGGGGCACAAGTGATGATTTTGGTCAATGGTCATATTACATACTTTTTAAAAAGTAGTTCTAAAAAAACTGACTGACATTTACAGAAGACATACACAGTACAGTGATAAGACTCTTAGGTACAATAAAATATTTGAATGATGCAAATGTTTTAAAGAAGGCCGTACGTCCGTGAATAACAATCCTGGCCAAGGTAGCTCTGAACCCACGGCAGTCGTCCCCCCTACGCATTCAGTGAGTGTAACAGCTGATCCTTGACAGATAACTAGACACCAACTTGTGGAAGAGATGCATGTGTCAGTGTGAGCGAAATCATTTATAAACACTTGCAGTTTACTTGCAGTTTACAGGAACTCGGCTGGGAGTTACTGCCACATGCTCTTTACAGTCCTGACCCACTCCATGTGATTACCACATTTAAAGGAGTTCCTGGGAGGCCAGCACTTCTTGAGATCATGGCTGTGCCATATTGAGAAATCTTTCTACCTTGAAAGAACTTTCTATTTTTCTACACTGGGATAAGTGCATTAGTGTAGCTGGGGAGTTTATATTGAAGAATAAAGGTAAAAATAGTTGTTGTTGTTTTTTAACTCATAACTTTGTTCTGTTTTTATGCACAACCAAAGTCCCAGTTTGACTTGAACACCATATAGATAAGTATAGACATTGTTGGTTAAATCTTTTTTATTGTTTTATTTTTTTTATCAATTATGTATAAGAAAAGTGGCCTTATACCTTCAAGATGGAGAGCTTAATTCTCTCCTTGAGTCTTTTGCATGTTCTACCATGCTTGGTGGGTTTCCTCCAGGGGCTTTGGTTTCCTCTTGTAGTCCGAAGATTAGGCTAACTGACATTTCCAAATTGCCCATAGTGTGTGAGTATATGTGTTTTGCCCTGCAATGGATTGGTACCCCTTCCAGGCCCCTTCCCTTTTACAGGGTAAGCAGAAAGTGAGATCTTGTTTATTAAGTAGATTTCAGTTGCACACTCATAAGGGTGTAATAAAAAAATGCACAGCACCATCCGTTGAATTTTGAATGATTTTTCAAAGTCGATTTTTTAAAATGATATAAGGGTGTTTTCCATTAAAATTTCAAATTAGCATATCTTCTCTTCCCCTGGGCCGATTAAGTTGAAACAAAGCCTATATGTTATCTCAAGCTTGGCCAAATACACCGGTGCAAACCCCGTTAAAATTCGTTCAGTAATTTTTATGTGATGCGTGCACAAACAAATAAAAAAACAGACAGACAAAAATTCCAAAAACATCTTGATGTGTTCTATTATCTAATATCTTCATTGTACAGACATGCCAACTTTAACGTTTTATTATCTTTTAAAATATTAATAATAGAATAGAATAGAATATAGATCTCTAGATATAGATAGGCCTTTGTTACTTAGTGAAATATATTCATCTCTGAATATATAATAATAATAAACCTTTTAAAATGTGAACTTCTGTGTCCATTTCCTATCGAAGCATTTGTACAAAAAAATAAATAAATAAATAAAATAATAATAAAAAAACTATTTTTATATCTCCTATCTCCTTGCCTCACTTTACACCAATCCCTTGTTAGTAAACCTTTTCCCCATGGTGTACATGAATAGTAGCAAGTAAAGGAAAAAGAGAAAACAGTATTTTCCCCCTTCAGTGCTCCTCCTTTTCCGGTGTCCTTCCTTCCATCCCTTAGTGCAGGGCTGTGACAAGCTATGATGAATTACCTCATTATTCTAGTTCACTTGTTCGTTTCTCTGCTTTTGTAATTTCCCAGATTGATCCACATGCACTTGCGCCAGCAATACTTCTGTTCTATTCACTCCACGGCTCTTCTGCCATACATACAATGGCTGCGTGTTCAGAGCTAGCATGTGGCACTAGCAGGCATGGATCAGCTCCAGCGGTGGACGCATGGCTTCTCACGGAAAGAATGAAACCGGAGAGACGCAGGCTAAATTAACTTCCACACGCTGTCAAAACTAAGAAACTATACTTTCACTGCAATCATTCATAATATAATCCCCATCCTTCACAGGTCAATGTGTGATAATTGGGCCTTCAGTAGACCAGGTAATTCAAAAGTGTGGTTTGTTACCCCCATATTATAAAGCGCCACACACTCTCTGCCACCTCAGATTACCGCTATTTGAGTCAGAACTTGAGGTTTGGAGGCAGTTCTAATGGGTTTCACCCCACTGCTTTCCCAGTGCCCATTGATCTCTATGCACAGGGTAAGGTTCATTAACTTATGAATGAGTCATTTCAGTATTTCGGTGAACTCTATTTAAGGCCGTAGTTTTCAAAACAACATTCAAATGATCACAGTGTGATCAAAAATTTCCCCCTGCCCACCCCTTAATCGGCTTAATTAAATGCGATTTAGGTGTGTAATCAAGTCACAGGGTGAAAACCTACTGAGTTCAAAGTCACTTTTAGTGCAGTTTCATTTTTGCTCTTACCTTTATTATCTCTAGGCATCTGTTATAAAATAATGCTGCAGAGTTAATTTCAAGTGCACAGGTTATCCTGCAGTTTGATAAGTTTGCTCTTGGATCACTTTCCCTCAGAAAGAGTGTTTCTGCAGTACTGTGAAAAGGGTTTAGCCACATGTCAAGATATTCTGTAAAGGTGATTTCAAAAATAATAAAATGAAAAGTCAAAGAAAAAAAACTGTAAAGGGCAGTAAACTTTAAAAATATATAAAATCAATATGTGCTGTGACCACCCTTTACTTTTCAAGCTGTATTTCTTCAGTTTTTTAAGGAAATCCACTGGTAGTTTGTTCAAAGAATCTTGGAGAACATGCCGCAGACCTGCTGGAGACTTTGGTTCTCACTGGCTTTTGTCTCTGCAGGTCCAACGTAGCTTTGAATTTTTTTTCTCTGAAAAAAAAAAGGTCAGGAATTTGCCATTTTACTTTTTTAACAATTTGAATCAATATAATTTTTTGGGGGGAAAAAAATCTAAAATAACAAATTCATAAACATATTTCTTCATAAACAAATGCTATATACAGTACATATAAACAATAAACATATTTGTACATTTTTACTTAGTATTGTATATGCTCAAGGTCTGTGCCAGTGTAAGCATTAGGACTGCAATACAATTCATGTATTTTCTATTTTTGCAATGAAGAAACTAATTAAAAAAGAAAGTCACATTATGTAAAAGGTCTGTTACAATTGACTATAGGTGCGTTCACATTACAAGCCATATTGCTCAATTCAGTTTTTTTGGATTTTGCATGTCATGATGGTTCACACTATAATTACAAGTGTCTTTAATCTGACTCTAGTGTGGACGTGTCTGTCCTTTATAATGGCACACATGCGCACATTAATACGTCTGTATGTTAAAACACATAATTTGTGTCACCATAGTGTAGCAGCCGATGCTAGCACTGCTACACTATGACATCTGCACACTGCTTGTGCTGAATGATGACGTCAGCGCCCTACACATGTGTAAAGGTCGCATGAATTCCAATCTGCCCGTTCTCATTCAGTTCTCATGATCATGTATCGGATATATACTGTACACACACAAAAGTGACTCGGATCCAGTCTAAAAAAGAGTCCTGAGTTGATGATGTACATCTACACAGCTATAAAAAATCTGATCTGTGTCACATTAATGTAAAAAAAACAGAATTGAGTCACTTAAGGATGGTAATGTGAATGTAGATTTTATTCTATTTACTGTGAGTTTAGGTGCTTTTGCGGAATCACACCTTTCACATGATAAGACAACCATGAAGACATTTAGAATAAACATAAACTGATCATAAACCATACGAAAGCAAGGTTTCAACACAGGACGTACAGTATGTTATGCATTGCATTATGATAGTATCATAATTAATACCATGGCACTATTGAGTTCTCGGTTCTGAGCAGCAAGAAGGTGTTGATAAATTTTCTATAATAGCAGCTCTGACAACAGTCCCAGCTGTAATCCTGTGCCAGCTGTAATCACAGATTTATCTTAATATGCGTCTTCTATAATAATTCATTCACTGCTCCATATAATCTAAGTGTAATGAACAATTTTTTAAAATCTGACAAAGAAAAACAATCAGTTATTTTCAAGCGCTTTCTACGGTATCAGAAAACGTTTATTTAAAGTTTTATGTCTCAGATGTCAGTGCTGTTACTTTTGTAACAGAAAGTAAGTTTTCCTTCTCATCTAAGTCTTCAAAAGTCCTCAAAGTCTCCAAAAGAGTGGAAAAACATATGCTGGTGAAATAACAAATGTTTCAGCTACAATAAACTAGGACAAGCTATTTTCATGGGCATTCTACAACATTAAATTAAAGAAAGAATGGCGTTAAAGTTGTTGGTACAGTAGGTTGCCTGGGCGTACTGTAGAAGAGATTCTAAAACATTTTTGCATATTCTTGTACAGGAAAATAATGGCTTGTGTCAGACCTCCATCATCGATTAATTTTCTATAACAGCGAAGCATGTTGTGTTTATTTTTATGTTATGGTTTATAATATTTTGTTCATACTGTGAAGCATTAATTAGCGTGATGATTTAAGACGGCATATTTAGTTGGGTATATTCATTATAATTGCAGATGCCATATGGTAACGTTTTCTCCAAACCCCAAAATTCGCAGACATATTGGTGTCCAAATAAAACTCGCATTCCATCACAAGAGAAAATAATCTCTCACTCTTGTCAGCTTTAGTGTTGTTATTCACAGTTGTCAATGGTAGGTACATCCATCAGCTGTTGTGTTTCTCTCCATATGTGGACTAATTAAGTGAAAATTCAGATTTGACTTCACTGTCATGTCAACAGTTATGATAAAATATTGTAAATATAGTAAACACAAAGTACAACATACAACAATAAATTAGGTTTGTTCTAAAATCACAAAGTTTGCAAAAATTGCTGCAAATGCATCTTGTACATCTTGAATTCATCATCAGTGTTTTGCAACATTAAAACGTCTCTTCATGTTTACTCGGTTGACTCACAGAGCATATTATTGTACACGATTCTGTAACACACTGTCGCCACAGGCAGTTTTAATCAGAGAAATGTGAAGGTATTTTAGTGGAAAAATGTCAATTTTGGTTGAAATGCAAAAATGACTTGAAATCAGGTTTAGCTGTTTTGGGACTGGAGGCCATGGTGAGATACAGTATGACTGATACTGTGCAATAATTGTGCTAAAAAGCAATGCTTGTTTTACACTCTTCCATTCGTGAAATGATTTAAGATAAGTGGAGTTTGATGTAAACAACCAATGACAATTTTATGCGGAGCAACGTATAATTTTAGTTGCAGCAAACGGCTGTTTTGGAACATATCTAATCGCATTTCCTGTATTTAGTGAAAATATTACATACAGTACTGTAGCAAACCTGGGCACTTTCTTAATTTTTGTTTTCATAAATGTTGTGAATTATGATTAAGATTTAAATTAGAATTGAGATTAAGATGAATGTTTTTTGTAAGTTGTTATTTTACATAGTGTTAATAAACATAACTCTATTCATATTTAATACATGATACTATAATACAAGTTACATTGTCTTGTACTAAAATGAAAATGATATTACAATTAATACAATCGTCTAAACATAAAAGTAAAATTATAATTAATAGTAGCATGCTAATATGTTTAATAAACCCATACTATATTTGATTTCTTATATAATTCATTTTGTTATGTGTTCTTTGACCTGGCTGTTGTTTCATAGCTGTATCTATTATCTCTGTCCATAGGTAAGCCATTTTCCTGTTCACAGTGGTCTTGAAAACTGTTCTGGAAATTACATTTTGTCCTGTCTTCCTGAATCATCAGCAGAGAGAAGGTAAAAAAAAAAAAAAACAACAACCAGTGTTTTATAGAATGACTCAACATGCCAGATTGAAAACACTGCTTTGTTCAGAGTATGAAAATAGAACCAAGAAACATTCTGCTTTTTATCCCTAATATCTCCTAAATGCACCCAAATGATACCTTATGTTACTTTGCACGTGTTGCTGCGACATTTTAATGGAGGGGATTTCGCGACTGATTTTACCGCAATGTCTTCTTCTTGCAAGCCTTGAAAAAAGCCACAGCCTTCGAACACCCACACCTTTTTAATGGAAAAGTTCCTCTGAGTTGGTGTGATGTTCCTTACTTTTCTCTGCAGTATGCATGCACAAGCAGTCATCTGGGTTGCAGAGGTGCCTTTTAGTCAGCCCAGTGGTGTCAGAAATAATAGTGGGTGTATGTGCAAGGGGAAAAAAGTGCATTGAGTGCATTTTTTTTTCTTTTTGGGCCGCAAGCAGAATAATGAACTACATAGACCGTGCTTCCCATGGGACCCATAATTTTGGTGTGCCCACCTGTCAGCGTCTGATATGCTTGCTGTCCGCTACAGCAAAGAACACAAATTGTTTTGCTCCATTCTCGTTGTCAGGACTAATTTGACATTATGCGCACTGCCCTGCCAAACTCTACCCAGAGTTTGGGGAAGTTTAAACTCCACTTTTGGTCATTTGGTAGAAATAAGCAGACGGTGCTTGGAAAGATGTTAGGAAAACGAGGATTATTGAGCAGTAGATGAAATTGTATATTTCGAGCCTATTAGAGAACATTATCCTCCCCAAGCCTGAGCTGAAAATAGATAGAAGCCTTTGAGTTAGCTTAACTTGAAAGGGAAGAAAAGGCGTGTATTTCTAGCTATTTCCGAGTGAGGTATTGCAACGCAGAGCTCGGGTTGTAATATAAGCTTAATGGAAGTTATGCCCATTTACTGCATACATGCACCTATACATAAGACTTGAGCCAGTTCTAGTCTGTTTTCTGCATGTATAGCTAAGACACGGTAAACACATTTTCACTGTTGGAGCTATCAGCCATGTTATAAAAGTAACTTTTGCTTTGGGCTATTTTGCTTGTTATTTATTACCTAACTCTTATACAGTAATCTCCTACCATTTCCTAAATGGAAAATAATAATCAAATATAATAAGCCTGGTGGTAATGGTAGCCTGGATTAGAATGGTTGCTTAGCATGTCAACAAATCAGCTCTTTCTGAACTGTATGGAGTGCCATTAGAATAATTCAGTGTAATTATTCTTTTTAATCACCACAGCAGACACAGTGGCCCAGTATTTACTCTTGAAAGATAAATAGTGTTTACCAGGTCGGAAATAACCCAACTGCTTTCTTGTACATTGTAAATTTTAAATGCCATGTTTCACTGAGATAATGACATACCCTGTTTGGAGAAGGAATATTTAGAACAGTGGACACTTGGTAGATATTTTTATGGCATTATGATTTTTTTATGGTTTTGTATAATAGGATGATGCTGCCTTTTAATTTATTTTGATCCTTAAAAGTCTATATATCCTCTACAATATTGTTTACAAATTTAAATCTATTTTACAATCTATCAAGCAGACCATAAATCCATAATTAGCCTACATTGGAATTAATTAATGTCTGTCCCTCTGGAGAACGCCAAAATCCCCATGTTAAACGACAGACTTTTGTGTTTTATCAGAACAAAAAAGAGATTAAGTAACATGATGTGGCATGCAGTTATAGGAAAGTAATAAACGACAGGCTGGTGTGGTATGACCTGACAAAGCAGAGTTACTCTTTCTCCGCAAAGTTCATTGTTTTGTTCATTATATTGTTGAAGGACATGTCTCTCAAATGTCATGTTTAATGTGACCATTTGCATTTTTGCCATGACTTCCTCATAATCCATCACTCTTACAGCTGATTAGCTGTACTGTACCTTTTTCTCCTTTCTTAATTCCCATGTTTGGTCACTGCCTTGTTTTTAGTTTTCCTTTGTGATTGTTGGTCTCTCTTCTATTGTAACGTTGTATACTTCTTACACATAACCTCTGCGTATTGTTGTGCATATTTGCTTATCTGTGCTACTAAGGTGTACAGTATTGTATAACCAGCATCCATCAGTTATCTAAACAGGATTCGAGTACACACTTGTGTCCATCACATTTGATCTTCTCAGTGACTGATTGCAGAAATTAAAGGTGTCATTATTAACTACCTTGCCAGCACAACTTTTAAGGCAATTACAAATTATACAAGCAATTATAAAACTAAAAAAGCACCAAATCCCATTCTACCACATGGTGGGCTTACTGTACGTATGTCTGATTTAAAGCACTGCAGGTGAGAAATACGTACTGGTACTCATCTGTTTACATATTTTGAATGGACTGATGTTGCTGCAAGAATAAAATGTATTCATCTTTTCTATGACAGTTACAGTATAGAGTGCAGAACAGTACCAAACTTATTGTGTAGTAAAATACTATACATCAAACCTAAGTACACTTGGCTATGTCCACACTGCAAGAAAGAGTGGTGGTGTTTTCTTTCCGTACAGTATGTGTAAGACTGTTAACGTTTAATTGCAAAGCTTCAGAAAAGCTTGGAGTGAGATTCTGAAAATAAGGGCATTGTTTCTGCGCATACTGTACATGTACACCATACTCTATTGCACATGCCCAGCCATTTTGTCTAACATACACCTTAAGCTGAATGGCTCAGGTTCTGCATATATTAGTGTTACAATGTTAAACAACACATACATGTAACTGTATTTATTCCAGTTGGCATAACTGACATCTGAATTATTCATCAAAAAATTGGACCTACCTTACGCACCAGTCAAATCACCTACATGCTCTCCAGCAGCTCTACAGTATGTAGGCATCAGAACTCTGGTCCCTATACATACTGTAAGCATTGTCCCACTGGGGCCCCTTCCTTTCTTGATCCATATTTAATTCGATCCCATATTTCATTCCTGCTGTCATTGGGGCCCTGGATAGTCAGTCCTTCAACCCCCCAGAAGACAATAAAAAATTTTACACACAGGACAAAGAAATTTACAGTATTTGCATCAAGTTTAATAATACACAAAAATGTATCACTATTTATATTCATGAAAAAACTTTAACAAACTTGATAAAGAGACAGTACTACAAAAGCACACAATATTATGTGAAGTGCGACAGTCATGGAGGAGCCGTGGAACAAAGAGAATGTAATGAGGACAGTGAGGAAACTTGGGCCATGCAGAAACAGATAAAAAGTAGAAAATCAAGACATTATGAATTGTAAGATAGAAAAGTCCACCAAAGTGGATCAGCCAGTGGTCCTGAGGGTGAATTCCCCCAGATTAGGGTGTGCGAAAGAGATAGAGAGACGGGAGAGAGAGAGAGAGAGAGAGAGAGAGAGAGCTTTATTGGCATGATAAATATGGACATTCATATTGCCAAAGCTTAGAATCAAGACACAAAATAACAACAGAAATAAACTCTATACTCAAGTGAAACTAGTGATGAGAACTATTTTTAAAAAAAGGAAAGCAAAAAGCAAATGTAGTAGTAGTAGTAACAATAATAATAAAATTAAAATTAAAATTTTATTTGTCACATACACAATACGATATGTAGTGAAATGCTTACAATAATAACAAGTGATGGAGAAATTACCATCAAAGACGAATCATTATTGATACTAAAGAATGGGAGAAGGTAAGAAAAGGAATGAAGATACTGAATATAAAGTGAGATTGTGCTCCATGTATGATTGTGAATCTATCTCTCCCATGCGGCGAATCTGTCTTAATCAGGTTTGTTAGCATTGGGTGCTCTTATGAATATAAAAGTGCTACATGATTAATCTAAACACAAATATTTTAATGTCACTGTGAATAATCACATTTATTTAACTTAAGATAAGATAATACTACATCACTGCCCTCACTCACTCTTTTAACGTTCCAGCTGGGGCATACTGAAACTTGCAGTCTGTAAACTTGCTTTTGAATGTCGATTTATAGCTGACTCGTCAGAAAGAGGCTGGAGCTCAGTGATTTTGCTTGCATCTTCCACAGACAATTGCTTTGAATATGAAAACGTGAGAAATTGGACATGCGGCGTGAGACCGTTTGAAGATGAGTGATTACGTGAGTCTGACGTTCAATATGTAAGAGTTAGCAGCTTGGTACTGTATTGTCACGTCTAGGCTCTAATCAAGTGAAGATAAATCTAAAATCCATCTTAATATTGAGTGCAGACTTTATGTGACATAATGTTAATCAAACTGAGTTTGGAAATTGATGTATTTTGTCAAATGGCTTAATATTTATTTAAATTGACTCAATTCAGTTACTCTTATCTTAGAACCAATCTCCTTTATGACTAGCATAAAATGCTACTGTCAACTCAAAGTGTCTAAGTGTTAACTATAAAGAAGTATTTAAAGTTGATTATTACAAGAAACAATAAATGTGTTGAAGCAAACAAAAAAATATTGCAGTTATTTACTGAAAGTAAATAAGTAGTAGTAATAGTAGTAGTTCTGTTAACCTTATGAGGTTAGCTAGCTATACCATGCTAACAGTTATGCTAACTGTTTATCAGCTAATAAGAAATGATATATTGTTTTTATGATGTTTAGGAGTATTATCCATTTAAAATGATGTTAGAATCCTTTAATTTAATCCTTATTAAACCCCTAAAACTGACATAGATACAGTACGTACTGGCAACACAGTTTAGGTCAATGACGAATGAAGAAATATCAGTGTTTACTGTATATGGAAGCCTTGCTGGTGTGTGTTAAAGTTTTTTTTTATATGTCAGGTAGAACTAAAGTTATCATTAATTTTATAATGAGTGAAATTTACTGTACTACTACCAGTATACGGGGATGATGTTGCAAAAATGTAGAACTCTCAAAATGAACATATTATTATTATTATTATTATACTGTATAATAATATTATTAGCAACAACCAGAAAAGCATCTGTGTAATGATCATGTGTACTGTACTGTATGTATCTGTGGTATATATTTGCGCCTACAGTATGTGACCCATTTTTTAAAATTCTTTCATGTTTGGGTAATTCGTTAAAATGATCTAAAATTCAGTTCATTATATTGCCTATTTTATGCTGAAAAAAGGAAGTCACTCTATACTGCACAATCCTGAGCCCTGTATATGATCATTAAAAAAAAAAAAAAACTGCAAAAACAAATAATGGCTAAAATGCTCTGAGCTTTAAGGAATACGTTTAAAACATTATAAAAGTGGATTTGAATGTCAAATCAGAATATAGCTTTAGTCAGATGTGCTCCATTATTGCCAATTTCTCCGTAAATCTGAGAGTTTTCTGTTTATTTTACAAGATGCATTGCATGAGAACTATCATGGTTAATGTTTCATTGGACAATTCTAGATAATCAATATCAGAAAAGAAAGAAACTATGCCTTGCCTTCCCTCTTTCTCTCAGCCTGTATCACTCTAACTGTATGGATAACATCACTCCTGCTGTTTAAATCAGTATCCACACAATGTAGTATCCCACAAAAGACTAAACTATGAAACAGCGTTTTGGTTAAGAATTTTAAGTTTTAAGAGTGCTCTTGCATATAAGGCCATGTTATATAAACGGTCAGCGAATATGATCTACCTTAATCATATTTCTGTCCATGTATTTTTAAGTCTAAGTTATTAAATAAAAGTAAGAGAATAAATCAATGGAATAATTGCACACAGAGGGCAGCATAGCCAGCCTACAAGAACAGCAGAAATGACAGGGATGATCAAACAGAAGCTGGTGTTTTTCTGTCTGCATGGTCCATGAGCAAATCTGATGATTGTTAGTCTTTGGCAGAGGAATCACCAAGAGTGCTATGGCTTTCAGTTCAAACAGCTTTGAATTACATGTTGTACCAAGCTACAAAGCAAGTGAAAGAGACACTGGTTTTGAGGGGGAAAAACAGAGCAAAGCAACATTGCTGATCTGGGCTGAGTTTCCCCAAAGCATCGCAAAGTTAAGATCATCTTAACTGGAGAGGGAATGTTCAATGTGGTGCTCGCTCTACCATTTAACAATGGTCTTTGTGCTGTGATGCGTTTGGGAGACTCAGCCCTGCTAACTATTCCCATCTGAAGACAGTGTCAGCAAAGAGGTATATTCTCCTCGTTTCTTTTGACTCAAGAGACGTGAATGAACGTGTTATAGATTCAAGCAAATAGATATTGTAATCAAGAGACCTATTAGTTTGACAGATCATAAACTAACATCTTTCTGATCCACCTTCCCTCCTGCTTGTTTACTTTAAATGTTGTTGGTCTTTCGGCTGCTCCCGGCAAGGGGTCACCACAGTGGAATACCCAGTCCGCACTACAACTTGGCACAGGTTTTACGCCGGATGCCCTTCCTGACGCAACCCTCCCATTTTTT
>JAQMYL010000003.1:11182621-11194480 GCA_030014365.1 Clarias pachynema | reverse complement strand
TTTATTAAGTACTCGGTATCGGTGAGTACTGAAATGCAAGTACTCGTACTCGTACTCGTTTTCCAAAAAAGTGGTATTGGTGCATCCCTAATACATACAGTACAGTACAGTATATTTGTGGAATGTCATCAATCCAAATGTTTCCAGACGCCATGTTTGAGATAAAAGCCAAAACTCATGTGCCATTAACTACTGTGTGTATCCTATCATCAAAAGAATATAAACTCATAATGAAATGAATGTTACTTTGCATTAGGCCTTGAGAATGTTTTTTTAGGTGTTTCTGCATATTCAGTATATGATAGAAATAAATTTGTTTTCAGGTATTGTTTAAAATGTTGATAATATTAAGGCATCACACAGATTTCTTTTGTATTAAATAATAAATGTTTATATGTCTGAGCTCGGAAATTCCTTCTTTTCGTCCTCAGTCACTCTAGGTGATTATTTCATGCACTACTATTCAAAAAATCTCCAAATTTATTAAGCATGAACTCACTGACACAACTGACCTGTTGATTATGACCAGAGCGAATCTCGGTCAGGACTGAAAGTTTCATTGATTTAAACACTGAGACTATGTACAAGAGATGAGCAAATCTCGGTCATGACCATGATGATTCACTAACTTTAAGGGGGCAAAAAAAGGTTTGCTATCTCTTGTGACTATGATCTACAAAATTCATGAATTTTTGAAAACACAAAAATAAGTAAATAAGCAAGAATAAATAATGTAAGCCTACGTTTTATGGAGATATATCTTTTTGCTGATTTGTTGATGGTAGTACTGTAGTCTTTGGTCCAGTGAATGCAATTTTGCTTTGCAGTGTTGAAGCCTGAACAAATGTCATTTTAATGACTCATTCAAAAAGATTGATCATGCATAAATAAAATATTTCAAGTCATTTTTTCCAATTTCTGCATATTTAAGAAGGCTGCTCTACTGTTAACATTGAAGAAAGTTTCTCTGCACATAAAATCTAACTTCTTTTTGATTTACAGTTAATCTGAACTCAATGTCAGCATTTACTGACATACAATAAAATGGCCAAAGCTTCTTACATTTACTTCTGTTGAGAGTATACTCCTTTGAAACACATTTTAATAATATTGATAATCTTCACTAAGCTTGGGATATTTTCCCACTTTCCCATCATCATCCAACATTCTTTTTCTATCTAATGTTTTGAAGAAAATTGCCCAGCAGTTCCGGTTTTGTGTATGTTGCAATATCAAGTTGGGTTGGGTAATATACAGGGGAGGCTTAAAGTGATTTTAGGTGTAAGTAAGAATAATTCCAAGTACCCCTGAATTACAGGAGCCCTTTAAAATGCTCCATTATGGTTTCATGAGGCCCAACGTATCTGGATGCACCCCTGACCAAGCTGTGGCTATGTTGTTGGACTTGATTGAAGCATTTGATGATGTTTAGCAATATATTTCATTAAACCGAAAGACCAGTCCCTTTGCATAAACACAGACTCTTTAAAGCCTAAAATTATAAAATGGTGTTCCACAAAGCTTTCTTGTAGGCACCTTATTATTCTCTACTAAGATGTTTTAGTTAATTTTCCTGTGAAACTGTGGAAACATCTTTTGTAACTGAATTATTCCCATTATTAATCATGCATGTTTTCAGATCAACTTCTTGTTCTTTAACTGTCAAGTTTGCACAGTTTGCATTGACTTTCTGTGTTCTAGATTTTATTAGTAACCTTGTGTCAAGCTACTAAGTATGAGCTCTGTGATAGACATTAATCTTGTAGCCTATAGCACTGTCACTCCAGTGGAAACAGCCTTCTTCCAAAGAAGACTGCATATGCCACTATTAGTCCACTTCCCCCTCCAGCACTCATACAAATGAAGCAAGAAGTCTCAACGCCTCCCATCTTGAGCCCTGATCATAACATGTAATGGCTTGGCCAGGTGCTGGAGTGGCACTGGCCCGGTCGGACAGGTGGCCATGAGAAGGAGGATGGCTTGGAGCTCCATTAATGAGAGCACTGCCAACTGGATTCCCATCTGCTGGCATGCTAAGTGCTTGGAGCCATTAAAAAGCAGCCTATTCTCACATTCAGTCAGACGAAAAAGGGCTCGGTGACTGGCTTTCTCCTTTAGGGCACACAGTGTAGTAGGGCTTGATAAAGGCCAGCTTGATATTAGAGAAAGGACCGAGAAGGTGACAGGGCTCCACTCACTCTACAGTAAAAACTCTACAGGTTTGATTTTGTTCAACTCAACTAGGTTCAGAAACACATGCTGTCAGGCACACAAATAATATTATTAAATAAAATGGTAACACTTTACATTAAGGATTTCCTAACTAGCATGATTTACTGAAATTTATTACAAATAGGATCTTAGTAAACTTAACAAAGTAAAGAATAAACTGGTCTATGTATTAAAAAAGATATACCTCGATAAATTAATGTTTATTAAATATAAGAGTTCCTAAATGTACATTAATATCTTAATGTCTATTTACTGCCACATTGCAAACATGTTAATTAAGATGTTGCTCCATATTGGAAATTTTATTTTAATTATTGACAAATCAAGACCAAACAATATTAGATTAGATTAGATTGGATTAGATTAAATTAGATTAGATATGAACGTGTAAATTAGTGTACTGATTTAAAAAAAAAAAAAAAAAAAAAAGCACAAATAGGGATTATTTGGCATTTTTATTACTTTTTCAGCTGACCCTGAAGCTCGTCTGGTAGACATTTATTAAACATGCACTGTTCAAGAAGAAGCATCTTTTCATTTTTGTTATGGATCCTGCTGTCTGCGTGGGTAAACTGCCTGAATGGATTGCAAGAAATGGATTATAGCTGAGCTATATTTTATATGAGTCTGGTCCAAGGAAGCTAAACAGCAGGGCACATCTATTGACCTTGAGTATGTGTCCCCACTTCTATATCTCGCTTTGCAGTATATGGCCAGCCTCGCTGTCACTCAATAATTTACTGAAGAATTGTAACTGATGATAGCGACAGGGGGGACTCTGAAAAAGGCAGGGATTAAGTTGCAATTTGATATACCTTTAAAAAAAAAAAAAACTAAATCTCCGGCTTTCAAAGACAATACATTTGTGGGTACATTTTATGCTCCAAATCCATTCAATAGCCCATATAAAAAGCTTACATAAATTGCTAATGTACTTTAGAAAAAGGGGAAAAAAGTAGAAGAAAGTTGTTTGCCCTTGTTTAGACTATAGATCTGCTGAGCAGGAGACTCAGTGGGCACTGAGAGTAAATTACGAGCTGGAAATTGAGTTATTGGGAATCACCCTGTCAACAGGGGAGTTAGCGAAACGTGCAGTTGCCTTGGATTTCCAGGGCCTAGTTAAATAATTGTTGTGAATCTAACCCCATGGGCCATGTGGTGTCAGAGAGAGACTGAAGCTGCCAGCACCGAGTCTTATGATCAGGCTTTTCTTAAGGCACTTTTTTCGTTTTTTCACTCCCTTGCATGCAGACCATTTTGTGCTCAAAGTCCTGTCTTTAGTAAAGAAGAAAACCTTCAGACTCTGTTTAACCCATGATATCCACTTTAATTTAATAGCAAAAAGACCCACTCCATTCATAGTAGATTTCTAAAGACAAACGCATACAGGCTTTGAGTGTTTACTGCCTGCCTTTTTTCTTCTTTTGAATTCTGGGAGTTTTTAAGTAGTTCATCAATGTGTCATGTAGCCCGAATAAGAAAGACTTATTCAATATTCAGCTTCTAAAAAGTGATGATGAGATTGAGTGGTTTTTGGCTTAGATACCAGACCTGCATTCAGAGTTGAGGTCAATATTAATTGAAAGATTTGATACCAAGATTTGCCTTAATTGGTGTTCAGACATCAAACGTACTACAGGACTACAGAATGAGGCGCAATTAGTTATAGAAGTGTTATAAAAGAGTGCATATCTTTCATGTGCAATTCTTGAGTGAATAGCAGGATTATTAATTCCAAAGGCTCTGTATGACCATCTGATGGAACAACATATCATGCTGAAATGTATGTTTTAGGCTGCAAATGCACATAACTAACTATGGAATATCAGTTAAGGTTAATATTGATTGCATATGTACGAGGGCTGTACCGAACGTAATGCAAAAGTGGGCTATTATATACCTTATATATACCTACAGTATATATATAAGGTACTATTCAACCTGATCTCCATCACAAGCAATGCATTTGTGCCATCACTGAACCCAACTTGATGATATCCCACTGTGTGGTTTGTCTTCAGTGCTGGTTTTTCCTTTCTTTAAACTTCTTCATCCATCTGTGCACATACAGTAGCTCTTGTCCTCTTTGTAGACATTATCCAAAGGACCAAATTTCTTAAGGATAGTAATAAATAAAAATTCAGTATAAGTGCTCAAGTCAGGTTTTTTTTAATCAGCTTGGTTATTTATTTATTTATTTATTTAATTAATTGTAACTGTCGGCCACAGTTGGAGATATAGGAGTGGGGAGACATACTCAAGGTCAATAGATGTGCCCTGCTCTTTAGCTTCCTTGGACCAGACTCATATAAAATATAGCTTAGTGGTTAGCACTGTCTGGGTCCGATTCGCGCCTGAGGTCTGTGTGCATGGAGTTTGTATGTTCTCCCCGTGCGTTCTCCATTTTCCTCCCACAGCCCAAAGACATGCAGATTAGGCTAATTGGCGTTCCAAATTGTCCGTAGTGTTTGAATAAGCGTGTAAGTGTGTGTGTTTGTGTGTGATTAATTGGCACCCTATCCAGGGTGTGCTCCGCATCGTGTCTCCTGGGATAGGCTCCAGGCCCCCCCATGACCCTGTACACAGGATAAAGAGATATAGATGATGAGTGAGTGAGTAAGTAATTTACTTAATTATATATTTCATTTGTAAAACCATCTAGACAGGCTGTATAGACACTATGGAAAAACACAGTAGGCCGTCTAGACAATATGGAAAAACCTTCCTCACATACAGTACTACTACTAAAGAAAAAACCTTGAACCTGAATACACATAATTTTCCCTGCTTAAACATAAATGTTTTCAAATTTTTTTATTTCCCCCTTTATGAATATTGCATTAATTGGCTTCGGACAAAGCTGACACTCTGACTTTTTCAGATAAGGTGCAAACTCTGCTACATTTTTATCTCTATAGTCAAAATGATTCACAAGGGTGGATCTTGAAAGCAGTTCCTTTTTTCAAGCGGTGTTATTAGCATACATAGAATTTGTGATTGATTGATTGATTGATTTTAGGTTTATACTGAGCTCCACAAAGAACCGTCGCACAAAATGCCACCACTTGCTAGAACCACGTGTTCTCCATCCCTTTTGACTTAAAATAACACATCTCTCAAAAAGAAAACAGAAATCATTTTTGTCATATTTGGACTTCACCCAAGCTTGTTTTTTGCTTCAAGCCCCTCAGTCTCTACGGGATCTCTCCTGGAAGTCTCACCATGTGTTCGAGGTCGACGTCGTATGCCAAGGGCACATATAAAATGTGTGTGTGCACAGAGGCATGACACAACTAAACATCTGCTATATGTTTCCATAGGGGATAGCTTGCTGGCAAACAAAAGAGTTCGAAAACGTGTCAATCTTTCCAAGTTTCTGCGATAAGATTCATTAAGCCAGTAAAACACAAGAACATGTCACATCTACTTGAAGAAGTACAATTCGCGTGAAGATCCATGAAAAGTGTTAAATGTGTGGCACATACAGTATATGTATTTATTCAACAGCTGTTAGTTGAGGGTATAAATATCTACGTAATGAATATAGTGTGAGAGAAAAGCTGTCATTCACGTTGGATTTTAGTGTTACAATACAGCTGCTCCTGTTTTAGGAACAGGATCTCTAGGGAGTTTCAGTGTGTTCTAATAGAAAACAAGAAACCTTTAAATTGTCCTGACAGCTTACATATTTTGATTCAAAGTAGACGATATTTATATAGGGATAATTAGCATCTGCGATATGGTGTGTGGAAAGAAAATGCAATTAAATGGTATTCAGTGAAAAAAAAAGAAAGTCGTAATTTGATGTGATGGTTCAAGTGTTTCGTGGCTTTACCTGTGGCTAAAATCAGGCTGCATGTCTCTAATGGTAAAAGGGAATATGTCTAGAAATGTTAATATGTGTCCAGTCATTCATGCTGTACTGCATGTTTTGCTGTACATTTATTAACTATAAATGTACAGCAAAAATAAAAAAATAAACTTTTACATTTTAATTCATTTAGTTTCATTCATTTTTAAGAAGTACTTTATACTCATCAGGATGGCACTGCTACTCGCTCATTATTATCACACTCATTCACACTCAGGGGTGGTTTAGAGTAACCGGTTCACCTATCAGTGGTTTAAAAGGAAGCGGAAACTTGGAAGAAAACCAAGCTACATGAGAAGAACATGGACCACTCCATACAGACAATAACTGGAACTCAAAATCACATCAGAAACCCTGGAGTGATAAGGAAGCAATGATACCCATTGTGCTACCATCCATCCATCCATCCATGCATCAATTATCTATACCACTTATCCTAGGTCACAAAAAGTCTGGAGCCTATCTCGGGGAACTTTGAGCACAGGGGAGGATACACCCTCAATGGCAGGACAAAACCACACACACACACACAAACACACACACACCACTGGAAATTCAGTCCTAACTGAGCCATTGTCCTGCTTGCATAGTGTGACTGTGCATTAATTTATTTTCCTATCAATTATTTTATTTTGTTTCTATTTTATTTTTTTAAAACTCTTTTAATGTTATTTTATTTTATATAATCTTCCATAAGACATGTGCTAATCAATTCAGTTTTTAGTTCTGATAATCTGTAACCATGACGCATTTAATACACAATCTATTGTAAGTCACATGTTTAAACTCAAATAGCTCTCTGTTCTCTCACCGCTGACTATAACGCCATTAATACCATTATGTGTTTTGCACTGCATTGTATATTGTTTATACCTCTTGTATATTGTTTATAAGTCTGTGACATTTCTGCTTACTCATTTTCCATCTGCAATATGCTCTTGGTATGGGTTTCTCAACCTTAGGCCTAGGGAACTACTTTTCTGCACTGAATCAAGGTTTTTGTACTCCTCAAGGTTGCTTAGCTCATTATAAAGCCCTTTATGAGTTAGGTCAGCTCTGTTGATAGGAAAGAAACTTTGAACATTTTGAGGGCAGTCGAAAAACCAGAGTGTTTCAGGGAGGGTTGGAAAATATATTATTGTTTAGTGTGAAGAGCAGTAAGGTCATCATCTAGTCCTCATCAGTTACACTGTTATTTTATTTTATTTCATTTTATTTTTTGAGAAACTGTTTAAGTTTTTGTTTCTTTTTTTAGTAAACTTGAATTAAATGTGTAAAAATGGAAATAAGGTTGTATAAAATATCTTCTGTGACAAAGTGTAATATTGGGTTCTGTTCCCATGCACCACCAGGGTTGAGGGTTCGAATCTCGCCTCTACACTTTGTATGGAGTTTGCATGTTCTCCCCATGTTTGGTGTACTCCGGGTACTCTGTTTTGTCCCACAGTCCAGACACATCCTGACAGGCATTCCTAAATTACCTAGGCAACATATCTTTCCTTTACAAGTGACTGCTGAGGTGGTCATAGGTCATTGCAGTGAACCATTGTTAAATGATGATGGCTTAAATTAATGACTGATAATAAATACAGTAATGCCTAATGGACAAAATTGATAGCTGCAACTGATCCATTTTGAGCTGGTTATTGGCTCAATTTATTATTATTTTTTTTTAAAAAGCTAATTAGTGATATAGGGCTATTATACAGTATTACACTCAATAAAATGAATCATATTGAGGATTTACAATTTATGCCAAAAAAGTCAAAAGTCAGATAAGTCTTTTGCTCAGGCAGTTCATAATCAACATAAATATACATGCATTTTAGTCAAACCACCTACAGTATGCCATCCTGATGATAAGCTTATCTACTGAAAGGTACTGTACATTGCATCATCAGCATATTTGAAAACAGATTATTCATAAGGCGCGGTCGTTCTGTAAATCTCAAATAAAAAGGGTTTTGGCTTTCGTTGTCCTTTGTAGAAGATGCTACATACAAAGGCCCAGCATATTGGGTGCACTTTAAAAAGGTCAGCACGAACTGGGTCAGGGTTGAAATTGAGTGAACTTTGAGTGCCAAGCCAATGCAGCAAATCCAAGTGGCACTTATAGGTTCCATAGAGAAGCAATGGGTTCCTCTACAAAGTAATTTTGCTGCTGATCACCTATAGATGGCCTTATGACAAACATGAAGCGTAAAGGGAAATTACGTCCTTTTCTCCAAGCCATGTTTTACAGCCAAAGCGTCTTTCATTATATCGTTTAACAAACATAGCTCATTACTGTTTGTGTTGGGAGCTGCATTTAAATTGAAAAACGTTGTTTTTTTTTGTTAAATTTTTTTGAATGTAAATGCATGTGTATAAAATCTTATAATATCATAATCCAGATACAAATCATAAAACACACAAGTGCAAACAGGGTCAGACAAAGAGACAGAGTTGTTGCTTTCTTTCTTTATACTGCAGTGTGTTTTATTTTCTTCTTTGCTTATGCCTTGGGGCATTAGATGCCTAGCTAGTCACTTCTAGTGCGTTCCAGTTAGAAATTCTATTATCATTTTACGGCAGTATTTCCTTGCATTTATATGACCTTGGATAACTCAATCACCCATTCTCTATAACGCTTATCCTGTAGGTGGGGTTCACCCCGTACAGGGTGCTAATCCATAGCAAAGCACAAGCACACACACTTACTTACACTACGGTAGTTTTGGAAATGCCAGGTACACTAATCTGTGTCTCTTTGCTCTGTGGGAGGAAACTAAAGGTGATCTTTGATAAGTTTTTAAAAAAAAGTTAAAAACGTATCAAAAAAAGTTTAAAATCTATTTAACAGAGTACACTGCAAAAAAATTATATCTTAGCAAGTGAAATATCCTTGAATCTAGCCGAACTTGTCTATAATTTCTTAAATTAACTTTACATTAAACCTAAGATAATATTATTAAGCTTATTTCTAGTCAAACGTTACTAAAATTGCGAATGCAAAATTTTAAGAAAAAAAAAAATCCTTAAATCTAGCAAAATTCTCTGCCAATAGAACAAGACATGTTTCTCTTGCAGTTGTAGTAACATTCGACTAGAAATAAGCTTAATAATCTCATATTTAGTTTATTGTAATCTTTTTTAAAATTATTGTAAAAAGGTTCGGCTAGATTCAAGAATATTTCACATCCTAACATTTTTGGCAGTGACCATACTCGTATTTGTTTGTGATTGTGTCATTGTATCTCTTTATATGACATTAAGATCCTGGCTGTAAAAACAAAAGCCAGATGAGACTTTGATTTCTGCCGTCTCGAGCTGTTAACTGTCAAGGTGACTGAGAGCCCGCGGTCTTTATAGTGTCCATTCAGTGCCGGAGCGTGCTGATAGCTGGCTTTTGAACAGGTGGTGGATCTGTGTGGTGCAGCAGGTATGGCTAAAAAGCCTTCGAGCTAGAAAGGTCACAATGTGCATGGATGAGGAACCATTTAGGGCACATTCTTCTCGAAGGTCACAGTGACATGAAACAACTTGAGCCAAGGGATCACGAGGGACTGGACTTTCTCAAGAGACCTGAAATGTTTCCTGTTCCTGTATGGCAAGCACTCTGAGTGTGTGTGTGTGTGTGTGTGTGTGTGTGTGTGTGTGTGCTTGCAACCATTGCTTTGCATACTGATGCCGTGTATAAAGCTGAGGTTGCAAATTCTTTACCCCAAACCAAAAAAAGCCACAGAAATCACTCCCTTCAACTTGTCAACTTATCTTCTCAGCTATCAGTTCTTTCCATATTTACAGAAAAAACTTCAAATCAACATGGCCATGCACACAGTAAACAGTGAAAAATCCCTTTTCACTACTTTTAAATGAGTTTATAGAAGTGTTATTTTTAGATCAGGCAAAATAAAGTTAAATCTTCAAAATGTATCATATTTGAGAAGATAATCATTAAAGTTTGACTTATCACTCCAGCTAGTGTTACTAGTGTTAGCTAGTTAGATTGTTGCTAATGGTATTTGCTTCTGTTGTCCCCTGCTGTTTCTGTGCTGAAATTTCAGTCCAAAAATTTGCCTGAATGTTTTAAGTTCAGAAAAGCTTAAAAATCCTATAACTGTAAACAATTACTTTTTTTTTCAATTTTTTTCAATTTTTTTTTAAAGAGGTTTACATGCACTGACAAAGAAGACCAAATATGCACTTTCTTTGGAGATGCCTTTTTTATTTCCAGGAAAATTATTTCATTACAGTACATTTTTGCAGATTAGCAATTAAAAAGTAACTATGCTTGAGTCTAGAGTCTTGGGCAGAGTGCACAGACCTACAGTACATGAAACCCACATAGGCCCTCATGACAATTTTTTGTCACATCTGTGAAAATGACAGTGATTTTTCATTTTCATGTCAAGTTGACATTACACTGAATATAATTTAGCCCTAATTTAATCCACAATCTGATTACCTGGTAATTCCCACCGTCTTTTTGCTGCTCATGCGTCGTCAAAGGGCAGCGTTGCCCAATAGAAAAAAAATTTATCCACCTATTCCATATACATGAGCTGAAAGACAGCCACTATTGGCTGCTGTCAATGTGATAGAAAGGAGCGAGCAGGTAACACCATACTGTACATAGACGTGGTATTGTTAGAGTGAATGACATTTTCTGGGGTGAATTACATTAGAATTTGCCATGGAATCTGGTCACATTGGTCAGCGAACTAAGTGACATTTCAAACATCAAAACTAACCTTACTCTAATTTAGGGTCAGAAAAAATATTGCGTAACTGTCTTTAAAGTGTCCTGGTCTTGGAAAGTCATTCTTATAATTTAAGCCCAGAAATTGCCATGACCTTTTGCTAACAAAAACAGAAGTCATTTGTGATGTCATGTGACATGTTATATCAGCCCAACAGTAAACTAGGAACAGGACATTTTATAGTATGCCGATTTGTAGTTATATATTTTTATATCATATTATTATAAATTTTAATTCACATCATTGTGTGACTAACGTGTCTCATATCATTTAAAATGGATGCATTTCAATATGTTCTGGCCAGAAATAGCATATGTGAAGGGAACACATGGCATCACATGAACATACTGTAATGTGATTTCAAAAATATATTAATAATGTGAGAAAATAAAGGCACATGCCTTCCTTGTGAAAAATGATCATGCGGATATAATTTAATCATCTCAAAAGACTGTTCAGAGTGATTAGTGACATTTGGAGTTTATATGATTTTTTTCCCCTAAGACTTAACACATATCCTTGAATATTTGAACTTAATTTTTGTTCTGTTGCAACACTACAGAGAGTCTGTACTAACTAACCTAATAATAACAACAATAATAATAATAAGAAGAAGAATGATTATAATGATAATTTCCAAATATTTTATACTATGAAAATCTCCTCTACTTGACTTAATCTTCCTAAAGTACTTCCTCAGGTTAACTAGTGCACAGTTGTGGCCAAGACTATTTTAATTATGTCAGAGATTTATTGTTTTGCGTAGCTTTTCCTGATTAAGATCAATTATGTTTTGTTATCACAGAGGCAACTATTTGGAAACCATTAGCTCTGTAGTCATCTTCTTATTAAATCCTTCTCAGGTAAGGTTTTTAATTAAGCAGACTGTCATGCGCGTGTACACAACTCTACGGGGAACGGTAAAATACCCCTCTTCTTGTCACGAACGTGCTCTCTAGTGAAATAGACACAGATGCAGGCGGGCTCAGAAAGAACAGAGTTTATTAGTACCAG
>JAQMYL010000003.1:11163577-11177535 GCA_030014365.1 Clarias pachynema | reverse complement strand
CCTCATTTCTTCATATTTTGCTTTATTGTATTCTTTTCAATGTTGTCTTCAAGAATAGTTCTCCAGGCCACCTGAACGACTTTTTGACTCTCATGTTTGACCTTTTTTTTTTTTTTTAATTCCGCTCACTGTGCCTCACCAGTTTCAGAAGAATATTTTTTGTTTAAGCCGGACAGTGACCTATGAATCATTCTAGCATAAAAACATCTACCTTAAAGTATGAACCAGTGAGAAACAGGTGCAGATGATGACAGATGATCAGGCCGGTGATTATTATACTATTGATGCTGAGTGTTTGGAACAGACATGAGGGAAATGAGGTTGCTGCTGAGGTTGTTACATAAACAACCAATTTTGAAATCATATCTCTAGGCACTTTACAGTTTTTAATTAAATTAATGCATTTAATTCAATTCCATATAAAGAACTGAGGGGTAGCTCAAGACTTTTGCACAGTACTGTATATCATTTTATTCCAGTTCCATCTTAAACCATCTAAGTACCATGTGATGAAGTGGTGCCCCAACCCGGGGTGTATTCCTCACACACAATGTTCCAGGGATAGGCACCAGATCAACTCAACAGGATAAAATATACTGAAGATGGATAATATAGTAACAACTAAAGTCATTTTAATATCAAGCAACATATGTTGCATTCATTTACAGTATATTTATGTCTGTGTATTTAGGTTTAAATCAGTAAACATGAAATTCTCAAACAGGTGTCCTGCAAGTCTCATTAGCACTTCTGTTAAGTAAATCCTTGAATACACAAACTTCCATGCAATATCATGTCAAGCCACATGTGATAAAAAAAGCTAAAATAGGAAAAATAATAGAAACCATCATAATGCCGAACAAATATAGTTCAATTAAAACATTTGTGTTCTAGTGCATGCTGAGACCCATTGTTATTCTTCTCAGAAACCAGCAAACATCTTCTGCCCACAGCAAGGTGAATCTTATCATGGATTTTGACTATGTCAGCACTATTACATTCCGACAACTAAATGTAAAAGAGAACATGGAAAGGGCATAGGTACAGGAGAGATTAACGAGTGTCAAAAACAATGAATCTTTAAACGGCATGCCAGTGCTCTTTCTCCCAGCAGACTGAGTAATGAGTGCTGCTCAGGGCTTTAGACTCGGATCTAATCTATTCTCTAAAGATATTAGTCCTTTAAATTTTGACCGGAGGGATGGGGGGAGGAGTGGTGGACGTCTTATGACTGATCTTCTAGGGCTGGGCAATTTATCGAAAATTAATCAAAGCCTGTATTCCGAACCTCTAATCAATGTCAAATATTTCATTTTTAAAAATTCTGTTAATACTTTTTTCACCTTCATAAATATTTTTATTTATTTTAAATCGGGATATAACAGAGTAAACATGTGGTGTTTCAATGCACACCCCTTATAAACCCCTATACCACCCCCCCACCACCACCCCTTCCTGACTCCAAGCCAGCTTTACATATTTAAGAAAGACTAGACACCAGGCATATTTAAAGAAGGAAAGGTAAGAAACGAAAAAACATGAAGCTGGAAGTCTGACTCTGAGTTTTTTTGCATGCAAAAAAAGGAAAAAGAGAAAGAGGGGGAAAAAAAACACTACCAATCCTGTGTATGGGCGCATAGGGAGGTTAAGTTGACGAGTTCCATGTATCATCTGGCAGTGTCAAATTTAGGTCTTTTTGCAGAGCAAGTTTTAATTTCACTTAAACAGTATGTATGACTCAAACCCATTAATGCACCATAAATTGTGGATAAAAATTCTGTTAATAGTTTCCCCATTGTGTGTGTTTTGTTGCCTTAAAAACATATTACCTAGTGTGGAGCTATAACTCTGCCCCATCTACTCATGGATGCAACATGGAGGAGAACTCTTTAATTAGGAAAAAAAAATATCCCAGCTTTTATAGTTGACCATATTTAGGGTACAAAAGGGATAAAACAAAAGAATCATTTATTACTCATGACTGAGGTAAAATGTTCAGTTAATTGTTCTATGGATTTCAGGTCATATCGCCCAGCACTATGATCTACTGCACTTTTTTTTTTTGCAGAAATAAAGCATTTCAGTGTTATATCATTGTCTTGTCACTTTAGAAAAATGTCTCATGTCAAAAAAATCATTGTGTTAAACAGATAATGCTTTTATAATTAGTGAAACTGTGTCTAATGCATATCTACTTTGCTCTTAGTCGTTGGAGTATGTGGGTTGTGAGGCAGTATGAAAAGTCCTTGGAACTATGATAAAATACCCTATTGTGTTATTCTTCTGTCGCATTCCCACATAACGATAACTTCAGTGTCATTTCATTCTTTAGGCTCACTTCATTCTTTGATGTTCTCTGTTCACACTGACTCTGAAAGGTTCAACTTAATTATTCAGCAAAGAACTCTATGCAGATGGCGCTTGCTGTAAAATATCACCATTATGCTCCTCATCACCAAGTATGTATGGCAGAAATGCATGCAAAACAGAAGGCCTGGCATAATGAAAGGACAAGACATATGCATTCTGGTGCAAGCTCTTTTTAAAATGCCTGACAGAAAGAAGACAAGATGTCAAGGAATACCACTTTAACATAAACATGGGCTAGATTAAAGGAATGTATCTATAGAAAAGAATGTTCTGCTTTTACAATCTGTCTGACGCTCTCTCTCTCTCTCTCTCTCTTTCACTTTCCCTATCTCTCTTTTTTCAGAGGCGGCAACAAAAAACAAAGCGAAAGGTGAGTTGTCTTCTGTGTCTTTGCAGCTTGATGATTTATGTCGAACACAGTTCCCAATAAACTATGCTCCAATCAGACTCCTCTTATCTCCCGAAGGAGCTCGGGTGCATTTACATAGCATCTGTCAGCTAGAAAGCAAACCAGGGATGTTTGATAAATTGACCTGAGGAGACGCCTTTATGAACTGGATCAGCTCTTTTTCACTTCTCTCTTCTCTTTTATAAATAACCTAGTCTTAACCAGTGTTAAGAAAATGCACACATTGTTTCACAATGAAAATCACTGTAGAAGCCTTTAGATTGGATTTTTTTCTCTTTCCCCCCACTGTAGCACTGTTTGGTTAGTCCTCTTTATAGACTTTGCAAATCTTCTTTAGGATGTCAGGAACTACTGTATTACAGCATTCTCAGTAAACGCAAAAGGTTTGTGATTGATGGTGTTGAGTCAATAATCTAAACGGGGTGGAAAATATCTTGCCTGGGAATGAGGGACAGGCAGATTTTATGTCTGAAGTATTAATTTTTATTCATAGCAGCACAGCACACAGTGAACTACTTGTTTTATAACCTGCATCAGGAAGATGCAAAAAGAAAAAAAAATCATTGCAAAGATTTTGAGAGAAAGAAAATGTGTTTGCCGACTGGGATAATATATTTAATGTATACAACGAGGACAGAACACCAAATCTCATAGCCAGGGACTTGGTGTTGTTGTTTTTTTCGTCATAGTTGCAAACACAGTGTGCTTCATTAGACATTTGGTTTTATTAGATGTAACCCGCTGAGGAATGAAGGGGTTAAAATTCTTTTGAAGTATGACAGTGTAATGTAGATGGCATGTATTTATATATACTATCTGACATGTAAGTCTTGTTTGTAAAGTATGTTATTATGTTATACAGGGTATATTATTTTTATGTTTAAAATGTATGGTCATACAGTATCTAGAAGTGAAATTAAGAGAGTGTAGTGTGTGCGCTTGGAAAAAAAAACGTGAGGAGTCACCATTTTATTTTGTGTTGCGCCACTGGCGTGAAGCGGCCATTATTATTATTATTCATAATAGAAAATGCATGGTAAAATCTCAGTGCTGATTTATCTGTAACAGGATCAATTCCAATATACTGTATACACCTGCACAAACACATAATTCTTTCCAAACTACAGAATCCCAGAATCCCTGATCTGAAACTACATTACTAAGCATCGTTCCTTGTGTTCCGGGATCTGGAATTAGATGTTTAATAAACTATTTAGCTGTGTAATAAACTTAATATAAGATTATTTCTACCACATTTACTTATTCATTAGCATTAAAATAAAGTACTATTTTATTTGTGCTGCTTAATTTGCCATTGTGGCAGTAAAACCTCTGTGTTAGGCATACTTCAATGGATAAGTTTAATAAAAACCCACACACACATACAGTATATATGGATGGATGATGTGGGTGGCAAGGGTAATATACTGTACATTATTTCACATCCCCATGTTAACTCTTTAATTAAAAAGTCTATTAATAGACATAAATCTTCAAGTCTCCAGAGACCCATGAACTCTACCTAACCTGTAAATTGCTTGTTCAAGTCATAAACACTTTTTCTTTAGTTAAGACATCAAATGAACCAAAACCTGCATAGCTTTAATTAAATCAAGGACTTGGAATAGCATTTTGTGACCATGCAGTAATGCTTCTAAATGTGCAGTTTAATCTTGTTTATGTTGAAAGCCAGATCACTTAATGACTCCAAAACAAAACGGCATACAGTATTTACTCAATTTTATAATTTCATTAAATGCACCTAAGAACTTGATTGGAACTTAAATAGTTTGAGAGAACTCAGATCTCCCATTTGTCTGAAAGCGCCGACGTTGTATATTGAGACTCATAAACCATGATCAGTGAGTATGTAAGCCTGGAGATGGCATCTAATGTCTTTCAAATTGTCCATTTTTTGTCAAATATGGTAAGATACGTAAATTTGTTTAATGTGCCTATTGGAGTTAGGAAATAAACTCAAGCACAAGAATTAACTGTCAAACTACACCAATCAGCCAAAAATTTTAATGCTAAACATTGTGCCCAGTATTGTTTAGATAGGGTACCTACTGTAGTAGGCATGACTCCACAAGACCTCTGGGGGTGTGCTGTGGTGTCTGACAGCGGAGCATTACAGTATCAATGGATCCTTTGGGTGTTATGGGTTGCATGGTGATGCCCCACTGGATCGGATTTGCTTGTCTGCTGCATTCTATGGATGCTCAGTTAGATTGAAATCTGGGGAATTTGGATACTAAACCCAGTATACAGCAGGCTATGGTGCATTGGGTGTTCTCATACCTTTCTATCATGGTCAGCAACAGTTATTGCTACATTATATTTTCTGCGGGATCAGACCAGGTGGCCTAGCCTTTGGTCCCCACAGGGATAGATGAGCCTTGGATGTCCATAATCCTGTGAACAATTTGCTGGTATATAATTAGCTAATAAATGTTAATCGAATCGTGTTAGTGTTGTGTTTTTTTAAAAAAAAGCTTTTAAAATATGTATATAGCATTTCTGAAATGTTTTAGTGTCAGTTGCAATGTATTTTCCTTAGCCATAGTAGTACTTTAATTAAAATGTCTATTGAATGTTGTTTGAATCACAGGCACTTTTGCATTAAATTAGAGCTCAATTAATTAATTTAAAGACTCGCAGTAGCAATTGGATGACCTCAATTTAGTGAGGCTATGTTCACTTTACAAGCTTGTTGCTACAATTACAATTTTTTGCTCAGATTGAATCTGTCTGTCATGACAGTTTACATCTGTAATCCATATCGATCTTTATTATATACACACCTGTTCCTGAAATGCTCAGCACAAACACATTTTTAAGATATTTTTTCTGCTCTCGCTAATTGTTTCTTCTATTAAAACATGGTCACTGCTGCTGACTTTCGACTGCACATTATTAAATGACCATGACACATGACCACAATGATATGCAGAAATTTCAATCTGACTATTCTGATTCATATCACGTCACGTCATGGCCATATATTTTGTAAGATCTTTGACTCACTCATGCGAGGCGGGGTCTTAGGGAAAAAGAAGAGTAGTTTTATTGGAAAAAAGGGGAAAGTAAAGGATTTTATGGAGGGAGGAAGGAAAGAAGGGGAGAAAATAAGCGAGGGTGTGCACTTGTGGGTCCGGAGGCAGTGCCCAGCTGGCAGACGGTGACAGAGTGGCAGAGTGGGCCGCGGCTCCTGCTGGCTCTTCAACGTGGCTGTCGCAGTCACAGCCAGCCGGCACCGCCCAGCAATCTTTCAGCACGGCCTCAGGCAGGAGTCCTCATGACATCCAACGTCTGGGCGACATTCCTGACTGGGAACAGGGGCCTAATGGCAAATGAAGTCGCCTTTTCCTCTTTGGCGGCTTTATCATGAAGACTGGCGAAAGTGAAAGTTCCTCGGCAGCTCATGCAGTCCTTTGGCCGCTGTCTTCTGTGCAGCGATTAAATGGCGGTGTTCAATCCACCAGCCTTTGAAGTCCCTGGGGCCCGTTGCATTGTCCCGCACGCATGCCACTCTCGCACTCGGTGTCCGCCGCATATTCTTCTCACTCCCGAACACTTCTCACTTCTGGACCTTTTATAAAGTGGAGCAAGCCCGACATCCATTAACTATTATCACTCGCCAGCTGTGCCCGATCTAGCGGCCCCGCCCCTTTCACACACTGCCTACGTAGTGAGCTTTTGGAATGAGCAAGGGGCGAAAAAAATTTGGGTGCATATCGATCACTAATGCACGCCATGAAAATTTGATATACCGTGTATCTAGTTTTTTTTTTTTTTTTTTTTTTTTTTTACATATATATGTTTAACATAAGTTTTAGTTTCAACCTGTATACAGTATGTTTTTATTTTTCTGGTTTTCTGGTTTACAGTAAGCATGACAGTCCCCAAATAAATATTCAAGTATTAATGCATTACTAGTGGCTTTTTAGTTTCGACTCATCTGTGTAATGGGAGAAAAAATGTGGACATTTTCAAAAAAGAGTTTCTCTACGATATGCATTCACATATTTCCCTACTGCTTTCAGTAAATTGCACCTCATGCTCCTCTAGGGATATGAAAGGAGTTGTGCTGATAAGTTGAGTGAAATTGAGCACAGCAGCAGGTCATCCCCAGCAATACAACAAAGGCTCTTTTTGACGCATTTTGCGCTATGTGGTTGCATGAATAATATATCCATGTTTTCAGGCCTGCGTAGAGAGGATTCCTTTGAATGAGTCAGTGCTAGAATGTTGAGATGAACAACCCTAGAGCTAATATTCATTTTATTATTATTATTTTTGGGTGGCATCATTCCTGAGTCTTTAATTTCACAGGTTTTGCATGTCTATTTTTAGGAAGCTGATTTAATTTGACTGTCTGATTTTCTTTCTTATTCCTACTGCTAAAAGAAACCTGTATGATGAAGTCTAAAGCTATACAATGATGCCTAAAGCCTATCGTACTGGGTTTTCTGTTTCATAATGAAATATTGCCAGTATATGCATCTCAGCACCTCTAGGCAGTAAACAATCAAAGTTATAAATAACCTACAGGCAGAAGACAAAGTCTATTATCGTTGTTTGTCCATACATAGGCCTAGAAGTATGTTTTGTAAAAAAAAAAAAAAAAAATCCAAGGAAATGGAGAGAAAAGACCAGAGATCATTGATAAGGTGTGAGTCTTTTTTTTAAATTTTTTTAACCAAAAACAAATCATAATTCATGATTAAAACCTGAGATATGAATATTTAGTGCTTAGGTGAATTTTAATCATGCCATGTATTTGATATGCAAAAGGGGGCACATCATGTGACCTTCTTTCCCAGTAATTTCAAATGAGGGTTTGTGTGAAGGCTTCCGCCTTTAACTCGCCTTAAAAGGCTTTTAGCAGTGGCCGAAACGGCACTTTTGGGAAATGTGTCTGGGTCTGTCTCCATGTTAAGGGGGTGTCTAAAGTGCTTTTAAACCACTGAGCTATTACAATTCAATGGTGTGTCATTGCAGTGCCTGTGCCCTTCTCTTTAAAGGAGAGAGAAAAGCACTCAAGGGATTTATTCTAAGAGGCGGGAAATTCATTCCTTGTTCCGCTGACTCTTACCACCCATGGTGATAATTTAGCAAGGAGGATAGTGCACAGCCTTTGCATTAATAGGGGCATTTGTGTGTCTAAAGCTCTGGATTTTGTGTGTGAATGTCTGAACAAAATCTGCTTATTCTTTAGTCAGCAACCTCCAATTCTGAATATTATGTGTGGAAGGACATCATATTTATAATAAACCTGTTTTACTGGATTAACCAATACATGTTGAATAGAATGCAACATTTGCCTGTAAGTTCTTATTTAAGATTGCCTTTTGACTACAGAATACATACAGTAATTAATCAAAATTTTATTCATGGTAAGGTTTTGGGGTAAATGAGATGTTTTATACTCTTCAGTACTGTCAACCTGAGATACATCAAAGACATTCTTGACAAGTCATTAACTTAGATTGATTTATTCTACAGTAGTCATAAGCAACTGTAATGGAGTCTTGGTTCTTATATAATTACCTATGGATTTTCTCATATCTGCACAAATTGAATTTCAAACAGCTGTCACAAAGTGGGTGAGAGTAAACAGAAAAGCACTATTTTATTACGTCTGAAGTGTTTATCTCCAAGTTATGATCTTATTGCGGGATCCTGCTATTAAGCTTGAACGAGCTATGATCACATACAAAATCCATCTTGGCTGCAATTTCCTGTGAAAGCTAGAAAGGCCACATTGGTAGGAGAACAATATTGTGTTCATCAACCACTCAAATGGGAATAAATGAAACCATAAAAAAAACATGAAGCACTAGAGAAATTTATGGGAACTGTGACTTTCGACTGCTTACCCTAATGATGAATCTTGTTTGCAAATCTTCATGTGAGATTGAAACACACCAGTTCTGGGAGGACATGGTAGAATTGTCGATTTGCACCTTCAGACTTGGGGCTTTGGATCTCACCTCCAGGGTATGTGCAAGAAGTTTGCATGTTCATCCTGTGCTTTTTTGGTTTCCTCAAGGAATTCCAGTTTCCCCCCATTGTGCTTGTGTACTGAGCTCCCTGGGATAGGCTACAGTACTGTACATGACCCCCATTAAACCTACACAGGACACATGGGGTGGATAAACTAATAAATTAAGTACAGTGGGTGGGACAAAAGTATTGAGACAAAGTTTTAATTCAATGCTATTCAATAATTTTAACAGTAAAGGTAATAACAATTTTTTTTGTTGTTTTTATGCAATGAAATGGCTAAATAACAATAAGTACTGTAGAGTCTCTTAAGAGATGACTGCATGTCTTCTTGACTGCTACTGTCTAACAGTTTGTCCAAAAGGTATTTCAAAGCTGAATACCATTATCACATAGCCAGATTTCCCACTAGTTTTTTTTTTTACACTTAATTATCACAACTCTTTAGCCAGATAGACTAGATTTAATTAAAGACATCATCTGTTTTGTGAACAAGGAGATCTAATATGATACATGTTGTGTTAATACTTTTTTCCCACCACCTGTCTTTGTCCAGTGTCCTTCACACAATATTAAGTATTTTGAAGAACACTAAAACCCGCTGGAAATCACCAGGGAGTCCAAACTGACCACTATCAGAAACAAAAGTGGAATGAATATAAATTAGACCTTTAAAACAAATACTATGTTTAACACATTTAAAAAACATTAATTTAAATAAAATTGCTAGCTCGCCTACAACAGTATAACGAGTCGTGGAAAAGGTGTGTGAACAGCCCCAGTGCAAAAAGTAAAGCGTTTCGCTTATCTTCTGCTTTCGAAATTGCGATAATAATTAGATCCCACAGCCATCCATGGCCAGGAGCCAAGAGAGTAAAATTAACTAATCTCAAGATGGGAGTGGATTAGCACTAGGTGTGGATGTGTGTGTGTGTGTGTGTGTGTGTGTGTGTGTGTGTGTGTGTGTGTGTGTGTGTTTGCATGCATGCTGCTTGAAATGGACTAGTATTCCCACCTCGTGCCCAGTGTTTCCAGGACAGACTTCTAATCCACTTTGACCCTGACCAGGACACAGCTGTGAAGATGAATGAATATTAATGATTCTATAGTGTTATACTGCATCACATTTTTACAAATAACGTTTACCAGAGCAGTACAATGTGGTTAAAGCTCTTTTGGTATAAGTATTGAAGTTAACCTACATTTGCTAAGACAACAATGGACCATTTTGACATTTGCATTATTAGTTAGTTATTAGTCAATAACGTCATTCAAGCCATATGAAAGTACCAGGTGTAAAAAGCTATCAATCCTACTGCTGAATTTCATTTCCATTTATATGCTTACAATTACAGTACAAGACATTTTCACTAAAGATCTAGAATCACAATTTGTCAGAAATTAGAAATATTCAGAAATACTCTACCTCATACAGTATGCGTCGAAGGATGCAGAATTTTCTTCTTCTTTTTTTAAGTCAGAGGCAAATGTCATGCAGTTTTACTAAAAATAAAACCAACAACCACCAAACTGATCACAGAAAAAAGACAGTATTTAAAGCAAAGCCTAAGCGATCGCACGTTATTTCAAAATTAAGTCTATTTTTGAGGAAGCCTTTTGCCATTAAATGAAGTAATTTCGGTCTCTTTTCTCATTCACTGTTCGTAATTCACATGGGAATTTACTGATGCAGGCTGAGATTTGTTTAAATCTCTCCTGCTGAAACTTAGAATGAAAAAGGAACACAGTTTTAATTACATTCTAATGAAGACGCCTTTCTCGTTAAAAAAAAAAAAAAAAAAAACTACTACTAGAGCTCCATTACATGACTAGATAGCCTTATGGTTGTTTTAGATGGGTTTTCTAATTTAGTTAGAAATTTGCAATTGTCTGCATAAGTGACCTGAAAAATTACAGCTTCCCAGAATCCCTAGGGAGAGTGCTAGCCCTGATCGTCCCACTCTGGGGCTTGTGGTAAGAGAAGCCTCCAGTCCTAATTAAATATAACACGTCTGTAGCCATGCTGTAAGACTTGCTCCCCAAACATGTTGGCAAATAGGCCACACATAGTCAGCCAATTAATTAAAAAGTGTCATGTTGCTGCATTTGCAGTGATTAATAATTAGGTCAGCTTTGCTCTCTGGTCGGTCGGCTATGTTCCTTTCTGTCGCTTTATTATTTTTTTCTTTCTCTATGGCTGGGGAATTTGTGTTAGGCCTCTATATAGGGCACATTCCTGAAGACCACCTTCTTTTGACACATGAGTTGCCATTAATCTAATTACAATGTCAGCAATAAATCAAGCTCTGAGCATTTCTGAGTGAAAACCACATTTTCGTTGAACACATAGTAAGCTGGTTACAGCGACTGCTTCATTCAGCAAAAGAGACACCTGTATATACAGTACTTGAAATAAAAATATATAACTCTTTCCCATTACGTGTATTGCTTTAGCAGATTCTTTCTTCAGAATGTCCGAGACATTATCCACTTCTGGCATGCAGCCTTTCAAGGACTTACAGTACCGGTGATACAAGTGCTAAAATAAATGATCCATCAACTGATCAGAAGCTAGTGCAGCAAAGGGCACAATAAGCAAAAATAAAAAAGCAAGGCATTATCGGTGAATAGGGTAGTACTCCTTAACCAATGTATATAATATACACTTAATCGTTGTCAGTTTGTTGCTGATATTCTTTCAAGCATCTTCTTTTTGTTGTTGTTTTGGAAGCTTTTCAAACATTTACATTTGTTTGTGAGTATCAGGCTTTGTCTAATTAAATATGCATAAATTTGCATCCTTAATAAAACAAAATCTAGCATTTTGATGTTAGAATTAAAATAATTATTTTACTCTGAAGACGCTCTCAAGACACACACAAGAGAAAGACGCATGCAAGAGAAAGAAATTGTTGGAACATAATTTCTTTATTGTTTAATCAAGAAAATACCATGCACAAGAAAGAAGCACTTTTTAGGATTAAATCCAATGATAGTCAACATTTTGTCAAATTATCCAGTAATATCCTTTTAATTAGGCATGGAAATGAACTTGTGAAATTTCATTTATGCATTTCATCTTGTAACTAAATATTTGTTGTTTTTTTAATGTGAAGAAAGTCTGATTTGGATATTGCTATATTTGTTAAAGATTTTAAAAGTATAATGATATTTAGTATGAATCAATTTAGTGGGATTTGTAAGTTTTTTTTTTTGTTTGTTTGTTTTTTAAGAAAGTTGACATGAATAGCACGATGGCATATGACCATACTGTACATAATCTTTAAAGTAGAAAACTTTTTTTTTATTGAAAAAGTTTAATATCATGAAAAGTTACTTTTTTCCTATTAATTATTTCAGAAAGTGAAACTCTCATATATTTTAGAAGAGCCTTTTGTTGTTTTCAGTACACAAGCAGATGACATAGGACTCCAAAGCATCACTAACTGTGAAATCTTTATGCCTTATTTCAAGCAACTTGGATTCTGTGCCTATCCTCTCTTTCACTAAGTTAAGTTAAGACACTTCCAACATTGTCTCTGGTTCAGGAGTAGCTTGATACTAGGAATAAAAAGTTTCTGAAGACATGTGGCATGGAGCCTCTTGATACACTGACTCCAGTCTCACTCCACTCCCCGTGAAGCTCCCCAAGCTCTTGAAATGGCTTTGTTTGACTTAAGGCTAAGGTCATCCCTGTTGCTTGTGCACAGTTTCCTACCAGACGTTTCCCTTCCAGTCCACTTTTCATTAATATTCCTTGATACAGCACTATGCGAACAGTGAGCCCTTTCAGTGATGACCTTCTGTGGCTCCTTGTGGAGGGTATTGATGATCATCTTTGGACAGCTGTCAAGTCAGCAGTCTTCTCCATGATTATGGTTCAGTGTACTGAACTAGACTGAGAGATACATGTGATTTATAATGTATGAATAGTACTTTACCCAAAGTCAAATGGAAATATTTTAATATTTTGACATGCTGGATTTTTAAAATTATTTTTATTTATTTATTTATTTATTTTACAAATTTTCACATTATATATATTTTTTGAGATGCACTATACTGTATATATACAGTACAGTAGAATGGACTTTAGAATGGACAGTATACATACACACATTCAATTAATATTACATATTAATACCTGTAATATAATATATAAAGTAATAAGTGTAAGAAGAGGTCATGTATGCGCATATATCAGTGAGAAAATGATTGGGATACAATTGTCTAAATCTTCATCTGGATTTCTTTATTGTTAAAAGTTCCATGCAAATAATTCCATTCACTCTCAATAGGTGAGTGAAGTTCCATTAATTACGCTATAGGCATGTATCGAGGATATACGTACAGTAAGGGGGACCTATTGTGCAAAATTCACATTTTTGTCATTTTTAGACATTGCAATGGGTCTTCGGTGTGCATTTACAAACAAAAACTTAAAAGAAAAAACTTTCTTTGCTTTTTGTCATTTTTCCATTTTTGTATTTACCCAATTAGATTTTTTCCTATTGTACCTTCATGCCAGAAAATTCCTCCCCTGGTAGAAAAAATAACACTGAAATGGCCCATTTTGAAGAGAAGTGAAACAAAGGTAGTTCAAGGTATAAAAAATGCATAGTCTGAGGAGTATTTCAGGTGGAGCCTTAACAGACACACTTTGGGGGACCACTGAGACTCATGTTAGCTTGTTAAAGAAACAGAAAAATACAGTATGAGATCTCACTAGATTCAAATAAAAGAGAATAAAATGAACTATGCTCCTATGCCATCTGTATGTTTTGGTTGCTTGAAAATGAGACAAAACACTGAACACTGCTAGACTCAAAGTCTGTTTTCATTCCCAAACCAATTCTCACACCAACTCCCATTTAACATGGTTCTAAAGCTTGATTGTGTTTAGACACTTGCCTATTTGTATTATAGTGTAAGGATAGGATTTTTTATTTTTTGAATTTTTTCCCCGATTTTCTCCCTAATTTAATCGTGTCCAATTCCTCCCCTGTCATTAGGGGGCTCCCACATTAAGACTACTACGACCACTCAGTCAGGAGGGCCGAAGACTATCACGTGTTTCCTCCGAACCATGTGATGCCAGCCGACCGCATCTTTTCGAACTGCTCGCTCACGCACCGTTAGGGGCGGCGTAACACACTCGGAGGACAGCGCT
>JAQMYL010000003.1:11126682-11150979 GCA_030014365.1 Clarias pachynema | reverse complement strand
ACACACACACACACACACACACACACACACACACACACACACACACACACACACACACACACACACACACACGTACACACGCACACACAGATATACTGACATTAAGACACACATTTATACTATCTCCTCTCTCTCCCAGAACAAAAAAGAAGCAGTCTCCAGCATAGATCGAAGTTTGTCGTGGTTGGGATTTCGTGTCAATTTAGCATCCAGCTGCAGCACCAGAAGATGCCAGGCAAACATGACTAGCTCTAATTAGGCCCTGCTTCCAATTACTGCTGATCGAGCATCAGAGGAAGAGAACAGTGCATGAAAATAAAAGAAGGATTAATGCCACTATTCGTGTGAAGTGAAATATTGCGACTATGTGTGCAGACGTTGTGTCTACATTTAATTTTCCTATATGCTCTACAGTATTGTGTGGTATTCTTGGCTGCTGTAAGCTTTGAGGATTATCATGAGTGGTATTAGGGTTTTTGTCAGCCAGGACTCAGAATCATATGCATATTTAAATAATGCATATCTACAGTAAATTAAAAATAACAGTTTTTCATTTTGGTTACCTGTAATTTATTTCACTATTTAATCGACATAATTGGCTATTAAATACAATACAATAAAATAAAACCCAATTAAAGCAGTAACACTTTTTCCTACTGTAACACTATTCTCTTTTCACTATTCTCCTACTCTGCTACAAGTCACAGGCCCACAGTCACAGTATATTTCAGATGGATTACCTGTCATTTTTTTAATGGCATGTATACAGTATGAAACTTTACGAGGTTCTTTGCATTAATAGATAAACCCTAGCAAAAATTCATAATCTAATGTCACTCACAAAATAAGGCTTTATTACTATTATTATTATATCGCTACTAAAGGTCCATACTGTATACTGTAAGTAATGGGTACAAATAATATTTCACAATGTTGCCAGTTTATTGTGCTTTATGTACAGTAGTGCTCTGATATTATTTCCTTATAGTGTGAGTATTTTCTGAATTGCGACCCTTAAGCTAATGTATTTCTGATGTTTACAACTTTTTTAGAAATCTGTTAGTATAATTTGCAGTACATCAGTAATTTTTTTTTTTTTTTTACAATCTTAACATAGTTGTTTTGTTACTCATATGTATTTTCCTTTTGCATGATATAGAATTATGTTGTCATTTACAAGAAATTTACATTTGTTATCTAAATAGATTAGATCAAGAGCACAATTATAGTAGATTGTTATATTGATTTCATTTATAGGTAACACCTACATTGGAAGCAGTTAACTACTGTAATAATAAACTGTCCACTTTGCCAAAAAACTGCTCTATTCACTACTTACTGTATGCGGAATATAATTTTTTAAGAATGATAGTTTTTTACTAAAAATTTACTATAGACAAATTTACTATATATTTTTTTATTATCTGTAGAGGAAAAAATAAATTGTTTTTATACACTCTGAAACATCAATCATTTTATTTTTAGTTCTTTGTGGATGTTAATTTTCAGCCTCCTCCAGCAGAGAATAATTTAACAGAGTGATATTTGTGTTCTACCATTAACAGATATAAGTATAGACCCTGGGCTATAAAATGCAAGCTTTTACTTGCAGTAGTCAGTGAGGTTAATTTATTTTCATGTCTTCTTCTCTCTTTCTCATGTCATTGCAGGCAGTCAGGGCCAGTTTCCTGTCACCCAGAATGTGACAGTGGTGGAGGGGAGCACAGCCAACATGACCTGCCGTGTGGATTACAACGATAACACCTCCCTCCAGTGGTCAAACCCTGCACAGCAAACCCTTTTCTTTGGGGACAAGAAAGGTCAGTGTGACTGGGTCAGTTTAAAAGCCTTTGTTCTGAAAACCTTCATGGAAAGCGTGCCATTTGGGGTAGAGAGATAAGAACCTAGTCATGTGGGACAATATGTAGATCAGTCGTATTCAGACCTTTCCCTCTGAGACCCACTTCCAACTTTGTTGAAAACTTGTGCCACGATGACAACCATTCCCTGCCTCGGAAAAACAAGTAGCATTTTAAATCCCTGTCCAGTTTTCAATTATCATTTAAATTATTTGTGGTGTTAAATTTCACACTTCATTGGCCTATTTCAATTTTAAAAGTCTAATTTACCCTGTATACTGGATAAAGCTGTATAGACGACGAGTGAGTGAGAGTCTAATTTAAGTCAGAGACTAAAATACCAAAGTGCTGCTGCATCACTCTTTTTAGGTAGAGACAAAGCAAGTGATTTGATCCCACTGGCACAACTATCCGCAGGTAGTCAAATGCCATTGAAATGTGAGTCAAAGTGAAAGTTTTAACTAACAAAAAAAAATTTATTTAATAAAAAATATATTGAACACGCCTAATTAAAATCTCCCATGTTGTGTGTTTGAATTTCAGTTATAATTTATTTTATGTATTAATAAGTACTTTTTGTCATTCGGCTTTAAAAGTCAAGGAGATCTTCATGTCTTATGTACAAAGTATAAAAAAAACTTCCCCAATTATCTCTGTACCTTTGAATGTCATTTTCCCAGCAAGACAATTTCAGCCCTCAATCTGTTCAATTCATTGCCCTTACACCAGTACGCAGGTAGTTTTTCAATGTTTTGGAGGAAGTAATTTGGAGCATGCACTTGCTGGGCCTCTCTGACAAAAAAAAAAAAAAAAAAAAAAAAAAACTGGGCTGTTTCTCCAGTGGAAAAGAGCAGCTTCATTAGCCTGCTGCACTGACATTTAAGATTTTGTGTGTGTATCTGTGTGAGTGCAAAAATTATTTCTCATATTTGAAAGAAAGTATCCCTTCTCATGTAGTGCCACAGGAAATATATGATTCTATGGTGGACCTTGCTTGAAAAAAGTGACGTGTTTATTACCAAAGTGTATACTGTAGCTTCAGTGCTATAGCAGTCCAACAGTTTTAAAATAAAGCTAAAGTTTTTTAAGGTAAACGTTGCGATGGAAAATATTGGAAAGACTAACAAGCAACCTGATCAATTTTAATAGTCCATACAAAGAAATGTGCATAGAGAGCTACAGATGAAGGTTTTGAGGAGGGACCGGTTTTTGTATTCATTCGTATGTTCAGAAGTATTGAACTGCCATCACACATACATTACACACTACATTTTCAGGAGGTTCATCTAACATGTCTTTAGTCGTAAACACTTTAATGCCTTGAAGGACCAATAATTTTGTCGACAGTCTGGCAGCCAGATATCAATCAGATTTTAAGGTTCTGTCATATGTGTGAGTGCCTGTTGGCAGAATTCCATCTTACTTGGTCCTCACACACACTCACCAGAGGTCACTTTTCTTTTCTCTTAAACGATCCAGACATGAGATGAAAGCTCAGCCACCTCACTAGCCTTGGGGTCCAGGGGAAACGAAGTCCAAGAAAATTCAAAACCACACTGATATAGTCTCAAGGGCTTCTGAAACCTGGCAAGTGTACTAAACTTTCAGCGCAATGCCTGCTTGGCAACTAACCATTAGTGCCTTCTCTTGTGTAGGCATGAGGACAGATTTGCTGTTGTTAAGGTGAAGTAAAACTGACAGGTCTGTGATCGATATCACAGAGACACAGAGGCTCACTGCCCATGCCAGAGACTTATTGAGATGACTGTCCTTTTTGCTAGTGGAATCTGATGATAATTGAATGGTCCAGAGAGGAGAGAAGTACCTCACAGTATACACTGACATACAAGGACAGAGAATTGCCATTTGTTGTGCTGGCAAACCCACAAGCCCACAGGCAGCAGAAATACACAACCTGCTTGCGCTGTCTTTTAGAGACTTATTCTGTCACCCACTTTGCAGCATGATTTATTTAGGCCTTTTTTGTTTCCAGTCACATATGGGTAAAAAACCTGCCAGTTTTCCCAAAGGTGTATTTGCCTCAAAGGTCCCCATTGTAAGTGCTTTTAGGAATAGCATATGTTTCCTTTAATTTCTGCTGATCAGTTAAATTCTTGGAAAAAATATAGCCAGAGTTATGATAGGGCATCCCCCCTAAAAAAGAGCAAAGATATACAGTATACGAATGGTACCGTAAGTTATATAAGCAAACATATTTAAACCCGTGCTAACTGTGGGATCAAAATAGTCTTTGTCAGCAGCAGGCTGGAGGGGTGAGCAGGCTCCTGAGGGAGCTCGAGCCGATAAGAGAGGCCACTTGAAGAGAAAGGACAGCGTGAGCGATAGAAGAAGGGAAAGCAAGCACGGCAAAATAGCCACAATTAGATCTATGGATTGCGTCTGAAGGATCACCAATCTTGGTTGACTGTGGTCAGGTTTGTTTAACATAGTCTCGTGTTTTCTGTACCTGCATGGTAATCTTGACCTACCATGGTGAAAGAAAGAAAGAAAGAAAGAAAGAGAAAGAGAGAGAGAGAGAGAGAGAGAAAGAAAGAAAGAATAAATTGTCAGGGAAATAATAGTCAAGCAAAATAAGACTAAATAAAAAAAAGAGTCAAGCAAACAAAAAAAATCTAAAAAACAAAAAAATCTAACTATAAAACAAGATGAAAACTAATTAAAATCAGTAACATTTGCATGAGCATGCTTACTGTTTTAGCCAATTCAATTTCAATAATAAATACATCATAAATTCATATAAATATTTTATTTATTTATTTTTATTATGATTTATTTTCATGTTATTTTTGTATTTGTTTCCCATACCATGTTTGGTATTGAATGCAATATACATTTCTCAGCAGCATGCCATTAAATCTCCATTTGTCAAAAGCACATTTCTGGCCCATGCTGCTAGAGGGTGACATCATCATATTCATATGCACATTCATCACATTAGCACCATAACATTACTTTCACAGTAAGCAATGCTCAAGGCTCAAATGATCAGCTTAGGTTATTGACTATGTTCACTTCAATGCCTGCTGGCTCAAGTGTGCTGAAATAAAGGCCTAGAGCCTGACATTTTGACAGAGCCTGATGCCAATACAGTAATTTCAACCAACCAATCACCAGAGCCATATACTCTTAATGGAAAAGTGCAAGTGGGACCATTTTGTTGTTTGGTTCACCCTAGGAATAAATATCATTGTTGATGTTCATTTACAGTTGTCCCTTACTGCATCAGAATTTTGACAAAGTGTATATTGAATGTGACTGAATACAAGGTGTCAGATATGACACTATACAGATGCCTACATGTGAAAATTATTGTACAGTATGTAGAGGTCAAGAATATGAATTTAAATGTTTTGACCATAGTAAGGATCCTTATCATGTCCGTGTGGATGTCAATAGTACAATGTTACTAAAGGGCAGAGAGTTTTCTCTAAGACCAGAAACCCTTAATCATCCATCCATTAGATTCATGGGTTCATGGGCGAGCTAAGTTACCTACCAAAATAATGACATGTCTGTGTCTGTTTCCATCCTCTTTTGAAGTGTCTGTGTAGTGCACCAATGTCATTTAGCTGCTAGGAGCTAACATGCTTCTGTCTGAGCATGATAAAAATCAAGAACAGCAATGAACTGTTGTAACTGCAGTTACATAGCACAATTTCTGTGTCTGCCTGGGTTAAAAAAAAAAAAGCATCATGTTCTGTTTACACAGCTAATCAAAGTAAATGCCCCCCTGTTAATGAATGCCATACATTATTTATTCAACCAGCTGTTAAACAGAAATTAACCTTCATGCATGCTCAAGATAGCACTGGTTAGGAAACAGTGATTGTTACTCTGTGAAGTGGAAAATAGTTAGTTGTAAATCTGAAAACAATAAAATAGCATTGCTATAATGGCACCATTATGCCTTAGATAGGAACACCGTGTTGACTTTTATCCTAAAATGACAAATGATCTTTTTCACATTTTTTAATATGTTTTTTTTCCTAATTATATACTCATAATCCATTTGAAATGTGTTTACAGTGTGCCAAAGGCATATTACTATAGTATATGACCTAGGACCGAGCATATATAATCGTTCACAAGTAGAAATCTAGAAAATGCATCGCAATAATAAAGATGTTTCTTGATAATGAACATTGTTGAAAATTACGCTGTAGTATGCTTATAACACAGGTTCTCCATTGTACCTTGATGTACAGAGAAGAAACCTGTTGTATGTACAATATTCTTATGAAAATATATTTATGTCCATTCTATAAATTATTTAAAATTTATATACTGATGCATTATAAACTGTTATGGATGTAATTAAATGCAGTAATGCCACCTATTCCAGGTGGTATATGATGTGTACGCTGTATAACACATTATAAATGTATTTATCATTCATTATGAATACTTATAAGAAGACTAATAGGGTATGCTTCATAACAGTAGCTATTTGTTCAATTATTTGTTCAAAATTCAATTTAAAAAATGGAAAGTATAAAGGAAGATTTCAGTGATGTGGAGGCGGTTTGCTGGAGATGAATTGAAAAAGCCTAAGCCACTCTTATGCTTTGTAGCAAACAGCACATGAATTCCAAAAAGACAGTCAATAACAGATATAGGGATGTGCACTCCCACCCTATGCTCTTGAGGGAAGAAAAAAAAAACACTTTTTTTTTTTTTAACATTTAATCAGCATTTTGTAAAATGTCAGCAAACATATTATGTGTTTTTTTTCCCTTTTTGACAATGCTGGTTCTGTCCAAGTCCTTTCCATTTTAGCAAGTATGAAAGAGTTGACATTTACTTTCATGCTAAGTATTTCAGCATTTTATAATTCGGACACTTTTGCCTGGGGCACATACACGCTTACAGTCACTTCAGATGCATTAGCTACATTATAGAGGGATCAGACAAGATGACCTGCTTGATTAGGTTTATTCTCTCACATAGTGATGAGCTGTCTAAGACTTCATCTCAGTAAGCTGCAAAGCTTGTATTTGGCCTGTAGCTCCACAGAATGAGTGACCTTTTAGGTTCATGCATTGAAATAGCGCATTTCATTACAATGGTTATGCTTTACTCCGTTGGATTGGGGTCTGTGGAATTTGGAGGCTGAATCAAAAACCTGTAGTGGTGGTCTAGTGGTTATAACTGTCGCCTTGCGCCTCCAGGGTCCGGGTTCGGTTCCCGGCAAGGCTTGATTCCCGTCTCTGTGTGTATGGAGTTTGCATATTCTCCCTGTGCTTGGGGGTTTCCTCCGGGTACTCCGGTTTCCTCCCACAGTCCAAAGACCTGCAGATTAGGCTAATTGGCGTTCCCAAATTGTCCGTAGTGTGCGAATGACTGTATGTGTGTGTGCCCTGTGATGGATTGGCACCCTGTCCAGGTTGTACCAAGTCTCCTGGGATAGGCTCCAGACCCCCCATGACCCTGAATACAGGATAAAGTGGTAAAGCTGATGAGCGAGTGATGCACTGACACCTTTCTGTCGTAGCCAGTGTTGACTTATTCAGCAATTTTTGCTAAATCTCCACATGATGTAACAAAAATATATTCCAAAATGTGACTAAATGTTTATAATTGCTTAATTATCAACTAAACTTGCTTCTGACCATAATTGTGAATTCTGCAAGTTAATTGCTGGCTTAATAAAGGTGTGAGCCTATGCTGATCACTGTTAATATATTTTTTTTTTTTGTCATTGATAGTATAAACACCTTTTTTTCAGGTGTTCACTATTTGGCATATTTGCTATATTATTTTTAAATAATAAATTAATACAAAAGTTACTTTGATAGAGCGACCTATGGTGTTTTAAAAGCTTGGGTTCAAGCTTTATTCATGCATGTGTTAAATTATGTCAGTTAACAAAGCCTTAATGTAAAGCAATACCTCTTTTATTATATAGTAATAAAGAGGGGACAAGATGACAAGTTTAGTTTCTTTTATTCTCCTACCATACTTCTAGCCTGACTATCACTCATGTACACTAGGTGAGGCAACACCTACACAAGGTCTAAATATGACAACAGCCTACTCAGCAAAGTGCCAGCTTCAAAGTGTAGTCAGGATGTACTGTATGCATGTCCATGTGTCCCTTACAAAACACATGTGGAGGCGTTCTTCCTCATTGAAACCTGCACTAAAATCAATTCTACCTACAAGCCATTTTGCTCATCAGATGGAGACACAAATAAACTACTCTCTGCTCCTTTCTGTCCGCACTCATAAATTATGTATTAGTAGGATATCCATACCGTGGTGTCCGCAGACTGCCCAAGACACGGCACTGTGGTTAGCGTGTGTACTACAAGAGCACACACATCCATCTTACCTTACAGCCATTAGGGGAGAACGCTGAAAGAAACACCGCCATGATGACTTACCACCGCGCAAAAAATCAATGCGTTCCATATGTCTCCCTTAGTGTTTCGCTATTAATGTGCAGCCAACTTACGATTCATCACACAGAAAAGAAAAAAAAACACAAATTAGAACGTTGCACAACACAGTGTGATTTACTGGTTTGTCTGTTCGTGTCCTGTTTAGGGGAAAACAACACTGGCGAAACCTGCCTGAAATTTTACACTTTTTAATGAGAGATGTAAAGTGCTTGTTATTGCAATGTGTTATAGGTGCTGAATAATTGATACGCAATTTTTAAGATAAAATAGGATTAAGATAATGTATGGAGGTAGCTGTAAATGCAGATGAAAACCTACACAATGAGATATAAAAAGGTCTGAAACACAGTACAAAGCCATTGTGTGAATCCGTATAAAGCATAGACCTAATTGAGGATAGTTGCACTGAATGTGCTTGGGTCAAGCCTTGTTCTTTAAAAGCATATCTCAAATGTTGATGCCACTCAAACGCTTCCTGGCATTCATTAGGAACATTCAGCTCACAACTGCTAAAGGTCGAATGCAGAGTGGGCTCTTAATTGGCCTGGGGCAATTAGAATGTTGTTATCTTCAAAATTACTGCATTAATGGACTCGTTAAATTGGTCATTAGCCAAGGAGATTCAGACAGCCATGGATGGTGCATTAGATTTTATGAGCAAAAATTCAATTACCATGCAAAACAAAAATTTGCATACAATAGTCTCTTTAGGGCAAGAACAAGCACACATTTACATTGTCTTTTAAAGCTAAATATACCTGGATGAAGTGTTTTCCACCATCACCTTCAGCTTGGTGTCAATATCTTTCATAAAACTGTAACAATTTACTTATGTGAAGTGTTCTTAAGCCATAATGACACCTACATAAAGCCTATGAACATGCATACTGTATACATTTATGAAGGCTAATTGCAAAAAATATCATGTGGTGTAAAAATTGCTTTAATCATTTTCAATATCAAGAACCCGAGACAAGTCACTCAAGGTTGTGTAATAACACACTTATGTAAGAATGTCATGACTACTCACTCAATAACCCTGAAACCGAACTTGTTCTGTCATGTTTAATAATAACAGTAGGGAAAAAGAAAGGGAAAAAACTGTCAGAAAGTGGCAGAGGTTAGTATTATTCAGTCAGAATTGTACTAGTATGGTCTCATGGCATACTTATAGAATATACAGTATATATTTAGGACAGTGATTTACTTGATGAAGGGTGTACAGAACAACATAAGTAAATCTTATCTGTTTGGATTTGACACATCATATCTGTTTTGACTAAAAATTAAGCTAAAGTTTTAGTTCTCAAGATTTTAATTATTATAGGATTGTTTCTTAAAATGATGACTAAATTTTACCATGTTATTTAAAAAATTCATATTCACTGCACATTCTTGTCTTGAATCACAGTACTCCATTATTCCATGTTTTCACAGTTTTAATTTGGTGGTATACCAGACAGGTAATTATGCATGTGTGGCAAGGTTCACATTTTATTTATTTTTCCAAGAGTTTCTTAGAGACCTAAAGTCACCATGGCTATCAAGAACTAATAGCACATTATTCTTTATCACCCAAAATATGCCCATTATTCGCAAGCACAATTTAATTTTAGACATTAAACACGACTCATTTATAGGGAGAAACTAATTTAAATTAAATCACCAAGAGAATGAATGTAGTATATATTGTATATTTATTAATATATTTACAAATATTAATAGTCAGTTTGGAAGTCAGACACAGTAATATCTAAAACGGTTTTATATATATCATAAATTTTGATGATGTGTTTCTGATGTATCAGTGACATGGAATGAATAACAGCAAGTCCAAAGGTGATCTAACCTAAGGAGTGTTTCACTTGGTGTAAATAACTGTCATTAATGACTTTATCTCCAGTTTGGACTAGAAAGAATTCTTTTCTTAATAGCGTTCGGTATTTGTCTTATAAACATTGGTGGAACTGTTGTATTCAGTTTTTACCTGCTAGCCATCACTGCTTATATGGTAGCATATACAGTAACAATGTCCTAGAATCTTGGTATCAGAGCAACAGTTGCATTCCTCAAAATACCTCAAACTGCTTACTGTATAGCCTTCGCTTGCACTTGACTAATTATCTCGACAATGTATGTCCATTTTTTTTCTGACTAGTCAGCATTAGTAAAATCAGTGAAATATGCCTCTGTTGTTTAGATGCATTTAGAATTTAGTATCCCAAACCATCATCATGGCCTACTGCCTCCTCTCATACTGACGGTAATTGGCTATTTTAAAGCTTTCTATCTTACATGGAGCTAAATGGATTCCTAATGGACTTGTTACACCATTAACAATAGAGAAATAAAATATAAAGTGCTGTTTGACATTTTAAAAAGTCTTCTGGTAAACAGCATTAAGTCTGTCATTAAGAAAGGGAAACCTTAATTCCATTAAGTTTGTTACAGCTTTATGTCTATATAGTTGGTTAATAAGTTAATGGATAAAAACGCCTCTTAGGTCTGTTATTCAGGTTGGATTTAAACTAAAAGATGCATTGTTAGACACGCAAGTTAATATGAGAATATTATTGACTAGAAATTTTAAGATAAAAAAAAGAGTGAAGTAATATGCATAGGTTTGAGAGGATAGTTGGTTATATAATTTGATAAAGGATAATGCATGGCACTTTGAAAAGGCTCAGGCAGAAAATCATACAAATGTCCAAATCAATTTGGATGCATTGTGATTCTATAGAGGCTTACAGACATATAGATTAGCATGTTCATTTGCTACGTACATCAGGTTAGTCATGTACTATATGAAGCATTCTTTCACTCATCTTTTTGTGCTTTATTCATGTGTTTTAAGTTGGACATACTGTATTCCAGGACATTTTTGCCTTGATGTTGTTAGTGTTCTGCTTATAAGCACCATTTTAATAAATTCGGTTTTATTTGTAGTTTTAGATTTTTATATTTGTAATTTTTGTAGATCAAATAACGAGTGATGCAAAGCAGCATTACAGAAACACAGATTAGATCTACATCTCTAATGAGCAAGCCAGATGCAACCATGGCAAAAAAAAAAAAAAAACTTGCTGAGATGACATGAAGAAACTTTGAGAGGAGCCACACCAAAGGGAATCTGTTCTCAACATTCCCTGTGGAAATGCAGCCTGGGGACCAACCCAGCTTGGATTTGCAAAAAGGATGATTTATATCACATCATGAAGCCTAATTTAAAGGGGGTACTTCACATATCTTAAGATATATTGTCGGGTTACATCCAACTGCCATAACAAATAATTTTATACTGTATAGATGCTATGTTTACATGTTGTAAGTTGACATACTGTATCAGGCATGTTTTAGGAAGACACTTTAATGTGCATTGGAAAAGATACACTATATGGAAAACCCTATGAGATTAATTGGTGACAAGAAGTTTTTTTTTCTTTCCCTAACTTTTGGCTCTGAATGTCCCAAGTGTATTCAGAAGCATATGTCAGAATTATTGTGTTAGTTATTGTTACCGGCACACAGTAAGTAAGCAGTAAAACCTGACAGGGCATGCTTTTAGAGGAAAATAATCAACAAGGGGTGGTATAATGCCACCCAACATAAAGAGGGACAGTCATTCCCTGTTCCCTGACAAGTTTATAACGCAATAAAAATGCAGCTTATTACAGAGAGAACACAAAGAATAAGTTCTCTGTCATAAAAACTTTTCTCTGTCAGAAAACTTCTGACTGTTACTGAATGCTGACACAGGGGATTCCTTCTGTTATGTTTACCGAAAGCATATATCAATGATTATACATTTATCTTTGTTAAATAATGCCATATTATTTTTGGCGATCTGTCTTAGCATCACTATAGACGTTCCTGTTAATGAATTTTTACTGCCGCTACTGCAAAGTAATTATCATGATACTAAAGTTTAATATATATCATTATCAATGAACAATTTGACAGGAAAATGAGATAAGTCCATTTTTGCTGTTCTTAGAAAAATAAGTAGTCGGAAAAAGAAACATATCAATTGGCAAGTGAAACAGAAGGCTGCACTTCAAACTAACTTCACCTCTGTGCTTACACTACAGTATCCCAGATTGATTTTTTAAGTATTTAAGATGTTTTTCGCACAACATCCAGATCACTTATTGTACTACAGAACTTGCGTCCTTTCACAGAAAGTATCATGGGCTACACGTACCTTCACTCCATTAATACTTCAACTGCAGCAACAGAATAAACATCTTTTTTTATGGATTGAGGATTCTCCAAGGAGGGATTGGTGCCTCACTGATCACCTGACAGAAAGAGGCAATGCAATTGGGTTCTTACAACGCGTCAATTTTTTGCTATGAAATGTGGCCGCTCCATGTCGTGATTTACCTAAAGGGTGTAGCTTTAAAACTTCAAAGCTAAAACCTTTTGTTTTAGCCAACCTTGTGTTCCAGAGAAAAATTATTTGCCAAAATGAGTAAAAGTGTGAAATGGGTGTTTATTTCTTTTTGTTGTCAAACTATTCATCTTCTATACCTGGTTTGTCATGGTGGATCCAGACCCAATCCTAGAAACTCTGAGCAAAGAAGCAAAATTTGCCATGAATGGGATGCCACCTTGCATACACACATTATTAAAAACCTTCACCAATGTATTGAGAAAACAAAAAAACGCCCAGCTTGCCCGATCCCAGAATCGACCTAGGTCTGTGATGCAGTACATTTCTGTGTGCCAATAAATACAGAATAAATGTGTGTGTGGGTGTGTGTGTTATTTAAAAAGGCCCTTTCCAAAGCAAACATTTTATTGGATGTAACCCATTTTATTGAATGTAACCCATGATCACTGGCCACCTGCAGCAAAGTGCTGACTGGCTATAAGTGTTTTAGGGTAACCACATTCTGTCTCCAGCAAGAACAACAAGCTTGGATTCCAGTAATCTTCATTTCCTGCACATGCACTGACCGTCTGCAGCCAGCAGTTAAAGCAGTCTAATTGCACAGAGGGAAGCTCTTGGCTTCTCTAAACACATTAGTACCAAGACCAATATGCCAGCTGCACTGGAACAGACACCACCACACTGCTGGACTCCCTCCTTTGGCTCTTTTTGGTGTGATTTTGGCAGCACAAATGTGAATCAAGTCCAAATTTCGAAGTGAGAAGCTTTGACACTTCTCCGCGAAGATGTGCATCATTTGCACAAGATGACAATGTTTAGTATATCACTTTTTAAATGTTGTCCTTGTTTTATATCCTCACAAGCATGTTATAGATATATTTTTCTCTACCTTCTTCAACACAGGTTGTATTTCAGCCAGGGGTGGACTTTAAGGTTTATAAGTAAAATCAATATGTCTCAGCTCTGAGAAGGGGAAACATTTAAGGGGCCATTTATGGAGGAACATACTGTATCAGTTTGCCTGGCTACTTCAGCATCAGGTAGTTTCCGTGTAAGCCAGGCCCTAAGGGAGCACTGAGATATCGGTGGCTCCGATTTGCGACTACTGAGACCTTCAGTAGGAGAGAGACGGTGGTAGAGTACACAAGGTCAGCTCTCTGAATTTATGATGTTCTCTCAATGCGGTATATGGTACAGTAGAAATCAGTAGGATGCCTGATACCAACCATTTCATCACTTTGACTTTTTTAAGCTCTGTAAAAAAAAAAAAAAAAACAGAAACGGAAAAAAAGTCGATTTTTGGTTTTTCACTAAGATTGTGACAGATCACAGCTAAGCCTGGGTGTTTCAATCCTTATAGTGGGAGGAATGTTTTGTTTTTCCAGCTATGGTTGGCCTGGGATTAATTGACAGTTGTCCTTAGGGCTATTCAAACTTTTTGTATATATATATTTATATATACCTCATCAATGGATTTACAATAATGATCTCGGCTTAACCCCATTGTGTCAAAACAAGACACAGCCATTTCTATGGTACATCTTTAAGCTATTCATAGAATTCGGACCAAATCCAGCATTTCCTACAACTGTTTTATCAAGACCCATTCTGTTACCACAGGCACTTTTCCCACCATATATCTCAAGGCCTGTACCTTCTGCTAAACCACTTGCCCAGCTTGCTATCTTTGTGTTATTTGAATAATAAAAAAAAAAATCTACATTCTGCTATCCTCCACATTTAGCTGCTATCTTTTGCCAGCAGCACAAACAGCGATTTGAGCCTCAGCTAGGCTTATCATCAACTTTCTGTTCTCGGTGTATGCATGTGTTTGTGTGATTTCTGGAAACAACAAGGGATGCTACTCTCTCATCTGTCTCCTTGTCTCTCTGTGTCTGACGGAGATAGAAGGATGTGGGCCAGTGGAAGTGTGTCATCTGCTCCAAGGCTTTGATGGGCTCTGTTTCTGTCTCTCTGGGCTTCGCTGCAGCTCTGTCTTGCGCTCAGCTCACTCACACCTGATCACCTTGCTTCTTGCCTTTATCCGCCTAGACTGCCTTTGCTTCCTAAACCCCCTCCAGCACTTGCCATCTCACGTAAACCCCCTATTCTTAAGCAGTATCCAAGCAGACTCATGCCTCAGATTCCTCCCTCAGAAAGCCGCTGTCTTAAATGCAGCTCTGTTGTGTTTGAGATACAGAATTAATGCTCAATTATTTTCCCTTTTTTTTTTTCATGAGCAAGCAGGGAAACGAACATCTCTGAACCGATATCCTCAGCGCTAGAATGTCTGAACGGCATCAAAGAGGGAATCTCAATTAAACAAAGCTGTGTCTGGAAATTCAATACATTTCAAAGGATGACGCTCAATGAGTTGTTGGACACAACAGGGAGTTGAAATGAGGTTATAAGAAATTATAGGTTATCGAAATAAGAGCTCTTAATTCTGAACTGCAGACTATACAAGCACATGATAATGCTTTTGAGCAAGAGTGAGAATCCAGCTGGTCGTTTTTTTTCTCGGTATCAGTAGGACTCCTCAGCCTCAGAGGGCCCTTGAGAATATGTGCTGTTATATTCACAATGGCTAAATTGCAAAAATTGGAAAGTGGAGGAGTTCAAACTGAGCTGCCTTGATGATAAGCGGCCTTAAAGCAAATTAGCTCCTACAGAGTGTTTCTCTGCAGATTATGCAACGATTTGAAATACCGTATCCAATTAACAAAAGATAACAATGCATGTATATCAGTGTTCAATATGTAATTAGCACATTGTGTTTATAAAGTTCAAAATTAGTGATGCTAATTCTTGTACAGCTTTATGACTAAGCAGTGGTTTAAAGCTGCACTGACTGTCATTAACATGTGTGTGTTTGTCTGTTGTAGCACTGAGGGACAACCGGATTGAGCTGGTTCGAGCCTCATGGAAGGAACTTACCATCAGCATCAGTGAAGTGACTCTTTCAGATGAGGGTCAATACACTTGTTCACTCTTCACCATGCCCATCAAGACCTCCAAAGCCTTCCTCACTGTTCTGGGTAAATGCTGTCATGGATCACATACTTATCCCCATCAGTCTGCTTCAGGGAAGTCAAGCTGGCCCTGATGGAGCTTAAAGGCTCCTGATGGATGCATCCCTCTAGCAGCAGCAGGGACAGATATGAGAGAATAAGAGAGAACATTTTGCATTTTACACGGTTGTGTTGTGGTGGCTGTTTTTAATGCCTTACAGGTAACTTGGCTACGTAATCTTTTACCTGATCTGTTTCCATGATAAATCAACTGGGCTTAGGCTTATAATTTCCTTTCTTGGGGTGTACAATACATTCCCAGTACCATACTCATAAGGATTATTGAAAAAAACACAATGTTACAGTACATACATGACTCGGAAGTGTGGAAGATGATTGAGCATCAATGAGAAGTCATTTTCCATTGTTTTTTTAGGGACAAAAAGCAAAGCATTATGCCCAGTAGTGTGTAGATTCCCCTTAGCATATGCTTTATGTGCATGGTTGTGCTGTCTGATTGGACAGGACAGACTAGCCTTTGCTCCCCACAGGTGTAAATGGGTCTTGGGTCCCTAGGTTTCTGTCGCAACTTTACTACTATATCATAAATAATCGGTGTTACTGTAATGTGTGTTGTGCTGTTAATGTGGTATGGCTGATTGGTATAATCAATTGTCAGACAGGAAAAGATCTGAACAAAGCGCAAAATCCAAAAAAAGGAGCCAAAAGTCAGGACAAGGGTCAAAACACAGGAATAGCACTAGCAGTATACATGGCACAGAATTTACACAGATGCTAAGGTTGGCAAGACTTCACAAGGAAACAGTGCATGTGTGTTCCTTATACAGTATACTCTAATAATCAGGAAGTAACTTTGAAGTGGTAATTTAGAACTCAGGGGACGATGCCTTCTGCTGACGGGTAGATGTAATGTCCCAGGATGATGTGGTACACATTTTATAATATAATTATTTTTTCCAGGGGTGCCAGAGAAACCAGAAATCACTGGCTTCACAAGACCTGCTGAGGAGGGAGAGGATGTCGCGCTCACATGCATAACAGCTGGAAGCAAACCAGCCGCCGACATCCGATGGTTCAGAAATGATAAAGAGGTGCAAGGTATATTAACCATTATTGACAAGACATACAGCATAGTTTCACATTTTTACACCAGTCTGGGTCATGAGAAAGCACTGAACTACAAGGGTGACATTTATTCGCTTAGATTCTAACATTCACGAGAAAAAAAAATAGCAATTACATTGATAGGTCAGTTGGAGAAACTTGGGATTTGGAGTTTAGTACATGGCTTAAGGATACATTGGAAGTAGTAGTGCATAATCAACAGTTTCTAGCAGTGCTAGAGTAACACCACCAAGGTCTACATTTAACACCTGCAAAAAGCATGCAAGCTTATTTACAAATGGAAGGTCTTTGGAGGACAGCACCTTTCACATCAGCAAAATAGTTGTTTAGCCCGTTTACCTTAATAAAACTACAATTTACGGTGTTTCTTCATCTTAAGGTGAAAAAAAAATCTAGGGTCGGTATTTATGGAAAGCAATTAATTTTGCACCCACAATGCAATTTACTAAGCCTGAAAGTCACTTCGGAGCAGCAGTTGCAAATTACCACAACCAATGGGCAGGTATTTAATTTGCTGAAGCCTATTTCCATTGGTAAATGGCAGAATTATGCCATTAACTGTGTCTGACTACTGAGTAAAATTACCGAAAGTATGCTTTAATGTCTCAAAAATGTCAAGCTGTTTCTCAGAATGATGACGTCATTGCTGCAGTAAAGATGATTTCATATTGCACGAACAATGCTGCCATTTTACTACTCTGATGCATTTAACAGCATTTAGACAGATTATGTTAAAAGGATTTAATTTACATTTATATTATTAACGAAATGCACCCGCATGCCTACAGTACAACATTCATCTTTTGAACATGTTTCACAACCTTTAATTGTTATTTGAGTTTCAGTTTACTTCCAAATGGAAATCTCTGAAATATGGATTTGGTGCAGCTACCAAGTACAAAGACCACAAAAAACAAACTCTTCATTTACATATCGCTTCCTCCTCCTATTTTGCATGTCACCTTGTTCATGCCATTATTCTTTGTAAATCACCTGCAGCACACCCACTAATTGCATGAACACATGCAAATTAGTACTTGTTATTTTGGATCTTATTTAATCAGGGCCTTCTCCTATGAATCCCTTGTTTTCTGTTTATCTTTCCACATTTAATGAAGACAATGACATTGACTATATAAACTTCGAGATAACATTGCATAGTTCGGCCCAGCACTGCAACTGCGACATTTTACTTAGATTAACTCTGAAATTTTGAAACCACCAACCATATGTTCAAGGTAAAGTTTTGAGCCTTTTATTTGAGTTTATGAGTCAAATTACAACAGAGCTTTAGTACATTACACTAAAGTTGAAGGCACTGGATAGGAATTATTTTCACTTGAATAGGCACATCCACCCCGCGGAGATGGCGAAATATGGTCTAGGCATTTCGCTAAGGGTTTAAGCAGGCTGAATGGTTGATGGAGCATGAAAAACTGATGGCCGGAGACTGAGATAAGCACTCCTGCCTCAGAAATGGTGTTCACGTAGCATGCGGTAAAAATGCCAGCATTTTACTATGCTGCGGCACAGCATCACATGCGGCCTCTATGTCACTCACTAGTTTTCAAAAGAATCCATGATCAAATATTGTGTAGAGGAAAGGATATGCTCTGTAGCACCAAAGTCAAAACCCAATGTGACAATGTGATGTTACTGGTGTACTGTACAGTACACTGACACATACTAAAATTAGATACGTTCAAATACTTTTTACCGTTGGTCAAACTTGCAATGCAGGACGTGCAAGAAATTCCAGAAACTGTTAGCTATTTTAAGATGGATTCCAATGGGAGAAGTATACAATTAGATAAGAATTTCCTGTATCCTAATTTTAGTTGTGCCAATTTTACCCTGTTCATTATACAAGATGCTGCTGCAAGGTATTATGCCTGTATTTAATTAAAACACATCAGTGGAATAAGTCAAGATGCTGTGCTCGCTCTCTCTCTCTCTCTCTCTCTCTCTCTCTCTCAAGTGACCACACATTTTCTTATCCGTCATCTGGTGTAACTCAGCGCAGTGGGTGGTGATATTGTAATGAAAGACATTTTGGAGGACCTCAAAGAAAATAATCCTCAAATAGCAAGAGTGTGAAGCGCGTCTGTTCTGGAGGTGGGGTGCAAAATTGCAACTTGTGTTTTTAGGCAGTTCCACAGTATATAGAATAAACAACATCGAATGAAATGAATAAATATTATTATTTATACTTGGGCCATGCACAGACTACGTAAATACTGTATGTTATCTATCACTTATGTTAAATACGTTGATTAAAAGAGCTTTTTACAGTAATGTGCTATGAATTTGAACAATTTTCTGTTCTTCAGCATTAGCTTTTTATATTAACAGAACACGCAGTACTCATTGCATTTCTTATATGCTAATATACAGTATCTCATATACACTGATTTAGGATTATTATTTTATTGCAAGGATTCCAGGTTTAATGCAAGGATACCAGGTTTATTGTTGTAATGGATTTTAGCTGTGTCAGGTTCAAAGGTCAAAAGAATCTCTGTCAGTGTTTAGATCTAGTATAGGCAACTAAATCAACAGTACTTCAGTTAAAGCCTTTAAAACCTGAGCATAATTAGTGTACTTACACTAATTATTTAAATTATTACAATCAAAGGGCAAGTATTAAACTAGCAACAGCCGGTTTCCCGCAGTTATGCCATTTACAATATCTGATTAAGGAGTAATTGTAGAGAAAAAAAATCTCTTGCTGTCTCAGACCAGTCAGAATGTTTACCAAATGACATTGTTGACATATTATCGCTAATTAAAGTGGGTTTCATAAGCGATATTATCTGCATATTCGCTCTTCTGATGCCGACAGCATGTAAACAGAAAGTCTGTAAACAGAAAAGATTTTACTTACATTTACTTTATTAACAAAATGCAAACACACATCTGCAGTCTTTTGTTTTACATGTTTCATATTTCATTCTGAACAGTTTTTCACTGCCTTTAATCTTTGTTATATTCGGGTTTCAGTTTGAGTCTCTTTGAGATTCGGACGCCTTGAGCAACAAGTAAAAAAATATAAAACATAATATAAAATGATCTTTGTTTCTGAATTGAGTTCAGCTGTGTGAATGTCTGATGCAGAAAAATAGAAAAAGTACAGATTATTAAAACTTGCCCACTTTCTGAAAAGCTTTAGATCAACTAGAAATTATGAATATACATTTTAACACTCCTAGAAAAAAAAATATGCTTAAAGAGTTTTTATGCCCATGACTCATCTTCCTACCTCAGGCATTAATCTCACCTGAATACTGCAGACTTGCATCGTTTGTTAAAAATAAAATAAAATAAACTATGCTCATTGCAGAACTCGTATGAACAATAGGATCAGAACAAACATTCTGTACGCTTTAAACACAGTACAAGGGGTGATGAAGTCATGATGAAATTTCTTGTGATTGAAAGTGTAAAACTGGTTGACATTTACAGAAGGATTCAAGCACAGTACCTGACCATTTCCACGTTTGCGACATGTTTGGGCCATTTAAGGAGTTCCTGGGAGGTCTGGTTTCTGTTAAGCTTTCTGTCATGTGCCCTCTTTTCTTCCTGCCACTAACACCTCTAATTTCTTCATTAGGGATGTAAATCTTGATTTCTATATAGTTTTAAACTAAATTGAAATGAACTAAAAAGTACGAAACATGAAAGCACATAGATGATATTCACAGTCTAGACATATTCCTGTTGACTTTTATGTTTATCCATTACGTCTGGGTCGGGTAGTGCACATCCACAAAACCAACATTGTAGTGAATTCAATAATTCTGTGGTTACGTAGATTAAAATGATTCATTTCCAAAACGTCAAGCTGTCTCTTTAAGAAATATTGATTAATTTCTTTTGACAAATTGCTGGTGATTTAACTGAAGAAACCAATTTTAAACCCTATAGATAGACAGTGAATCAATACATGTAGGCACCATGCGGCAAGCTGCCCACTCAGAGCCAAACCTTGACGCCTCTTGTTTACCAATGCTTATCTAGATGCAAAGGATGTCAGGAGTCGGGAGAAGAAAAAAAAGACAGAAATAAAATCAATATTTTGTTTAGATGGCAAAGATGAGATTTGGATGACAATTTCAAGGACAGGGGAGATTTGTGTTTGCACTTGCGTGTGTGTGTGTGTGTGTGTGTGTGTGTGTGTGTGTGAGAGAGAGAGAGAGAGAGAGAGAGAGAAAGGAAGGGCAAGTCCAAGTACTGTGCAATGAACTGTTTGGAGAAGACCCTCCTGGGGACTGTTTGCACTCAGCCGTTCATGATTTTGCTGAGCCATGGCTTTCATGGTTAGTGGATAGGAATGTCTCTGGTGTAAATTCCTGGACACTGGTTCCGTATCAGGGTCCTTTCTATGCTCCTCTGATGAGTGGGAGATGGTCAGCGGTGCTTTACAGTCTTTCTTTTTTTTTTATAAATGTTTTTTTTGTTTTCATTGACTTTATAATATGTTCCAGAAACGTCTCAGAGGAGTGTTGAAATGTTTTTGACCAAGACCCAGTTGGTTTGTAGACTTGCACGTTGCTGCTTTGTTCTTTTGACTAACAGAATAAGGAAAAAGAAATCAATGTGGTCTGTAAAGCATGGACTTTAAAAAAAAAAAGAGGGCTATAAACCCAGGGCAGAATTCCGGCATGCTCTCATTGGTGTGTGTGTTATTTCAGGTGTGAAGGAGGTGAATGCCACAGGCAGGTCTTTCACAGTGAAGAGCACCATACACCTCCAAGTGGACCGGAAAGATGATGGAGCTGCGTACACCTGTAGCGTGGAGCATGTTGCCCTGAGCTCCACTCCTCACCAAGTCACAGAAGTGCTGGAGGTCTATTGTGAGTAACTTCTCAGAGTAGAGATGTTCTGAAAGCCTCCAAACTTCCCAAAACCTAATAGTAAATTACTAGATAAGAAATATTTTTGGGTAAGCGGCCAAAGTTCATTTACCAATAGTTTTTTTTTTTTTAAAGGACTCTAATTTAAAAAATCATGAGATAACAAATTTGCATGGGAAAGTATGTAAGTTTACTTTGGTTTTTCAAGTTTATATAGTTATTAATTATTACAAAGAAATAAAATTTTGTAAGGTTGAGTATCTTACGCCTTGTTCACGCTAAGTTGCACTTTGTGCTTTTGTCATCAGCCAAATACACTCCCTGTTCGGTAATCAGAGAGTGAATTACAGATGATAAATTGAAAAAGTAGATAGGATAAAGATTAAGTTTTGTCCTAAAACGACACATTAAAAGCACATTAAAATTCACTTATACCACTTCATACTAAGTAATCCCAGTAAAAATATTCAGTAAAGATTTTCTAATTACTACTGTATAATTGATCCATAGTTGCAGGTGTTTGTTAACATTGAGCAAGTAGCTTATTAGTAGCTTAGTGTAAAGTAGATTATTAAATCTGACACAGAACCGTTCATAACATCGCTTTTCTTAACATTTACTGTAGATTTTTAGCACATAACACTGCACTCTTAGGTTGGGTATCCCTTCACCACGGAGTGCATGTATACAGTATGTTTGCTCTAATGACCCGTGTTTTATTTCATAGTGGCGCTTCACATTACTGCTTGTTATTAGCACCACGGTTTCAGAACTTATGAAACAAATTGGTTTTGAAATTCCCGCGAGAAGAATTAACATACATTGATCTGTCCATTCATCTTTGAATGTTCAGTTTTCATTGTGCACTTTTTTTTTTTTGGAGGAAGCCATGCTGTGTCATGTTTTTTGAGTGTGTTTCGTGAGGATTTGGGCACTTTGTAGGTGCACTATAGTCGTTCCTGTGTCTTCCACATACACAGTAAACTATCAGGTTGATTGGCTAATAACGTCACTTCTGCTCAACATTTTGATTTCATTTATGGTGCAGGTTTAAATTCAGGCAATTACCGAAGGACTTGCAAAGTTTCATTAAATTCCGTCCAGGCAGTTTTGCATGATGCTGTTACAAAATACAGGCATATAGACAGACATACAAACATACAAGACATAATTTTGTCCCAAATTGGTTTCATACTGGTTCTGGCTTGCTATTCAGAGGGTCAGGGTCTCGAGCCCTGTCACTGCCAGCTTGCAACTTATTGGGTGCTTAGGCAAGGGCCTTAAACATATACCCATATAAAGTCACTCTACCATGGCCAGTCCCAAAACATAGATAAAAAAGGAGGAGAGTTGGGTGCCATCCTAGCCACCTTTCATTGCTAATAGAAAGTCAGCAAAAAGAAGGAATTTTCAAGAATGATTCTTTATATCAGTGTCTTTATGAATATGTAAAAGATTTAATTTCTATTTATGCCAACATTATTTCAATTTCTATTCTACATGCATTTTTATTACATATTTGCATTAGTTTTTTGTTTGTTTGTTTGTTTGTTTGTTTGTTTTTTGTGTTCTTCCAACCTCTACAGTAAATAGCATTTCAGTCTCACTGGGAACATTCCATGCATAACTAAAGCACTGAATGGAAGCCGAGGCCCACATTTGCTTATCTGTCCCAGTTCTCATTTTTCAATTCTACTGTTTTTTTTTTTCTATCACAGATAGACCTCAGGTAGAGATTGTTCCCTCTTTAATGGTGCCACAGGAAGGACAGTACTTCAAACTGGAGTGTTCATCTAAAGGCAACCCCTTGTAAGTAATCCAGTGAACAGGCTGTTTGTTGATGACTTTATTCCGTCTTCATTTTAAAGAGTGCAAATAATTTCAGAGGGTAGTGAAGACCTTTTCTCCACCACATGGAAAAGCTCTAATAAATCAGACACCCTTGATATTTATGAGAGCTATACTTAGTAGCTAAATCTTAAATAATTACAGAGACATTGTAGTTTATTAAGTAAGGTGAATTCTGTGACCTTTCCAAGCCACAGGCATGGCCTTTAGAATATTCTCGCCCACAAATGAAAATAAAGGGCGAGACAGTAACTTTTACTGAAGCTATAAATATCAAACTTATGCAGGTCTTAAACAAATAAGTATATATTATAACAAGAACTCAGCTCATTCCAACAATGCAGTGCATTTGAATACGCAGTATCAGTATAGCTACTGACGTTTCCAATGTAAAAACCTAAATTAATCAATTCTTCAAGTCTGATTAAAACAAATGTTTTAAAAATGTTAATGTGTATTAAATGCAAATTTCATAAATTTTATCCTGGTTGTCTGATGTCATCAAGCAGAGCCTATCCATAAAGTCATAATCCAAAAGTCTTTTGGACACATGGAAACTGCACATTGAAATAAAATCAAGATAATTACATTTTAAAATGTACAAGCCATCAAATTAAAATCATTATATAATTTTACTGAATGCTTAATATACATGCTCTCACACAAAATCACATTATATCAGCAGTTTTACATGATTTGTGTGTGTGTGTGTGTGTGTGTGTGTGTGTGTGTGTGTGTGTGTGTGTGTGTGTGTGTGTGTGTGTG
>JAQMYL010000003.1:11093824-11126582 GCA_030014365.1 Clarias pachynema | reverse complement strand
TGTGTGTGTGTGTGTGTGTGTGTGTGTGTGTGTGTGTGTGTGTGTGTGTGTGTGTGTGTGTGTGTGTGTGTGGTCAGCCATACTAGTCCTTTTACCAGAGAAACTATACACTTACAGTACAGTGGGGCTGCTGCTATACAATGTCAGAATAATAGTAGGGAAAAAGATTTATTTCAGCTTTTATTTCTTTTATCATACTTCCAGTGGGTCTGAAGTTTACATACACTTAGATAGTATTTGCTAATATTGCCTTTAAATTGTTTAACTTCGTCAAACCTTTCAGATAGGCCTCCACAAGCATTTTACACTTGAAGTTGCTGGAATTGTAGCCCATTCTGACTGACAGAACTGGTGTAAATGAGTCAGGTTTTTTTGCTTGCACATGTCTTTTCAGTTCTGCACACAAATTTTCTATTATATTGAGGCCAGGGCCACTCCAATACCTAGACTTTATTGTCTTTAAGCCATGTTGATACAACTTTGGAAGTGTGCTTTGGGTTGTAGTCCATTTGGAAGACCCAGACATGACGATGGTCATTATGGCCAAACAGTTACATTTTTGTTTCATCATCCCAGAAGACATTAAAAATAAAAAAAATAAAAAGTAAGATCTTTTGATCAGATCAGATGCAAACGACAGTATGGCCTTTTTATGGAGGTTTTGGTGCAGTGGCTTCTTCCTTGCTGTGCAGCTTTTCAGGTTGTCAGTATATGACTTTTGCACTTTTTGTACCAAAATACATGCTTCCTTACTGAGAGGTATGATGATTGCATGGTCCCATGGTGTTTACAGTACTTGCATGGTATCGTTTGTATCGATGAACATGGTACAGTACCTTCAGGCATTTGGAAAATGTTCTTAAGAAAGAACCAGACTTGTGGAGATCGACATTTTTTTTCTGAGGTTTTGACTGATTTCTTTTGATCTTCCTATGATGTCGAACAAAGAGACACTGATTTTGAAGTTAGTCCTTAAAATACATCCAAAGGTCCACCTCCTGTTGTCTCAAATGATGTCATTTAGCTTATCAGAAACGTCCTAAGCCATGATATAATTTTCTGGAATTTTCCAAGCTGTTTAAAGGCACAGTCGACTGAGTGGCTGTAAAATACACTGGAATTGTGATAGCGTGAATTATAAGCGAAATAATCTATTTGTAAACAAGTGCTGAAACAATTACTTATGTCATGCATAAAGTAGATGTCGTAACCGATTTGTTCAGTGATTAAATAATCAATTTTAATTGACTTCAACTGTACATTCATGTGGGTAGAGATCAGTTTTCACATAAAAAAATCAGAATTATGGAAATCTGTGATCCCAGTGGCCATAGCATGTTTGTAAGTGTCAGACAGGCTAGCCTTAATATTTCAGAAACTGATGATATCCTATGATTTTCGAAACAGTCTCTAGAGTTTGCACAAAATGGTTTGAAAAGCAAAAATTATTAGTGAGCTGCAGATCTGAGGGTTTATGTCAGATGTTACAGCAGATTTCACCAGGTGTGTTTTAAGATCGTAGGAAGATACTGTAACATTCGTGCAAATGGACAACATAATGGACCTTGAGGTGCATAAGCTACAGTATTGCATCAGCAAAAGAAGACCACATGGGGTTCAATTTCAATAGCAAGAACAGGAATCTGAGGATACACCAGGTTTAGGCTCACCAACATTAGATATTTTAAGATTGGAAATAGACCAAATGATGGTTTTCCAGTTTTGAACCATCTGTCACCTACACCTACGACATGGCCAGAAACACTGAGATGACATTTCTTTCCCATCTGTCACCAACAAACATGCCATGGTCAGAGACACTGAGATGACATTTTTTTCCCCTGCTCTGATGTTTGATATGAATATTAACTGAAGCACTTAATCTGTAACTGTGCACGTTTATACACTTCTGCCACATGTAAAACAGCGAAATCTACAGGTGTTCCTATTAAAGTGACCACTCACTATTCTTGCACTCCCATTCGATTTGTTATACTCTTTTTTTTCTTTCCTTTTTTTTTTTTTACATTTAAAATAAATTGCAATAACCTGAGGTATATAAAAATATACCGCACATCAGATTAGAAATAGGTAGAAATTTCTTCCTCATGATGTAAGACTGGAACTAAATACTCACCCTGATATAATGCTCATTGCTGTAGACCTGACCGAGTGTTATGGACAAAAGACGGTGGGGTACTTCCTGATGTCGAGCGAATGATCGTGGAAGGCAGAGAACTAATCATCACAAACCTCAACAAAACAGACAATGGCACATACCGGTGTGAGGCAAGAAACCATCTTGGGACCAACAGTGATGACTATGTACTGTTTGTGTATGGTGAGTTATTATTTAAGCTAATGGTTGCTTACAGTATTGGGGAAGACGATGGATTTTTTTAATGTGTTTTCGTACTTTTTTTGTCATTTCAACATTCTGCTGTTTACCTTAGTTCTGTCTTACAGTCTTTCAATCGATCATAGCGCACACAAAAGCTGCACACAAACACACACACGCACACACACACACACACACACACACACGCACACACATACACACAGACACACAAGTCATAACTCATTTTGACCCAGTTTAGTGTTGTGTTATAAGGAAAGAGGGAAAAGTGCTGTCTGAGGCAGTATTTAATGGTGAGGCTGAGATATCAGTTGATCCTCAGATGCAGACAGTGCCGTGTGAGAACATATAATTAAGTCTTGGCTACAAACACACATACACATTTGTCATGATAAAACTGGAGCGTTGGAAAAGAATATTAGCTGTAGAAATACAGAGATTTATAATCAGCAGCCACAAACCAGTCTGGGTCAGTCATATACTGGAGTGCAATATACTGTAGGCTCTCATGCAAAGGTGGGAAAATGATTTTTGATTCGTCTGTGCTCAGGATTTAAAATCTTTACAGCATTTTCTATCCTATCTTTTAACTAAAGGTCATTTTTCTCTGTGAGGTAATTATTTGTGACATAGGCCATTCTCTGTAAGGTGTGATTTCCTCTCAGGCATTGTTTTTTCAAAAGATAGGACATCAAGCAGGACCACCAAGCAAAATCTGCTGGTGAATCTGCCACATTACTGTTTATACTGAATTGCCTCGACATTAGGCTACATCTCTTACAATGTGACCAATACATCAGATCAACTAATTTAACTAAAACCTCAGGCATTTAAAAGGCACATATATTCAATAAAATACTTAAGGTGTCACAAATGATGAAAGGTTTAGATTTCATTTTAAAATTTAAAATTTCTCCCTGCGCCATGCTTCTACATGATGAATTTTATTGTGCAATCATATTGATGAATATCTTCATATCTAGACAATATATTAATACATTTTGCTAATAAACGAATCTTGATAGAAGTAAAGTGTGTGGCGTAATATAGCTAAGGGGAAAGGAACAGACAAAAAAAAAAAAGCTAAACCCAGCAAAGGTCATAGCCAAAGGTTATTTTTCGCTAATGGAGAGCAGCACAGTGTACTCACATCTCAGTGATCTGTAAAAGTTAAAACGATTCACCCCTGACTTCGTCTAACCTCCACAAGCCAGCATATCCTGCTGCATTTATTCCCTGCTCATCAGGCAGAAACACAGAGAAAGAGAGAGAGAGAGACACAGTGAAAGAGAGAGAGAGAGAGTGTGTGTCTCATTCACATTAGTCATTACTTTTGCTTCTAATTCATTTGAATGTCTTGCTGTGGGCCAATGAGACGTTTATCATCTCTCTCTCTCTCTCTCTCTCTCTCTCACTCTCTCACTCTTTCTCTCTCTGAGTTGTCCAGCCTTTGGATGAAGATAATCCGCTAATGGCATGACTGCTAAGAGGCAATAAATGTCATCTGAAGTCACCCAGGCACTATTCATCTCCATTAAATTTCAGCATTTTTGCACCTACCAGTGTTGCACATCATGATCTTTCCATGTAAATTGGTGGATATTACAGTATATGATACAGTATAAAGAGCATGAACAAAATAATGCCAACACCATGTGCACATTTCTTCAATAACTGAAATCTTAAGTCAGTTTATAATACAAACCTGTTTCTTTTGATCATTTCCGTATTAAACAGTATCTTAATCTGAGAAAATAGGATGGAGACTAATAAAATTCCAGATCGACATTTAGAGAAACATTTTTGTAAACATTTCAGCTGAAAGATGTAGCATTCAGCCTTGTGACTATTTTAAAGAGGGAGACTATCTTCGTAAGGTCAGAACACGAGGTAAGAGGGACAGGCACATGATGGCTTGAAAATTAGATGCCAGCGTTCAATTGAAGCCTGACTCAATCTAAACCCAAACTGTGCACCATTAGCTTCCCAAAGCTGATATTTATGACAGGGCTTCCATTTAGAAACTGCTCCCAGGACAGTGTAAAATACCAATAACCCTATGTAATGAGAGCACAGAAATGGGACCTTGAACACCCAACATGTGCAATATGGTGAGATCTGTCATCCGGATGGGTTTTTCTTCACTTTACGTACTCCCAAATGAGCACTATGGTCATTGTCTTGGAAATTGGATACTTGCTATTGATTTCTATCGTATTGTTTTTCATGAACCTTTTCAGGATTTAAATTCCTAATGAATATAGTTTCCATTCATCATATATAATATCAGCTGCACTATATCATGCAAACAGGAGTTGTGTTATTGTCTGATGTTCAACACTAGGGTTAAATTGAGATTTAGGACATGAATGAGCCATACTTTTTTCTTGAGTGGTAACACTGGGCCTTATTTATCAAGCCCCTGAGTCAGTGTAAGAAAGTACTTAGAAAGAGACTCTCTAAAACTATAGAACTTATCAGATAGTCATACCTGATATCATGTACTGTATAGTAATTGTCTATCATTTGATTATGTCATTTGCGCAGACAAATTTAGCGAAATTATTTTGTGTTTGCGTTTCAATAGCTGGAAGGTTAAAATAAACAGAACTTAGACAGCGGTTAACTGTCTCCTTGCACCTACGGGGTCCGGGTTCGATTCCTGCCTGTGTGTGTGGAGTTTGCATGTTCTCCCCGTGCTTGGTGGGTTTCTTCCGGGTACACCGGGTTTACTCCCACAGTCCAAAGACATGCAGATTAGGCTAACAGGCGTTTCCAAATTGCCCATAGTGTGTGAATGAGCTTGTGGATGTGTGTACAGTATGTGTGCCCTGCGATGGATTGGTACTCCATCCAGGGTCTACCCCACCTTGTGCCCTAAGTCTCCTGGGATAGGCTCCAGGCCCCTGCGACCCTGAATACAGGATTTACACAACTAGCTATACAACTACAGTAAACACAAATTAGCAAGTGTAATATACAGTACACTATTACATAGTTAGGTTGATAACTTATTACAGATTAGCTAGATGCTAATTACAGTACATACTGCAAAGGTATGTGGACACTTGAGGGTCTTCCCCAAACTTTTCACACAGAGTTAGATGCTCACAAATGTATACAGTAGGTTGTATTTTTGGATGCGCTTAGATCACAATTTCCCTTCACTGGAATTAAGAGGCCCAAACCTATTCCAATGTTATGCCTCTGTACATAAACTGAGGTCGTTGAAGACACGGTTTGCCAAGGTTGGAGTGAAGAATTCACTTACTGTAACCCTGGCCTTAGCTCCACTGAACATCTTGGCAATAAACTTTTGAGTCTGATTGCTCCCTGGGCCTCCTCACCTAACATCAGTTCCTGACCTCAGTATTTAGCTGAATGAATACAAAGCCCCACAACCTTGCTCAGAAATGTAGCGGAAAGCCTTTCCAGAAGAATGGAGGTTATGATATCAGCAAAGAGGTAACTACATCAGGAGAGAGCTGTTCAAAAAGTGCATATGGCTGTGAACTTTGGGCCATATGGTGTAGCTAGATAGCTAGTTAAAATAAAAATGGGTCTTTAGAGTGCATTAAGCAATAGCCTTCTGGCAAAAATACTAGCCCTGATAACTGGAAATTACATACTGGTTTTAATGATAACCTCTTCACATACTCTATGAATCATACCTGATTTATCTAACAAGATCTGTGGTGGCAATTTATTCTGGCTATTCAGTGTAGGCTACCCAACCTACACAACAGAAAACCTAGGAATTATTTTGGATAAATCAGAGAAATGGGAGTTTAATAATCATGAATTATTACAAGCAGAGGGCTTAGGAGTGTTTGTGTACCTGCCTGCGGTTGCCTATCAACATGATTTATCACATCAAACAGAGAAGTAGATTTTTTCCCCAGATTGTATTAGAAATGATTTACATTACCATAAGATTAGCTCAACTCTTTCTTTGCATGCCGAGTCTTGGTCTTGCTCTTCTGCACCCAGCATGTATCACATGGATGGGTGAATGCTAATATATAAAATATATGTTGTATACACTAATAATCCATAACATTATGACCAATTGGTCTATTTTGGTAGGTCCTGACCACTGCAGACCAGGAACATCCCACAAGACCTGCAGTTTTGGAGTTTCTTTGAACCAGTCCTCTAGCCATTGCAATTTGGCCAAATCCTTATGCCTGCCCTTTTATTTTGCTTCCAACACATCAACTTCAGGAAAATGTTTACTTGTTGCCTAATATGTATATCCCACCCACTTCCAGCAGCCATTGTAACCAAATATTGAAAATGTAGCTACTGTTAGAATGGCTGGACAGATGGGTCAGAGCAACTCCAAAACTGCAGCTCCTCTGGGATGTTCCCAGACTGCAGTAGATAGGACCAACCAAAAGTGATCCAAGGAAGGAAAACCAGTAAACTGGCGACAGGGTCAAGGGTGGCCAAGGCTCACGAATGCACATGGGGAGTGAAGGCTGGCCCGTGTAGTCCGATCCAATAGAAGAGCTACTGTAGCTCAAATTGAAGAAACGGTTAATATGCTGGTTCCAATAGAAAGGTGTCAGAACACATAAGTCATTATTGTTTTGTTGGCAAAGGGGGACCTACTCAATATTATGTGAATGGTCAAAATGTTATGGCTGATCAGTTTGTGTGTATGAAGGTTATATATCAATAATATACTTATTTGCCATGGAAGAGATGTTGGCAGGAATAATAATAGGCTCATCTTGCTGGCATTAAATGTATACCCACTTTATGCTGATATATACCTATGCTTAAAACTTTTCTACAACTTTTTTTTTCCCAAGTCAGCATCAGCATTTACTGTCTCTGAGGGGTTGAATAAACAGTGCAACAATTGCCTTCCACAGTAAAATATTTATCACCTTACTTCCTAAGTCTACATATGCTCAGTTTCTCTACAAACCTCTCTTAATTAGACTGATGAAATGGCCTAAAAGGAGCTGTGTTTATTTGCACAGAGAGGTATGCAAGCATGTATAAAAATCGGATTCTACTGAAAAACACAGACATTGTAAATGTCTCTGAAGCGTTCACTTGACACACACACAAATCTGGCTACAGAGCATAACAGAGTGAAACTATGGTGTTATTTATTTTTATTTTTATTTTTTACAAGATCCAGATATTTAAGGAACTAATTAAGTAACCGGAATGGAGGGAACATCCCGGAAGAGCACTATGCCCGGCAGACAGTGATCTGAATGGGCCTCGTTTGAAGTCCAAGCCAGGGAAGCTTGCTTATATCCATCCTCATTAAAAATGGAGGAGCTGAGCATTTAAAAGATCCCTCACTGGGAGAGAGGCAACGAATATTACTGTTTCTGTAAACTTATACATTTGGGAGTGTGTGCAAGATGTTATATAGCCTAGCTCAGAGGTTCAAACTAATGCCACTGGGAAGACATAGTCTGCAGTGCAAATGGTTCTGGATCAGGCATATTGTGTTTAAATCACTTAAGCTACAGTATATGTGTTCTCTTTTTTCTCTCTCACTATCGCTTTCATTTTTCTCGCATTGTCTCTGTGGCTGCTGACACTTTTCATCAGATACACCTTTTAACAGCACACTTTCGTTCTTTCTATGTTTCTTTCTTTTTTTGAGCATACAAATTGGCCTAAAAGGTTTTTAGTGATGCAGTACTGAGATAAAAGCCAAAATACCAGGTGCCGGTCTGTCTTAGATGTTAAAGATAAAAGGTAAAAGAGATAAAAACAATCAGTCCATCTGGTTCAGTTGCCTAGCTCCTCTTATATGATCAAATATATACCTTGCACAAGTATTCATCCCACCCTTGTACTGAAATTGACTTCATTCAGATACCGTTGAAGTAATAAATTATGATTGTGTACAATATTCAGCCTTGTTGCTGTGAAACTAGTGAATTTAGTTGTCATCCAATGTCAGATCATTTCATGAAGCACATAGAGGACCACGTTTGTTAGAAAACATCCCTAAACAAATAGCATCATGAAGACCAAGGAACTATTAAAGAACTTCAAGACAAAAATCTGGATTGGAATCAGACAGAGCTTGGGTATTGAAACTGTCATGAATGCTGAACATCCTGCATTTATTAAAAATTGAAATGGCATAACAGAGACCCCGCCTAGAGGGGGCTGTTTATCAAAAGTCAGCAACTGGGTAAAAAGGGGATTAATCAGAGAAGCAACCAAGAAGCCATTGGTAACTCTAATGGAGATCCACAGCACAGATGGGAAACGCTATGCACAGGTCATGTCACTAAGCTACTTTTATGCATGCAGCTATAATGTTGCCATACTATTACTAACACTATCAATGTAGGTAAGCAGTACAATGGTGACGTGTTGTTTAGGGTTCCTCCAGTGTGCTTGTAGTTTCTTTATTGTCCCAGCCTGCCATAGACTTTCTAAAGCTCTGAATGCATGCTAATATCTACCTTCCTCATTAGTATTTCTTTATAAGTTTATGTGTTTATATGTGTGTGTTTCACCGCTGTTGATTTCCTGATCTCCTCACCCATGTCTTCCCTTGTTGCCCTTCTCTGTCTGCATCCATGGCAACAGCCAAAAACTTACCAGGTACTTCAGGTAAATATCGCCTCGTTCAGTGTATGGTCATTGCGAGACATGGCCAATCAATCTTCTTCATAGCATGAGCTTGGGGTCATTGCCTTGCATGGGAGCACTTGGGTGACGTAACGAAAGGCCATGGTGCTCCATTCCAATCACTCCCACGAGAGGCCCTCAAAACTCAGAAGCACCTGCCGCGAGCAAATCAGTCCATTATACCGTATATTAACACTTGCTTAAATTAGTATGAAGATATTGAAAAAGCATGACCTGATTTTTTTTTTTTTAATAATGAATGTATAGCATCTAGGTTGTGTGTCTATACATAACAAATATTTATATCTAGTAACTGCTTCCATACACTTTCCCAACAGGAATAGTCTCAAATTGTCTTGTTACATGGCATATAGTATGCAATAAGCCGAGGACTGTGGCCTGAAATGGAGCCACAGAGCTAAAAAGCTCTATAAAATGATGTTGGTGAAGCACAAAGAAAAATGATGAGGTCGCAGCATGTTTCCATATCATCAGCGTGTGCATGGCACTGTCCTTGAAAAAGTGATTCTGTTCTGCTACGTGCAGCGTTACGTGTCTTTTGTTCTGGTCCATTGATGTTTCCTTGTAGTCATTTCTTTCTACCATGTTTCTATATGTGTTATGTCTTATATTATGGCAAGAACTCTTGTATATTATGATATAATAATCTTATTGGATTTGTAGAGATTGCCAGCCTGTGAAGAAAATTTATTTAAATAATTACAAACAGTAATTTGCTTTTAGGATCTAATCACACCCACACCTTATTTCCCAGAGACTATTATGTTGTACATGAGTGTTTGGAGATCTTTTATCTGAATGAAATTACTGAATGCGAACAGAACCTTAAGCTGCTTACATTTCTCTTTAATATATTATTTGGTAAAAGTTTCTACAATTTTAATTTTAATTGAAAAAAAATTTTTTTTTTTTGTCTGTGCATATTTTTTTTTAAATAATTTCATTATTTGATGCATTTCACAGTGAATGGGAAGTTCACTGAGAACTTGTCATAAAAAGTGATGCTGATCATAATACTGCATTAAGGGACAAAAATGCCTATCAGTACAGTAGCTCTATGTTTACTATTATGGAACCATTATTGTTGAGCCTTACAACATGGAGTCTCTTGAAAAGTATAAAGTGCTTTCATTCAAACCACTTCAAACCACTTAAAAATCTGCAGCTGACTGTCAGTTGATAATGTAGATAAGCAGTATGTTAGTTGTTAAGGAAATGTAAGTTTTACAACGTACTTTCAATACCAACCTTAAGTGTCTTATTTTTCATTTAGCACTCTCTTACTTCTTAAAAGTCATTGATAACCTGTGTACACACACACATTCAGATATAACAGCATGTCCAGGGTATATGCATTTGTAGGTATAAAAAAAATAGATGCTTCTTTTCAATCACTTCTTTTATCACCAGGAAAAATAAGCAAAGAAGTACAGTGTGTGTGTTTTAGCACATTAGCTATTCTTGTGCATAAAACTGCGTGATTTAAATTACTATTCAGCTTTAGAGGCCAACTGATGTTTTGCTGTAACAGCAACAGAGAGTGATATTTAAAACACAATATAAGTATGTACAGTAAGCATGACACACAAAAAACCTAGTTAGTATTAAACCTAACCAAAAAAGATAATTAATTTCAAACATGGGATCATTTTTGTGTGAGCTAATGTTTACCTCCCAGAATTGATAGCTGTATCCAGCTCTAGCTGGTGGGTGGGAATTGGCAAAACAACCAAACTGGCAGTTAATGTTGTACAAATCCTCAACAAATGATATTTTGGATTCATTTTTCTGTATGTGAGTACTTTCTAGAAGGAAAAATACGAGAGGATTCCAAGTCAAATCAGGGCTTTTGATTGTGCAAAATAACAGAACACATTTATGAAATAACTACCTTTATTTCTCTATATAATCACCTGCTACACTAATATACTTTGCACCAGCATTTCCATAGTGCTTGAATACCATCAAGCTGGAAAAGTTTCTCAGTACACTGGAGCCATGATCAGACTGCCAGCTTCATATCTTAAACGCTGGCCACCCAGGAACTCCTTAAATGGCCCAAACATGTTCAAGTGGTGTATGAGTGGTGTACGGTTCCCAAAGACAAATCAGGCGTTTCACTCGCTGAATGTTCAAGGGAACGACTGCAGTGGGCTCCGAGACCATCTCAGGCGGGATCATCATTCACAGACATTTTAAAACGTTTGCACCTTGCAAATGTTTTATTGCGGCTTAGACTCTCATCACCATAGTGTGTTTGAAGTTTTTTGTAAATGTTAGGTCCCAATTTGACGTGAACGTCCCTTGTATAATCAAATACTTCTAAAGCAACATCTACGCAAAACAAAATTGAGCTTCTAAATAATGTTAAACTATTAAAATCTTTACTAGAACCTCACAAAATTGCTAGCAGTTACTCAAACATGATGTCCAGTCCACCATGTCATCTTTAAAACTAAGTCCAAATGTTAATTGAAGTAAATGGGTTTATATGGGTGTTAAATATGGCACTGCAGAAGCCATTTTTCCCCTCATCTCTCAGGGTCACTTTGCCAAGTGCAGCAGCAGCAGGACACATTCATCACTGTGAACTAATGAGAGCACGCTAGCAGCGCAGTAAAGACACATAGTTAAAGTTTACACGCTCACATAAGCACTGAAACAGCACGCTCCGGTTGTGGACAGGGCCAAAGGTTCCAAACACCTACAACACCCAGATCGACCAGCAGACGTTTCACAGCGTCCTCAGAAGGTAGGGGTCAAGGCAAACACGACAGACAGCAAGTGAACTAGAGGGCTATCGCTGCTGCAGTGGTCGCCGCAGGGTGGGGGAAGTCATTATTCTAGGTGGCAATTACTCAGCTCAGCTCCAGAGATGACTGAGTTCACCCGCATCTGCTCGCTCAAAGTTAAACCCGAGAGACAAATTAGCCCTCAGCAACCTCAGACATTTTTAAAGTTGGTCATATTTCTAAGGGCTGTGTCAGAGCAGAGGAATGTTCGACTTGAAGGTCTGCTTTGTTTCATGTGGCAGTGGTCATTTTTCATATGTTTTACAGTATGTTAATAAAAAATTGACAATCTATCAGCACTAATCGGCCACACAGTAAACAGCATGATCTCACAGGAATGTTTATTTATTTATTTTTATTTAAAAATCAAGATTTGACACTAAACATCGACGCTTAATAAGACATGGAATGAATTTTTGAATATACTGTTTTATAGAGAGCAGAGACTATTCATTTGTTTAAAAAAATATATTTTTTATTTTAAAGATGTCATCTTGTGTTAAAGTTAGAGAAAAATGAAAGTAACAAATCTGTTGACTGCTACAATTTTCACAATCCCTTTTTAACATTAGACTGATATTATTATTATTATTATCATTGTAAATCCCGCTCCTAATTCCTCACATTATTATCTATAAACTACAGAAGTATTAGTGTACTGTATTAGCATATACCTGGCACTCAACCAACTCTTTCCATAACAAGACGAGGAAACGCTGTAAATTAGCGTCCGTTATCTAAAACTGCACTTCTACAATTACCCATATAAGTTGGTCCATGAAAATATGTTAAAGTAGGGCAGTGACTTGAAAAATCAGCCAATCATACTCACAACCCTAATCTGTCAAACAATTAATGAAGCCAGTTCCACTTACACCACCACCACTATTGATAACGCATTAAATTTAGCAAGACTTCCTAGAAAACCTTTTTTTTTCCTAGGATAGGGAGGAGGAAAAAAAGAATTCTGACACATTTTCCTGAATTTTACTCAAGATGTCCTTAGGATGGAAGTCCAAGGACAATCAGTGGTGTCCTGAATAGACAAGCAGTAAAAAAAATTGTGCAGGAGAGTGAACATTGTCCTTACATGAAAAAAAAAAAAAAAAAAAAAAAGCATATGAAATGCTATCATGAATTCTACAATTAAAAGTAGTTGTAATGCTCAAAATGTACATCATTTTTCATCTGAAATAATGTGATACCATTGACACACAAAGCCTAATGTGGATATCACAAAAAGTTTGGGAAAGTTTATGGATTTATTTTGTTTTTGGTCTTAATTTTACTGAATTTTCTCATGCTTCTGTTAATAACCAACAGTAAGCCCTTAATTCATCCAGTCGCTCATCTTCACTATGTGCTTTATTCTGGTCAGGGTCATTGTGGAGTCTATTTTAAGAATGGGTTTTCAGTCTGTTCCGGAGCATCATATACACACACCTACGCACATTCACACACTCGCTCACAAGTAGAGGGAATTTATCGTAACCAATGCACCAACCAGCATGTTTGTGGGAGGAAGCTGGAGAACCTAAAGGAAATCCACACAGACCTGATGGGAACGTGTGGACAGACAGGAACCTGAGTTCAGGATATAACCACAGATGCTGGAGATGTAGGACATCACTTATTCAGCAAAATTTAACAGCAACTGTATTTAAAAATTCATTGTAATTAAACAGAACTACTGTTTACTTAGGTCAAGAGGTATGTTAAAATACATATATGTTAGAGATTATATATATAAATTGGTTTCATGCCAACCTACTGTACCTGTGTCACTCCAATCTCCTCTTTCTCTTGTTCTCCAGACCCAAATGCATTGACCCAGCATGGTCCTGATCATGCACTGATCGGAGGAGTGGTGGCTGTGGTGGTCTTCATCACACTGTGCTTCATCATCGTCCTGGGACGCTATCTGGCCAGGCATAAAGGTAGGTATCGCCTCATCTCTCTGTGGCCATATCCTGTGGCCTAGAGAGTGTGCTAAAATGCTTGAACATTGTCCACTGCTGTTCCTTACGTGTCTGTGACCTATGTGGGACTGTGTGGACAGGGACATACTTAACCAATGAGGCCAAAGGAGCGGAGGACGCCCCTGACGCAGACACGGCCATCATCAATGCGGAGGGGAACTACGCACATGCAGAGGAAAAGAAAGAGTACTTCATTTAGCACCTCTGTTTCTTTCTTTCTGTTGCGTAACTGTCACGGCAATGCTGCTATCCGGCCCGGGGAGGGCGCTAAGTGTAGCTCGGTGTAGCCTGCTGGGGCTCCGGGTCTCCCTCCTCAAACTCCTAAAGGAGATTACTTAAGCCTCTAACAAAGGCAAATTTGACACCAGAGAGCGTTGCCGTTTTATAACGCCAGTCTAATCACCAAAAAACAAAAAGTCGTTGAGTTTGTTACTGTAACACCAGGTCCATTTAGGCTCAAACTCTCATATTTCCTCCCTCCAACTCACCATCCTTTCATAAAAATCTATTTGTTTGAGTTGCCAAGTGCCAAAATATACAGACACGTTCTGTGTTCATTGTTGTGCTTTTTTAACTTATTTTTTCCCATTGATTACTGCTTTCTTTACCCCCCTCACTGTGCCTGTTATATACCTTTTGCAGATATTACCAGGGAGCGGCAAGAAATGTGGTTCATCTCAAGTCGGAAAACCTTGGCTTTGCCAATAATTACGCTTTAAGGCAAGAATATGTGCGCTGCATAATGTGAATATTTATTGTCTGTTCTTTTTTCTTTTTCTTTCTTTTTTTACATTGTGAAAGTGAGTGTTCTCTGAAGTGTACGCCATTACAAGAATGTTATATAAAAGATAAAAGACTGAACATGGACATTTATGTAATATATGGATACCAAAATACTGACAAATTAAACATGAAGTGATAACAATTGAAAGCACAATTCATAATTGTTCCTGGCCTAATGAAGCTAACATATAGCTTATTGTGTTATTATATATGTCTGTATATCCTTGCTCTTTTCATATTTGGCCCTTAATTTATTTTTAAAAGTGAAATATTTAACACACATAAGCACAAATTCATTGTTAAATACCATTGGTGTAGACAGTCTCAGGATCAGACAAGCATAGCTGCTTTTTTCTTTTTTTCTTGTTGCTGTTTTTTTTAATTTAATTATTTATTTCTGTCTGTCTGCTTGACCAATCATTTCATTCCTTATATGCGAATTATAAATTTATGATGTATTTTCAGTTTAATTCCCCATGTTAATATTGCTGTACATTACTTTGCTGATGTGATTATTGGTGGAAAATATTGTTAAAATATGGGATTCCATATATGAACATTTGTATATTAGACAATGCAAAGCCTACTTTCTGGACATAGTTTAAGTCTTTTGATTAAATACCACTGTCGTTTGAGACTCTCCTTCCACCGAATATCTGACTTATTCTGTGTCCAGAAAAACTTCTCAGAGTAATTTAAAGTGTTCCATACTTTTATAATTGCATTCGCATTAGTAACATTTTTCCCCCTAGCATAAGGCATGTATATAATGTGAATAAATCAGTATTTAGTAGTTTATTTAAATGAATTTTAAATCTTGATTCCTCTTTTTTGTCCCATTTTTAGGTTATAAACATTTCACAATATTTCATATTTGTATGTTATCTCCTCAGTATTATTTAATACTTTCTTGAAAAACTGATGGACAAATACAATCTATGATTATTATTATTATTATTATTATTTAGCTTTTAGAAGCTTGTGAGTAAACAGGATGAGTTCTTCAGTAGGTCAGAACATTCACCGTTATTGCCTTTGTGTTTGCAACAAAACATAAGACACATTGAAGCACTCAATAATCAGGCAGTTTTTAAAACATGTTTCAGATGTTCGTATTTTATTTCACTGTTTATAACATTACATAGAGTTTAGACATTTTGTAAAAAAACAAACAAACGTTCTTTAATTTAGAATTTGATCTAACGTTCTTTTTTGTTTGTTTGTTTGTTTCTGACTGGATTTTAAAAAATGGAGGTTTGCTTTTGCACAGTTACATATCCAATTTCCAAACTATGCCACTGTAAAAAAGAGAAAATGTACTCAGAGTAAAATGTACGTATAGCTGCTCTTTTCCATGCAAACAGAAATATGTGTAGATATTGTGCCAATTCAGTCAGATTCAGATAACAAAACAACAGGAAAGTAATTCAGTTGGGTTACTTTTAGTTTTTTTGTCTATGATGGTATTATTAGTATTATTATCTATTTATTTATTTATTTATTTATTTATTTTTGACTAGGTTGGCTTTTTGCTGCCATCTAGTGATCAAATGATCAAACATTCCATGGCACTGCAAATTAACACGAGATGTCAAAGCAATCGATATTCCAAATGACCATAAATAACAAACTGTAATATTTTACATCATAAATATACATCAGTAATATTCTTTTCGCTCTGTAGCCCTACATTGTGCTTAGGCAATCTACACATTTTATAACAGTTTTAAGGAGAATGTCAGGGAGGTGGTAAGCTATTCTTCACTGGCAGAGACCAGATATTCAGTGTGTATTAAAAAATAATAATAATAAAGGGCAACACTATTCTGCTCTCTTCTGTATAGTTTTCAATCTCACTATTGCAAAACACTTTACCACAGGACTCATAAAATGTGTACATACATAAAATGCTGTCAGACTTATAAGACACAGTTACTCTGAATAGTTTTTTCTACACACAAAAAAAAACTTAGCAAGTAAGAAATACAACACAGACCTTTTCCTCTGTCCATGTTTGCTTTTTAAACATTTATGAAATAAAATAACTTTGCTTTCTGTGGGACTTTTTCTCCAGTTTGTTGAAAGTCTTTAGCTCAACGTTTGTGGTAAATTCTCGCCATTTATACAGAGAGAAAGGATGTCTGCTCAACTACTTATGAAAAAATCCACTCCAAATGATTTAAATCATCTTTAATTTAATACTAATTTCCACCAAGGCCAATGTGACCATCATCTCACGGATCGTTGAGTAGACAAGTCCAGTTACTGCTATAATTAGATTAATAGTTTTTATGTACAATGTTTGCTGCAACTCCTTTTTTTACTTCACTGGATTTATTAATATTAAATGAAATAAGAAAATGATAAATGAACAGCAAAGTTCATAGGGTTAACAACAGAAACTGACTCTCATCCCTTATGGTCGAAACATCATCGTCACCCTGTGATGTCATCAAGACACACAACCATTATTGTCTCAGAAGAAGAATAAAAACACACCCGCATTAACAAATTACCACCAGAATCGCCAAACACAAAAGCAGTATTTCAAAATAAACATATAATAATGTATTAGATGGTGGAGTTTCCCTTTAAGCCCTCAACGGCCTTTCCTTACGCTTGGGTAATGTTCTGCTTCAGTTACTTTCTATAAAAGCTAATACAAAATGAATAATCATGAAGCCACAACTTAAATTCCTGCCACGTAATAGTGAATGAATATAGATTATTTAACAGGACATAAATGCAGTCACATTGCTAGAGTGTACAGAGTCACTGGGAAGGTGCAGATGAGCGAGCAGAATAACAATAATCAAGCCAAATGAACAGGGAATTCTTATCTACATTGGTATTTCTAATTTCTTATTCTATCAATCTTTTTAACCGTAACGCAACAGGGATCGTCACCTACAAATGTTACTGAAATCTGTGTGCTACGAGTACAGCATCATCACTGTACCGGTCTACAAATATGATTTACTTTTATGCTATTATATGTTAGTGACACTTCATTAAAGAAGGGGAAAAAAAGAGGGGTGGTGGGTTATTATACATGGAACAGCCAAATGAATGAGATCACCTTGACAAGTCATCTAAAGTAAGAGGCAGAAATCCCCCAAGTGCTGGCAGCACACACTGCAATTACACATTTAAAGATAAGCGATTGAGTTTTTAATAGTGTTTTGATCCCCATTAGTTTAAACTTAATTGAGAACAGACAACTGACTTTGAGAAGAAATTAAATCAGCACCGAGTGGCACTGTTCGAGAGTTGGGTAACAACTTTATTACAATGGTAAAATGCTCAATATGGGAGGGGGGGGGGGGGGGGTTGGGACTATTTCACACATTTTGAACATAAAAAAAATAATTGGTTGAAAAGAAGCCTGTGCACCAAACCGAGCACAAAAAAAAAAAAAAAAAAAAGATCAAACCTTATGACCTTTTAAAAAATCTTCAGAGGTGAAAGCTCTGTTGAGGAAGGAAAAGAAGGTTTGCCCTGCTTTTGCAATTTAATTAAAGTGAAGAAATTAATTTCCCTAGAACAGGAACAGCCAATACATACTGTACAAAGTATACCATGTCACGTGCATGGGCACCCAAGGCCCCTCTATACCCATGGGGACCAAAGGCCAGCCTGCCTGCCCTGATCCCATAGAAAAGCCAATGCAGCACAAACTCACAAAGGTTCAAGGTTGTTGATTCAGCCTCCAAATTCTCCAAATTGGATGTGCCAGACAAACAAGCCCAATCCACAGAGGCCCATCCTGGTGCCAGACAAAACACAGGATACCCCTAAAAGTGGCAAATGGGGAGCCTAAAACCTAAGTTGTGTTGGTTTAAGGTTGGTTACTGGATTATGGCTGATCAGTGTACAGTGGATATAAAATGTCTACACACCCTTCTTAAAAGTTTTTTTTTCTTTTCAAAATGATTATATCATAGTTTTATCCGCCTTTAATGTGATCTAGCAACCAATAAAATTCAAGAAAAACACAACAGAACACTTTTATGACAAAACAAACTTGTGCATAGTACAGAAAAAAAAATCTATTGTTGACAGTATGTAAGATTTCCTTGACATCTAGGTTTTATCCAACTGAGATAGCTATGATCTGCTATAAACTTACAAAGCATTCTTATGCTTAAAGCACAGATTTTTACTGTTTAGACCTACATATGTATCATGCTAATACTGGTCACTCAATGTTTCTCTGGTGGCTAGAAAAAAAATCCAAGCCTTCCAAAATTTTGTCAAAACATACATATAATTACTAAACACCATGAGTAAAAATGTGCAATAAACAAGAAATCATATAAGGCAAAAAAAAAACACACCTGGGGGATGATGGCAGGACAATCTACGATTTCTTCTATTTGAATTTTTTATTTTTATTTTTTTATAAAAAGGGGGATAGCTCCAAATATACTGTATACTGGCACAAAACCTGTAGGACATTTTTTAAACAGCTGATGGTAAGACATAGCATCTTCCAGCATGACGACCCAGTGACCCAAGGCACAAATCCAAATCAACAAAAGAAAGACTCCAGAAGAAAAGTGATTTTAATTTGATTTTCACTTCATACACATTAAAAGTGGATCTGATATCACAAGAACTGCATTTTTAACAGGGGTGTGGAGAATTTTTAATGTCATTTCCAAAATATCTGACCTTGCATTGCTGTAAAATTAAAAACCTAATGCTCATATGACATTTTACTTGTATTTTGCAGAATCCTATTCTCAATGCATGCCTCCAGTCTCCCCTTCTGGCAAACTTTGTTAAAAACAACTAAAATAAAATATCTCAGAGTACAGAGATGGCCAAAAGTATTAAGACAACATACTTTATAGTTCTCCCTCTGCACAGCACAACAGGTGATGCTACTAATTAGTTATCACCTTCTATCGGGCTTAACAGTGGTGCTAATTAGAATCAACAGGTTTAGTTAATGTATGGAACAAATACAGGTGCACCCTCAATAAATCCATCGAAAAGTTGATTTATTTTATTATATATTTCAAGTGTTTTTTTCTTTTACTTTATTATTATAGCTTACAGCGAATGAAAACCCAAAATTCAGTATCTACAGTAGGTTAGAATAATGCTAATCAGCTAATTAACTCCTGATTAAGGTTAAGGTTTCCTGAACCTTTAAATGGTCTCTCAGTCTGGTTCAGAAGGCTACAAAATCATGGGAAAGACTGCTAACTTGATGATCACGGGCACCCTGCACATAAAGGGTAAGACACAAAAGGTCATTGCTAAAGAAGCTGGTTGTTCACAGAGTGCTGTATATAAGCACATTAGTGGAAAATTGAATGGAAGGAAAAAATGAAGTAGAAAAAGTTGCACAAGCAACAGGGATAAGCACTAGAGTGAGTGCCACCACGTCCAGATGTATCCAGGACATGGGCTACAACTTATCAGGTAAGAGGCATCTTACCTGAGCTAAAGACCTAGAGTCTGAAGGAAAAGAGGAGAGGCACAAAATCCAAATTGCTTGAGGTCCAGTGTAAAGTTTGCACAATTAGTGCTGGTTTGGGGAGCCATGTTGTGTTCGTCCACTGTGTTTTATTGGGTCCAAGGTCAGTGCAGCCAACTTATAGGAAGTTTTAGCGCTTCATGCTTTCCTCTGCTTTATGGAGAAGCTGATTTCACTGCAGGATTTGGCACTTGCCCACACTGACAAAACTACTAATACCTAGTTTAAGGACCACGGTATTCCTGTGCTTGATTGGCTAGCAAATGTGCAAAACCTAATAAGAATCTACAGTATGTGGTATCATGAAAAGGAGGATGTGAGACACCAGACCCAACAACACAGAAGAGCTAAAGGCCGCTATCAGAGCAACCTGGGCTTCCATAACACCTCAGCAGTGCAACAGACTGATTGTCTTCATTCAACGTCACACTGTAACAGTAACTCATGCAAAGGGAGCCCCAACTGAAGTATTGAGTGCTGTACATGTTCATACTTTTTAGTAGTCAAACATTTCTTTGTTCAAAATCTTTTTTTAAAGTGGTTATAATCATCAAAATTATAAGAAATAAACGCTTGAAATATATTAGCCTGTGTGTAATGAATTTATATAATGAGTTTCCCTTCTTGAATTGAATTACTGAAATAAAATCTACTTTTTGATGATATTCTAATTCATTGAGAATATTTCAGATGCACTTGTATGTCTTGTATGTGGCAGGACTTTTTTTTTTTTTTTTTTTTTTGCAAAAGTAAATGCTTAAATTTGTAAATTGTGCACTTCTGCGGCAAATGTCTGTGCATGATCTTCAGGAAGCAATCAAGCATGCATGGATTGCGCGCCAAAGTACTGCAAAAGTCTTTTTGGTCTCTTTGGTCTTTTTGCCCAGACAGATCCAGCAGGTTTTGACAAATGACTTCATACTAAATACTAATTGTTGTATAGCCATTCTATTGCATAAAATAACAAATGACTTCCTATTATCTTGCTTGTCTTTTTTTTATTTCTTTTTTATGACCATGTCATTAAAACAATAATTTTCACCTTTGTCTCAGTTCTTTAGGCCACCACACTGTGAATACAAAACTAGCTGCTGATAAGCCAAATCTGTATTACACTGTATTACACACTTTTTATTTTATTATTTTAGAAGAAACAAAATATTAATTTATAAATATGAAAACTCTACTTTTTACACTGTATTTCAAGTTTCTTGTATTATTTAAAAAACATTCCGCAAAAATCCTGTATAAATACTCACCTGATGCAATTAGTGACAATTTCCAAATGGATATAACTGTGTCCAAAAGATTTTTTACAAATATTTTTATGCTTCTTTAAACTTGTCCAAGGCAATTTCTAAGGCAGAAAAAAAATACCTTGCCAAATACAAAATGCCAAATGCCAAGCAGAGGCATGGCATATGTTTTGCCAATTCCACACTGTGGAAATTCCACCATCATTTACACAAATGTTAATATTTACAAATTATATTACTTTTGGGTTCGAGTTCCTGTATATGTGAAGTTTCTCTCCCATTTCCCAAAACCCACATGTCAGTGGGAGGATTGGTCCCAAGGTTAGAATGAATTCTAATGTGTGTTCGGAGTTCAGTGATCAACTGGCATCTCATCCAATTTACTCATCAATTCCCAACTTACTCCACATGGGGCTGCTTTTTTACTTTATACTAACATTGTAACCCAAGAACCCATCAGAAGAAAAATGTGTTTTACAGGTTTGTTTTATTGATTACAAGCCATTTACAAACTGTTCCCTTATACACACAATCATACATGGCAGTTATTTTAGTACCTGTAACCAATCCCTCTGTTAATAAGCACAATGCACAAATGTGCACTATACTGCACGTAGTAACAATATTATGATTTTAGTGCTAAGACTATTGTGCTACATTCAAATGGATGCATGAAATCATGATTATCAAAAATCAAGCAGAATTAAAATCAATGTAGTAACTGTACAGTGTAACAAAGTGCATAAAGTGAATGTGCTGAAAAAACTAAGATTTCTAAATTATAAAGCAGATTCTTAGATAATTAAGAATCCTTACCTCGGAATATTTGGCTCATGCACATCTTGCAATAGGAATAATACAAATATCGGTTATTAAGCCATGCTAAAATTTCATATGAAATGTTTAGTAACAGTGCAAATTTTGTTCTATACAGTCATTCATAAAAAAACAAAAAAGTTAAGAAAATTATAGTCAGAATTAAATGACTAAAATGTTTACTCCTGAGTGAAAATTACAGGTTGGACCACTAGAGGACTAGGACATACTGGTTTAAATTTACATTATGGGTTAATTTAATACAGCGGCAGTGATCATTACAGAATCCTTCTTTTCGGTTAAAGGGAAAAAAGATCAACTATTCTTGTTAGGATGGAATTAATGTTATGTTTATCTCTTATTAATAGTGATATTGTCTTATTATTGCACATGAAAGGTAATTTATATAAAACAATGTTCTGCCACAGAAAGCAACTTACTGAATATGTGGGATTTCAATTAATCTTTCTTTTTTAATCTTGACATGCAAATGGAAGTTTTGATAAAGACTATACTGTATACACTCTGGAAGCTATGCTCAGTTCATTATGCTCAGATTTTATGCATTTCCAGCTACCCTTTAGGATTAGGATTTTTGGGTTAGAGTTTGAAGTTGCTCTCCATATCAAGCTCCCAAAGAGGTTACTCTGTGGTGTAGAATATTGTAAGTGAGTTATTTACTCAATCAAATACAAGCAAAAGAGTCATGAAAGTAACCAGAAAACAAGCTACTGTTGTTCTCATATTATCAAATGTGTTATTAGTGATGTTCTCATCAGGTTGCTTTAAATCAAGAAAAAAGGAAGGGGCCATGAATTAGTTTTTTTTTTTTCTTTTTTCCAATTATGATCAAATACTGTATATGACATCTACTGGAATCTACTTAATTCTATGTGTAGATAACCCATGATTTATATTTGAAAATCTAATACTGTACACAGTTAATAATTAGCTAATTTGTTTAAAATGGTTTGATTGTAAACTCATTCTGTACTGAGGAGGTCTGCGATTTTTCTTCCAACTTCTGCAAACACTGTGTCATTATAACACTTCTGTTATTATTCGCCGCATGTACAGTATTTGCCAGTGAACACATGTGGCTTAAGCCGAAGTTGACATTCACCTCCACAGTATCTGTCTTATCCTGGTTATACTCTGCTGTATACAGTAATAGCTGCTTCAGCATAAAAGTATGCACAGCTGTGAGGATACATGAGAAAATTCAAAACAATTCTTATAAAAAGAAATAATAATAAAATAAAAAAAACGAAGATGCGATGAGCACAAAGATTTTCCCATTACTGCACACAATAGCAAGAAAGGCAATTCATATAAAATGATGCTGCCAGTGCTATTCTCCCACATACAAGAGTGCTTTGATTATATGACAGGGGCTTCAACTAGAATTGCTAAATTACAAAGGCGCAGATAAGCAACCAAGATGAATACAAGGTTACAATAATTACCTTTTAATAATTAACCATTAGGGCTATAAATAAAATAGATCAAGGGGGTATTTGTGTATTTGTCTGTATACACAGTTTTCATCACTGTTACTTCCCTAATCAGGTCAAAGAAAGTAATGGAAATAAAATTGAAAACTTCTCACATCAAAACTTCTTCCTTCCTTCATGAAGTGCCTTCACTGTAACGATTTACATAAATGCATGAGATAATAATCCACAGCAGAGAATCTGATACAGAAACTGTGACAGTTCATATTTATCAAACCAGCGTCATCGGACGATTTTTTTCGTCTTTTTCAAAGCTTGGTTTGATCCGTTGATATCCACAGTTCACAAACTGATGAGCCCTGTTATAAGAGATTTTATTATATCTTTCTTGTTCACTGTTGTTTTGTTAAGGACAAAGAAACTGACAGTTAGGTTTTAAATTCTTACACCAAGAGAAATCGTTAACCTTGTACAGCTGCTTTTCGAACCTGCTTTTCATCATAATGATTCATTTTATTTAATTTACAATGAAAAAAATCTATTTAATGACATTGTGAAAATTATTACCATTAAGTTCAGTTACAACAGTTTGTAATCCAGCTTTGTGTGTGCGGGTATGTGTGTGTGCCTGTATCTTGTTTTGTATTTGCTTGTTTAGGACTGCTTGTATTACTCAATTACATTTGTGAATACTCATTGGGCTTCAAAATGGTGCCTAAATCATCATCATTATTATTATTATTATTATTACTACTACTACTACTGCTATTACTACTATTACTACTACAATCATTAATTGTTGCATTAGCTTGAGTGCCATCAGGCTGAGTTGTCTCAATGCTCCAGGCCTCGAGCGAGGGCAGGTTTGGCGAGGCAGTGGGTGTGAGGAGCACCGAACTGGGCGAGTTTGGGGACAGATACCTGGCTAAGACGTGCAGCTGTTCTGGCTGCATTGAGGATTTAGTACACACACTGTCACACAGACCTGAGAGAGACTGCTGTAACTCCTCCACACTCTGCTTTAGCTGTGTTTGTTCTTGCAGCAACTTCTCCTTCTGAACCTTCTGTTTAACACACATACACAAACCCAAATGTTAATTTTACAACTGTTCGTTTTATAAAATCAGATAAAGACCTACATTTTAGGCAAACAGTCAGAATATTTAGTACATGCACAATGTTAGCTTCTGTATGCTGTAGCATTTAGCATAACTTTCCTTCTCTGGAACTAAGGGACCCAAATATGTTCCAGCATGACAATGCCCCTGTGCACAAAGCAAACTAAGTGAACACATGACTATAGTCAAAAAACTCCCATGGCCTGCACAGAGCTCCGACATTAAGCACTCTGATCACTTTTAGGATGATTCGAAATGCCTCTTCACCAGCCATTTTTTTCACGTGGCATGCATACATGAGGCTCACTAATGCTCTTATGTCTGAACATGCAAACCCAACAACCATGCAAAATCTAGTAGAAAGCCTTCTTCATTTGAACACCACATCCTACAGATGCTCAGTTAGGTTATAACCTAGAGAAACTGTAACAATCCATGATGCACTGTTTGCTCTGATACCTTTCTATGACAGCCAGTATTCACTTTTTCAGTCATGTGTGCTATAGTAGGATCAGACCAAATCCCCCACATTCCTTAAGACCCTTGGGTTCTTATGACTCTGTCACTGGTTCAGCGGTTGTCAATCAGTTTTCATAGAAACTAACCAACGCACACCATGAACACCTCACAAGAAATGCAGTTATGGAGATGCTCCGACCTAGTCGTCTATCCAAAAGCCAATCTGGTCAAAGTCGCTCAGATTCTTAAGCTTGCCTAAACTTATATGATTTTATTGGTCGATTAATTGGATGATTATGTTACTAGTTTAGCTGACCCTGGGACAGGGAAAAGTTTTATTTAAGATGTTAGATTTTACTTGCTGCCACTTGGCTTCTGGATGGTACTACAAGAAATAGGATTAATGTTTGTGACTCATTTAGACCTTCTCTATGTCCAAACTGTCATCTTATTCTGCTTTCACACAGGCTTTTTGTTCAAATACAAAATGTGCTGGCAAGAGCATCGTTTGTGCTGATCTGAGGAAAGTGGGTTATACAACACAGACTACAACTACAACAATGCTCAAATCTGTCCTGGCTACTACAGTCTAACTTGCTTAGCTTGCTATCAGGATTGCATTTATATTTTACATTTATTATTGTCAGTAATAAAGATTAAATAAACATTCATTTAACTTTGGCAGTGAGGAGGCTGACTGCCCTGGCTGTAGCTTTGGAGCAGAGAAGAGGATCCGCTTGTGAAACCAGACTGAACGCATGCACGTACAGTTAAAGCAGAATGTCACAATGTGTAAAGATAAATGTCCCAAAAATAGCTAACTTGGTATTTTTAGTTATATTGCAACATGGGAATATGAAATATTTTCCATTGTACATGTCATAAATCTTATATTTACTCCTTAACAAGACTACATGTTTGTGTTTCTCGCTTACTTCCCAACTTGCAACCTGACTGGTCAGGAGACAAAGTACTTGACGTCACTCGGCGCTTTTCTGAAAAGTTTAAAAGTTTTTTGTTTTTTTTTTACTTTGGATGTGCTTCACTGTGACCAAAAATACACTTGCAGCAGCTCTGTAAAAGCAGTCACATTCCACCCACCATGTGGTCACTTCCCAAAGGATTACATGTCAAATCTGAACTGGCGGATGAGAAAGAAAGAACCAAGTGTGGAAGAGCCCTTCCTTCCTATTTCTGCAAAGTGCATTGCATGTGCCCTGCATCCCTCAGGCATGTTCCAGTACATTGTGGGATTTTAACAGTGTTCCAAAATTCAGGAAACATATATAAAATGGCAAAAATCCATATGTAGTAACCCTGTAGTGAATAAGGTACTGCATAGGACATGTCCCTGAAGTTAGAATAGTCAGTTTGAATAAAGTTTAATGTTGCTAGATCAGATTTTTTTACATTACAAAAACATTCATCAGCTCTTAAACGAACAAAAAGTCCATCTTGACTTTAAATGCAGTGTAAAGTGTTTATCATATAATCCATAAAACCTACCAGTTTCTTGATGTCTCCCTCAAGCTTGTAGATGCAGTCCAGCTTTCTCTTCCGGCTACGCTGTGCAGCCATGCGGTTTTTGCTTCGCCGCCGAACATCCTGCACAAATTCCAACTGTTCTGGCGTGAGCCGCTGCTCTTTCAGGAGCTGCAGGAAAGCTCGCCTGCTCATGGTCGAGATCTGTTCAACTGGGAACGGCAAGTCCACCTGACGAGGTAGAGAAGAGAGCTGCATGAAGTAAACACTAATAATCAATGCGCATTACACCTGTATTCTTATTATAAATGCCAGGATTTATGAACACACATAAATCTGCGATTTAGAAACATGCCACGTTCTCCTGCCATGCCAAACAGCTTAATAACGGACTAGTCTAATATGGACAGATAACTGCAGAGGAATGCGATTGGTTGACTGGTCACCAGCAGCTGGAGATGTATATAAGGAGAAGAGTGTAGCAGGAGAAAGCCAGCTCTTTTCTTCTTGCTTCCTTACCTCCTGGCATCATATCTTAAACTGTGTTAATATTGGCATTTAGGTTTGGCTGGTTTACTATTTTCTTTGGCAAGACTTTTGGCCCATGCATTTGAGCAACACTTTATTGAAGTAAACCGGAAATACACTAAGGCAATACTAATTATTTTAATTTTCTTGTACTTAATTTTCTTTTGGAATGTATTTGTTTAGGTAACTTCTTGAAACCTCAATCTCTCCTTTTTTGGTCCATTCTCTTTTATGATTTATATAATATTTCTCTGGGGGGGAAAAAACAACAACAACAAAAGAAAAACACCTGTCTGTGTTCCAGGACCTGGATTGTAGGGATCTTTTATATTTCTGTCATATTCTTGGTGATTTTAAAAGCATCTAAACCTATCAAAGTTTGTCAAAATCCCAAAGATCAACCAAATTACCTTGTAAGATTATGGTCTGTTGGTAAATACTGCTGCATAAAACAATATCCTCTTACGCAGTTGTAACTGGTTCAATGAGTCCAATAAATCAGATCCATTAAGTACTATAAACTCTACCTTAAATACATTTATTTTCCGTTAATGCGAATTAGGTTAAGCTCTAATAAACACAAACCAATACTTTTTGTTGCTTCATTTTTTTTTTAAAACCTTCTCTCAACATTCACAATTGGACAAAGCTGTACTGCTGTACATGTGATTTCCTTCCTCTACAATGTCAATCATCCAGCTCACCTCACATGCTTGCTCACTGCTAAGTACAGAGTCAGCCTCGTGCTCGCATTCAGAATTGTCACCAGAGGTTACAGGAGACACAAGGGGACTCTCTCTGCTTGTTTCTCTGGATGGACTGTTATCCAATGAGGACGGGTCATCCTTGGAGTTTAGGTCCCTCAGGAAAGGGCAGTCGTCAGGTGCAGCACCTAAATCCAGGTGTTTGAGCCAGTGGAAGTCAGCGCCGTGTCCAGCAGCTGCCTGCTCCATGTTCTCTGAAGATTCTGTCAAAGAGGAGCTCATGTCAGGCCAGAACCCTTTCGCCAGATGCTCAGCCACCTCCCTCTCCACTGTGCTTCTCTCTGTGGAGCCGTTGGTATGTGCTGGGTTGGGAAACATTTGCTCAGGGGGGTGAAAGGTTTCTGCATTGATGCTCTCGATGCTCTCCAAGTTGCTTACTGACGCAAAGCTGTCCAAGACTTCACTTGTTTCCCTGGAGGACAGGGGACATAACTGGCTGCAGTCCGACGTTGGCTCTAAATCCCTTACAGGCTGCTCAATTTGGCCCTCAGCAATGTTTGGCATGTTTAGACAATCACCTTGAACATCATCCATTGCCAGTCTATTCAAAATGCCACTATCACAGCCAGCTGTGACAGGATGCACATTGTCACTTTCACTGCTACATGGCATTGAAAGAAAGGGACAAACTTCACCACTAGGTACGGACGAAGACAGCGCCAGCTGCGGCCCGCAGTTCTGTAAACACAGTTCTGTTTGGTGGTCCGTATCAGACTGGAATGAGACTGAAGCTAAACCTAAAATATTCTTATCAGAGGTGACAGAATGCCTTTCATTAGGACACTCCGGATCGCCATGTGATATGTTCTGTACCGTCTGAGCCTCAGAATCCACAGCTACGCCATCTACTTCAGTATTAATGCATTGCTTGTCAGTACTATCACAGTCTCCGCTGCCAGCTGGCGAATTTTCATGGCTGTTTTTGCTCTTGTTGCTGTTTTTGCTCTTCCTCTTGGCATCCTGAGTAGTTTCGCTGCCATCAGAGAACTTGGGAATGAGGAACTCAAAGCACGCTTTGTCGAGATTGTGAAATCCCAGCAGCTCAGCACATCTGTGAATTTCCAGGATGTTTTCTTTGGTGAACTGAAGTTTTGCAGTGTAGGCAAACTGCAGCAAAGGCACAAAGCCCTCTACTGTGACCTGGGGAAGGAACATACATTCAAAAAATGTAGATTGTGTAAATCTCAACACACTTAAGTTTTTAAACATGAGTGTTATCCACCATTAACAGCACTTTTTCATATAATGTTCATAGGCTGCACACCAGGAAGAAGGTAATTTAGCATAAAACGATATCTAAGCAGTACACAAATCTAAATTTCCAAGATGATAGCTGTAGGATGCAAAAATGCCATATATGGATTAAAATTTCCACACAAAAAAATTAAGGGACATGTTAAAAAAAAAAGCTGCATCTGTATCAGTGTAGATGAAAGCTGACAGGAACTATACTTAACATAAGCTGCTTCTTTATATAACCAAGACATATGACAAATTTTTTTGTTCAGGGAGCTTATCATAAGCTACAGTATATCATATCTAGTTATCAAGCTGCATGTGTAATTACTAATGCAAATGATTACTTCCTCAGGCAGAGTGATGACCGAGTTCCATCCCGTGCGGTTTAGGAGTCTGGTGTAAAAATAGGCGCTGCAGCAAGCCAGTACCGAGCAGTGGGCTCGAAAGCTCCTGCTCTCCACTTCTACAGTCACATCACACAAGATGTCCTTCTGTCTCTGCTCATCCAGGCAGCGGAGGACATGCATACTGTGTACAGATGACTGGAAGGTAAACACTGACGTCCGGGAGCCATCCACAGACATGGCGCTGAATTTCACCTGAAGAACAGCAAGAAGCGGAATAAACTGACGAGAGAGGTGGAAAAAGTAGAAGAGCTGCTGCTAATAGATCAGCTGTCATCACGGTTTGTGTATTGAACATCAAGGCAAACGTATGCGACTCCAAAAAGAGTGAATATTAATGCAATAAGCAATCATCCATGTTCGATTAATGAAGGATTAAAACATAAAGGAATGTGCTTTCATAAAAAAAATAATCAACAAGGTGGTGTGATGGGATTTTAATTTTAAAAGTTTTATTCCTTAAGCTGTTTTATTAACATATTTTAACTATTTATAGTTACATATAATGAAAGTCAGCAGTTACATGCAATGAAACTTTGCAGAAAGTCAACATAATAAATTATTTCCTGTTATCATTTACACTATCTTCTCTATCTAGTTTTTTTTTTTTTCTCCATTCAGCCCAAGTGATTCGATCACAAGTATAGAGCTGAGACAGATAACCGTTTACACCTGCCATTTTTATAAAGAAGGACAGACAACCTACCAGGGATCCATTAATAAGGATACCAGTGTCAGGAATGTGTCTGCTATCGTTCCTGCTTTGCTCCATGACCATGTGATGCAGTGTGATGTAATTCTAGCGTACAGTATACTGCTGCCCTGCTAAACAGATGGCTTGAAATGACAGCAATCTGGACATATTTTTCACAGTTAATGATCAAAGCATGGCAGAGCAGACTGCAAGCTCTGCCCTGGAATAGGAACTACAGCTTCTCCATACAATAGGAGTTAACTGATGCAACATCAACCTTGATGGAGGCCACTATAAGATTAAGGTGCCATGAACTGCTTTCCCTAAAGCTATTCATGCACAATCCAGTGACTTTTGCATGTAAGAGCACTTCAACTCTGCAAGCACTGAGCATGAATTGTTCCTTTGCTCACAGGCCTTTTTTTTTTTTTTCTTTTATCACAGTAACCTCTGATACTGCTTAGTGCACTTATATTATAAACCATAATATCATAAACATTAACTCGATAAATTTCATGATGGCCTGACTGCTTAACCCAATATTCAATTCAGTATCAGTGTGCACTGATCAGCCATAATTTTAAAACCATTAACATTAAAACTACACAGGTTTTAGGCAGCTCTGCCCCTCGCTGGGGGTGTGCTGAAGTGGCTAGCACTGAGATGTTAACAGCAGATCCTTTGAGTGCTGTGGGTTGGGTCATCCATGAGTTGGGCTTGTTTGTCTAGTGCATCCCATGTATGCGCGATCAAATTTGGATCTGGGAAATTCGAAGGCCGTATCAGCAACTTTTTGCCTGCTGAGCCCTGTGTGTGACAGACTGTGAGGCACTGGGTGTTCTGGTGCCTTTCTATCAGGGCAGTCAGTATTGACTTTTTGGGAGGTGTTGTGCTTCATTGGATTTTCTCTGGGATTGGAACAGATGGGCCGGCCTTTGGTCATCACAAGTTTGCTTGTGTATAGTTGGTGATTAATGTTATTCAATTCACCTAATGGTGTTGTTAATGTTACAGCTGATCGATATACGTGTTCACATCTACCAAAAGCATGTGCTTAGTCTGAAAAGAAATAGTATTGATGCATCCCTAATACCCTGCTTCAGGTTTTCTGATCTAACACACCTAATCCAGCTTGAAAGACTTGATATAGAGGAGATCTGGTGTGGTGTGAAACAGGAGGACTCGTGCACAGTTATACGTATAGTGGCAAGGAAGTTACAGTATAACTGTAAGAATATAGTGTACTAAGTTGTTGTGCTTGGTCTGAAAAAAAGGACAAATGTATATTGAATGCCTAGTAATGCTCAGGTTTTTATTTTCCTGATCTAGTTAATAAAGGACCTGATAAAGAACAGATCACGTGGTGTTTGAAACAGAAAAACTTTGAATGCAGCAAATCTGTAACATGTACAGGGGTCTACCTGATCTAACACATTTCCTGATCATCAGATGTGTTTTAAATATCAAACTCAGATCTGTCATTTTCCTTGACACACCTCTGAATGTGCGTCATGTGAATTATTGTCCTCTTGAACCCTCGCTCTGATGGATAAAGCTGAGGTTGTGTGCAATCACTACATACAGTAATGACGCCTGATGTTGGTGAGCTAACTTAACTTTTTTCGAGGCCTTGATTAATACCTAATGCACATGGCTAGTTCGATACACAGCATGAAATACAAGTTTGAAATGATCGTGTTACTACCTACAAGATCTTGCCTGATTTAAAGGAATACAAAAGTAATACTAACTAGTAACTAACTATTACTAGCTGTCGATTTTAATAATTTAAGCAGCACTAACGTTAATCTTCCATCACTGACTAACACACTGATCTTCAACTCTGTTCCTGGACACCGGACACCCAAGTGATCAAATAATCATATGATAACATCCACAGATAACCCTAATCCATATATATAATCGACTATTATAAAGGACCTGACTCAGCGCTGTGTTAGTTAGGTCAGGGGTGAAACCTAATAGGAAGATGAACGAGGCTGCGTGTTATTCTCCATTATTCATTAAATCAGCACAATAATACACAAGAAAACAGTAAATACTAACCTGACATATCACCTGAGATGAGAAAATGTCATATAAAATCCTCAGCTATTCATCATAGCGCTGTGCTCATTAACGCGGAAAAGAAAAACAACCACAAATGAGCCATTAGCTAGCTAGCTAGCGGAACGTCGCGGGGGGACATAGGAGTCATGTGATTAAACACAGGGTTGCCAGATTGGGAACTTTCATACGGAAGCCTACCCAAAATTCCCATTTTTCATAATCAAAATGTTAGGTTACCCAGGGTTTATGTCGTGAAAGTTTCCTCATGCTCCATCTCTACATACACCGATCAGCCATAACATTATGACCTTCTTCTTCTTCTTTGTCTTTCGGTTAATCCCATTTACCACAGCAAACCATCTGCCTCCATCTAACCCTATCCTCTGCATCCTCTTCTCTCACACCAACTAACTTCATGTCCTCTCTCACTACAT
>JAQMYL010000003.1:11055658-11065989 GCA_030014365.1 Clarias pachynema | reverse complement strand
AGCAAAAAATGTCTAGAGCTTTTCATCGTTTTTAAAATCAAATAAATTGCGATTCGATATGATATCGTTTATCGGCCCAGCCCTATTATCAATATCTGTCAATAATAAATGGTGTTGGAAATGTTGTATAAAAGCAAAATCACACTTGTACAGGTATTCAAGTACAACAGTATTCTCTTGTGTGATATAGCTTAAATAAAAAATTTTATAAATTAAGAAACTATTACAGCATGTAATGGTTTATTGATTCACCAAAGTTGCATAGAAATGAGTACTCATTCAATCACACACAATGACATACTTTTGTTACTGAAATTTGTATTCCTGCTTATTAACCTCTGCTTGATTCCATGCATAATCACATTTGTAATAGACATTCTGAATCAGCATTTTTTTTCTTTCTGACTTTACAGGAACGAGGTGTACCACTGACTTTGCTGAGGTGCCGTCTATTCTAATGGAGTTCTTTGCAACTGATTATCGTGTGATCAACCAGTTTGCTCGCCACTATCAGACAGGACAGGTAATAATAATGAGTACTTATAGCTCATTCAGCATTTACCCTAAGAGATTTTTTTTCCTGATTGATAATTGACGTTTTTGCTCCTGGGATGTATCCTCCTAGCCTTTGCCCCAGAGTATGGTGGCACGACTCTGCGAGTCCAAGAAAGTCTGTGGTGCTGCTGACACTCAACTTCAGGTACTTGTGAAACATCATGCTAAAACAGGACAGTGTTATGCATGATGCATCTTATAACCATTTAAAACACTGATGGATTAAATCTGTGTTACAGGTTTTCTATGCAGCCTTGGACCAAGTTTATCATGGCAAACCCCAAAAACGGTCAACTACCGATATCCTGATAGACATGCAACAGAAATACTACGGCTTACCTTACGTTCCCAACACAGTAAGTAACATTAATGAGTTTGAGTATTAACTCGTGATGGTTGTAAGGCTACATCAATAGATTTTGGAGACAGAATCCTTAGATTCTGAAGGGGATTGGTTTGAAATTATAATCATGTTAATCATAATAAATTTTTTATTAAAAAAATTATACTCCAAACTGTATCAAATTGTGTATAATAATCACTGTTACATTAATATTTTAACTTTTTAAGTTTTTGAATTAAAAAATCATATTCTCAAATATGTCACATTTACAGTTGTAGCAAATGAAAGGAAAACCAATGGTACATTTTTTGCGAGCCTTTTAGAGTGAAGAGTGAATGAATGAATGAATGCAAACTTTTTCTGACTCATCACCTTTGACTGATCCTATGATGAAACATTTCTATCCTGATGGGAGCAATGTCTTCCTGGATGACTCTGCCTCGTTCACAAGCTATAAGGGCTCACTTAATGGTTTCATGTCTATGAAAATTATCTAAATCATATCCTGTGGCTTTCACACCCACTTGCTCTCAGTCATTTTGAATGCCTAGGGAAGATTTTGCAGTGGCAAGTTAACCATCTCCACCACCGTCAGTAAAACACTAACCGGGGGAATGATGTTTCCTCTGGTGACTTGTAGTGAACTAACACCTTACTAAGATAATTTACTGTTACTCTTTTTTTTATAATTTAATTTGTCACTTTTTTTTAGATTTCAAAAATTCCCCACTTGTTAAACTTCAAAAATGTTGTGTGCTCTTTTTCTTTAATCTTCATGTTGAAACAAGCAATTATACATGATGTTTACAGTGTAATACAAGTTATACGAGCAGTTATACAAGACAATTGTAATTATAACACACATTGAATGCTTAATGATGCAGCAAAGCAATGACGGACAGACATTTAACAAACTGCAGGTGGTCCTAAAATATTATGATCCATTACAGCTATTTAACTTAATGAATGTTTCGAATTCCTTCCCTGACTAATCTTTAATAACATCTTACAGTCTTGCACATGTGCTCTTTTCAACAGTACAAAAAGCACATCAGAGTTGAGAATTTGGGCTGCCACACAGTAGCTTTATGTCTAATACCCCAGCATTTATGGGATTAAAATCTTTCTTCTCCTTCTCTCCTTTTCTCTTCTTTCTCTCTTGTTTTTTAGACTGTCTGTAAAAGAAGTCATTTACTTTGATTGCTACACTGTGCATGAACACATCCTAAGGGAAGAATTTGAAACTCTTGTTTTGGAAGCTATTTAAAAATGAAAATGTTTTTTGCAGATCCTTAGCAGCAATGAGTTAAACATAGAGAAGGTCTCTATCGAGCCAGGCAATATAAAGTACGCTTTTTAGTTTGGATTGGCGCTTAGATTTTCTCCTAGTCTGTAATTATATGAAACCACAGGGAATCAGACATCTCTCACACTAAATATTCCCCTTTAATTGCTCCTGTGTGTTTAACATCCCTGAAACCATCAGTTTTCCTTTTTTTAATCTATTTAAACTCCTTCTCAAGGGAATGTTGCTAATAGTTTGTGCACATTTGGCTTTCTGAAGCATAATTCATAAATGATAAAAGAGACTTTAAGCCCATGATGAACTAAATCTTGCTTGATCATTCATTGTGCAATTCAATACTGCTTATTTTCACGAATTTAAACAAGGCCAGATTACTTACAGCCATGCATTTTCATACTGTGATGTAAAGATACGTATCCTAGTGAAACTTAAAATAAAGGATGACTGATCAAAGCTCTGGAATCTTGAGGCGTGGCTCCGAAAGGCCTCCGGGGGTGTTCTGTGGTGTCTGGCACAAGGATTTTGGCAGCAGATTTGTGGGATGCTATGGGTTGTGGGGTGTGACCTCCATATATCAGACCTAAGGGTGCTTAATCGGATTTGGATCTGGGGAGTATGTGGGCCGAGTCGACAGCACTGGCTGTGTGGCTGTGGTGTACTGAGTGTTCTATCCTGGCCATCATTGACTTTTCGAGGTGACTCGTCCTGCATTGACTTTTCTAAAGGATCGGAATGGACGGACTGGCGTTTTGTCCCCGTAGGTGTGTGTGAGGGTTGGGTGCCCATAATCACCAGTATTCTGGTGTATATTCTGTGATTGATGTTGTTCACGTCACTTGTCATTGGTCGTAATGTTATGGTTGGTCGGTATATTTATAAATGTTTTATTTGTTGATTGATGCCAAATTGAGCTTGGTGGCATAGCTCCAGTTTGCCCATGTGTTTTATGTGATTTCTACACACACATTCTAAATAAATTAGCAAATGATCCATGTATCAAATTTTCCTTTGTTTGGACTAATAACTGTGAAAAGCACCTCTTTTTACTTCTAGATAAAAATGAGAGTGTGAAAATGCGTGTATGGTGCTGACTGATGGACTGGAGTTCAGTCACGGGCCAAGATGGGCTTTAGATCCACTGTGATCTTGACAGGATAAAATAGTATTTGAAGATCGATTCAGACTTGGTATTTAAAATGTCAATTTGTTGTAAATGCATTGTCTTGTAAATGCATTGTATGTAAAATGTACAGCCTCTGTACATATAGATTCTTAGTCGGTTTGCAAAAATTTCTTATTCTTCTGTTTAAAGAAATAGTAATTGCTCAAAGCTCAGATGATATAAGAGTACTTAAGTACAGTATTGTGGTTTAACCATTTGATCCTGGTCTTCAGTAGAGTACAGTTTTAAGGTCCCTTCCTTGAGTGCTGTTTACACTTCTGAAAGTCATTATGTGCCAGATGGGAGTCGTCAGGCTGACACTCTGCAGCTTGAGTACATTTCATGTGACTAGAAGCACTCTCTCCCACCCAGTGTTTGAGTAAGCCCATCCTTTTCAAACAACCTGTTAGTGTCCAACATTTTAACCCTTGACATACTTGGGTGAACTTGTGTCCCTGCTTGTCTGTATTAAGTTGCTCACAGTTGGTTGTCGGTCGTATCAGGAATAAAATGTTCTTATTTATATATAACAACTGCATAATAAGGTATATTTTGAGCCTATAGTTTTCTTCCCCACAGTGCATAGATCTGATGTTTAGTAATATTACACCCTGCTCTTAAGCATGGATCTTCTCATTTTTTCAGAAAGGATTAACTGTACTGTTGTCCTTCCGTGTAATGGATGTTTCTTCTTGTTTCTGTCTCTCAGCAGTGCCTTTGAACAACTAAGCTTCTTAAAAATATAACTAGGATATCACTGGGCCTGAAACACAATGCAGAAATGGGTATTACAGGGTTTGTTTTGCTTTGTCATTAAAAAAAAAAGTCATTTCTACTGTAGGCTGTTCACTTTTCTTACTAATATTAAAATCATCATGAAAGTGTAAAAGCGCAAAATTGTATGGTTTAGGGCAGAGATTAAGGCAGTGTCTAATGACGGCAGTTGAAGTTTGTTTTTCCACATCTGGAAATGAATGCTTTAAATTAGATACTTTTCCGGACTTTCCAAAACTCTGTATATACTTGGAAATTTGTGTAAACGCTTTGGTGTCTAAGAAGTGGTCATTTCCCATAAGACAAAATATTTTGATGAGTTCGCAGCTTTTCTGTTATTGCACTTAACCGTATGTATATTAAAGGCAGAAAAACAAAATGATCACTCTTTAAGATTCCTTCTTTTTGAGAGGGTTTGGTAAGGTAAAGGGGGGAAAAAGCTGTGCAGAACTTTCTGTAACTCTAGTGCTTGTCTGAATATAACAAGATCTTTTTCAGGCTGGATACAACTGACAGCTTTTTCCACTCTAAAAGAATCCCAATCTTGTGTTGGGACATATTGTTTATTACTGCACTGTTACATGCAAATATTTTTCTTCCTCTCAGTAATTCTAAAACCCAGCCTTCTCAGTCATTGTTTTAAACAATGTGCTGTAATATTTCCTTGAGTGCTGAATGGTAAGCAGAGGGCTTTACTTTCACATCGGTATTTGGCTTGGACTGAAGGGCAGTCACGTGGCACAGTGGCATAGTGGTTAGTACTTGTAAGCCTTACATTTTCAGGGTTGAGGGTTCGATTCCTGCCTCAGGTTTGTGTGCATGGAGTTTGCAAGTTCTCCTTTTTTGCTCCACCTTCCTTGTTCTCCCCGCCTCTTGCCCTGAGTCCCCTGGGAAAAGGTCCAGGTCCACTGTGACCATATACAGGATAAACGGTAAACAGAATGAATGAATGCAATGGAACAGAATATTCTGTCGTTGAAAGCAAAGCATAAACTCAATCCAAGCTATATAAATCCCAGGACAGATCTGTAATCATATTTCATGTTTAGTAATGATTGAAATTAAACAGTTGTCTTCATGATAATTTCTCACTCAATTTTCTTCAAATGTTTTGCAAATACAGGCATGGCAGCTGAGATTCAGTCACCTCATTGGCTATGGGGCGAAGTACTACTCTTACCTAATGTCTCGGGCTGTAGCTTCCATGGTCTGGAGGCAGTGTTTCCATAAGGACCCCTTAAACAGGTGTGCTTGCTCATGTACTTTTGTTTATATGAGAGACAATGAAAAAGGGTTCTTCTTTTTTTTTTGCCTTTTGGTCCACTTAATAACGATTTCAAAGTTCCCACATCCCCACAAGTTTACACAAGGTCTAGGATGAACAATTTGCATATAAGGCAACCCCTATAGCAGAAATGATCTCAATCAGTTGAGGAAAACACCACCTTGGTTTTGTTTATGCTTTACCCCTATTACTGGTGAATGGGTCTGTTATTACATTTTGTTTTGTTTTCCTGTCAGTTAATACCTGGCTTTGTAATTCAATTAACTATCTAAAGAGTCTTTTCTTAAAAACATGGCCTGGTGGTGATGCTGGCTATGCTGGCTTTGTTATCTCAACGTGTCTGCGTTGGTTTTGTGTCAGGGAAACTGGAGAGCGCTACCGCCGAGAGATGCTGGCTCATGGGGGAGGGAAGGAGCCCATGCTGATGGTGGAAGGTGAGTCTGTTGTTTATGTTTCTGCCACTAAGTCATGGAGGTATTATGTTCTTGGTTTGTCTGTCTGTTGGTCCGAGATTCCAGTTAATTCGATATTTCAAGAATGAGTATTCCACATACTATCCTGGTTCTAACATCTCTGAAGTACTTCATCATAACATGTTTTTTTTGTTTGTAAACCAGTAGATGTATTATTTGATTTTACATTTATTTGATTCATGAACGTTTTCCTACTTTTAGTCGTAGCTTAAGCACAACTTGTTGCAGCAAGTCTTAATTCCTTTCCCTGCCGTAATGGTAATGTGCAAAATGCAAAGGTTTCTCAGAGCACGAGGATCTGTTGGCTAACAGCACATATTTACTATATAATATTTTCACATAGACATTTGATCCTCATCCATCAATGCCATGCATATCGTTTATTAGGACTGTTTTACTGCGCTCTTGTGCAAATATGTATCTCTTTCAGTGGTAATCTTAAAATTTAAGCCTCCTCGGTCTGTGTGAGCCTCTTACCGTTGTCCTTGTATTGCTGAATGGAGAGGCTGCTTCAGTTTCACCCTGCTCCACTGGGCCTGGCTTCCACATCTCCTCGAATGAAATCAGTCATACTAGAACCCTACAGAAAGCCGCCGCTGGCTATGCACCAATTCCTGACCGGCTTTCAGTCTCCTTGTGCTGAAAAGTCCCGGACGGATTAGATAGCAGCTCAGGGAGCTGAAAACGATCGACTGACTGCCATGCTGACTGAAGCCCTGTGTTCCCCAGCCAGCAGCACAGAGAGTTGTATGTGCAGGGCTGTGTGCTAGTAGTCTGTCCTTTTTTTTTTTATTATCAAGAACAGGATCTGTGTCTAGTTACTCTTTCTTTGGAGTTTTGTGATAAACCCATAACCAAAGATTCACTTTTTCTATTCAAAAACATTATTTTCTTGCGCAGCTTATAAAGTGGATAAAAGTCTAACATTGCTCATACGTTAATTAAAATTCCTAAGTCATTTTCCAAAAGTCAACTTGATTTGTATGAATGTAATTATGAATTACCTCACACTCATTTTCCGCTCTTCGTTCTTTTGAAGCTGGTTTACCTCTGAACCATAATTATAGAAGCTATGATGAAGTAGTTTGCCTTTAGGTGGAATATGAGGTTATGGTGTACAGCTCATGACATGTTTTAAATGCTGGCAAAACAGTTGTGGAGAAGAGAGAAAAAAGACAATGGTAATGAGACAGGCATTAATTCCATGTAAATCCCAACAGCACAACCAATTAAGTTAAAGTAGACTTTAAACATCAAGTGCATCAGGGGGAACTTGGTTTGCTCCATTTATGGGCAAAGATAAAACATAAATATGGCAGAGCATTTATGAATACGTTACCAGTTTATGACCTCATAAACACATTTTACACGCCGAGTAGTGCAAATACATTATGGTACTACAAAAGAGCAAATACCACTCACACAGTTTCCACCATGTTTCAAGTTACTCACTATTGTTGGTTGCTCAGACTTGGGGTTTGATCAAATAACGCCTTCTTTAGCCTTGTCTTGTAGCTTTACAGCGTATTGAATGACCAGGTCATTACTTTGTAGAGGTTAAATCACAAAGTGTGCTTTTCTTCAAACCTTGCTTTTATTCACTTCCCCAAGTCAAAGCAGGACAACCCTAGTCATGTTATACCATGCCTGATTATGCCCAGCTAAGCCTCAGCACAGTGCAGACTTCAAGGTGTGGCAGATCCTACGGGAGTGATACCGTGCCATTACGTGGGACTTAATTGAGAAGACATGGTTCTCGCTCACACTTTGATGGGTTTTTTTTTTTGTTTTGTTTTTTATTGTGAGTTTACTCCCCAAGAGTCATCATTAAACCAAGCTGTCGAGCCTTGGACCAATCACAGAGATATCCATCTTCCTGCTCTGCCAGTAAATAAACAAATATTCCATGAAATGTAGGAAATGTGCTTGGCAAATTGCGTTGCAAGTTGAATGCAGCCAATTTAGTGTACAAACTAGGATCATGCTGTTCTGAGATTAAGAGAAATCTTAACAATCAAATTATATTTTAAAAAATGTTCTGATGGGCGTGGTTGGCGTTTGACTTCCTATTGCTGAAAATGTTCAGTAGTTTCATAGCATTTAAAGAAGCGCACTGTATAATACCAAAAATAGTCCTAAATGTATACATACAATAGATTGCATTTGGAAATCTTAATGTGATGGCATTTGACAACCATGAGAAAATAAATTCTTGAATCATGCCTCCTAGTTCCATCTGGAGCAAAGACAGGAAATTGTAGTTATTATAGAAAGTGATGGTGATGTAAGAGACAGCAAGTAGAGGTCAGTTTATCCAGATTCACTCTCAGAATAAAGCATCAGAGTTCAGCAATGCACTGATTAATATTTCAACTGGTCCTTCCTACCTCTGGACACATTTATGATATGAAAATAATTTATTCCTTGCTCCAACCACATCCTTGTTTATAAAGTGAACTTTTTCATGTGGTTAGTGTATGACTCTTGTATTGGCATTGAAGCAGTTTTCAGACATGAAGTTAACTGACATTATCTTCTGCACCGTGCATTACATAGATGTGTGTGTATGTGCATGAGCATGCATATGTGTGTGTGTCAGTCATCTGCCCCAGGGTAAGGTGTGACTGAAGTCTATTGAACACGCCGGTCTAGTGGCCTCTGCATATTAATCTCATTAAAACTCACTCAGTAATCTAATGAAGTATTTACTATTTTAGATTTTAGATTCTTCATTTTATGAATTTTCTTTACTGTCGATATGTTATGTGTATAGTCCTCTGAGCAAGGCAGATTTTCTACACTTTATAATATATAATCTGAGTTTAAAACAAATGCTGTAAACAGGACTTTTTTTGGTTCTTTGTATGGTTGTGATTCTTAATATATAGATTTTGGTGTCTTTAACAGTGTGTGCATGTAGGTTCAGATCTCCATGTGTGTGTTGGTGGTGACCCATGCAGGAAAGAGGGGTGGGGAGGAGGGCCTATTTACATTGGCAACTCTTCAAGGGGAAATGAGCAGACTTCAAAGCGTGAGAGCCATGGAATTGTAAAATGAGTGCACACACAGTTCAGGAGGCAGCAGACTGACTGCTAAAACACACACACACACACACAGTTGCAGCAGTGCTGTGCAGGAGCTGCTTTAGCAGGTGTGTTTGAGTGTGAAAGTGTGAGAGAGGAAATTCTGTGCTCAAATCAATAGCCTGAATGCATGTTGTATTTTGGGAATTGTTTCCTTTCCGTCTATTGTTATCCAGTTAACCTACGCTGCTGTGTACTGATGGTCTTGTGATATTTTATTAAAGTAATAAAATAGTCCAATTTTGCTTTATTTGGACTGATATGATCTCTTTTTAAACTTTTTAAAACTTTTTTTTTATGCAGGTATGTTGCAGAAAAGACCGTCCACCGAGGATTTTGTTGATGCCCTCGTCTCCGAACTGGACCCAGACTTTGAGACGTTCTTCATGGACTCAGAGGGATAAATTACTGCCTTCTTAATAAAAAAGAAAGGTCCTAGTACTCATCTCAGGTTGTCTAGGAAAAAAGTGACATGCCAGGGACATGACAGTCCCACACTCTCTAATACAGCAAGACTGCAGTGATTGAGGTTATACCTGCCACACTAAGCTCTTGGAATAGAGCTCTTCTCTGAGGTTGTTGAATAAAAAGATCACTACAAACATTAGTTTTGTGAAGAATAAGTGTGCATGTATTTTACACTGATATCGGATACACAACATGCACAATTTGACCCGAAAGAATGTTGACGCATAACAATCACACCAGTATGTGCTTTTTGAACTTTCCATTGTAGGTTTAGTCTCCCTTTGCTATAAATAAAACCTCCACCCTTCCCTTAAGATTTTGCAGCATGGCTATGTTTGTGTTCTTGTATACTTGTGTTCATTCAGCCACAAGAGCATTAGCGTGGACAGACATCAATGTTGAGTGAGGAGGCCTGAGGCCAGTCAGTGATTCAGTTCATCACAAGTGTTCCATGGGGTAAGGTCAGGGCTCTGTGCAGGTCAGTTGAGATCTTCTACAACAGTCTTGGCAAACCATGTCTTTACGGACCTCGCTTTGTGCACGGGGGCATTGTCATGCTGGAACATCTTTGAGCCTCTTGGTTCCAGTGAAGGAAAATCTTAATTCTGCACCATATGTAAATGTTTTATACAATTGTTCGCTTAAACCCTGGTGGCATCAGTTTGGGAAGACTTGCATAGAGGTCTTATGGTCAGGTGTATATAAACTATAGTGTAAGTATGGTGTTTGTGTGGTAGCCTGTGAAGCCCCTTCATAGCATAGAAAATTCACCACTGGAAATCCCACAAAGAAATTTACTACTATATAGTGATGCGCGGGTCGTCTGGTAACCCGCGGGTCGGGTTGGGGCGGGTAAAGAAATTGTCACTTTATTTGCGGGGC
>JAQMYL010000003.1:11026725-11039487 GCA_030014365.1 Clarias pachynema | reverse complement strand
CATATATACTGTATATATTAAGCTTTATGCAATGATGGACAATCCAAACTTTTGTATCTTGTCCACATCATGAAAAACGCATCTGACCAGTTTTGGCGTAGGACTTGATGCTCATTTCACCCCCAACTGTATATGCAAATACTGTATATTCATGGATGAATGATGTAATGACAGTAGGAATCAGTCATTAGCGATGATATGGTATAACAAAAACAAATTAATATTGCAGTTGCATTAATCTGAAATGATCAATTTAAAACATTAAAAGAATTTTCAGGCTTATAAAAAACAGCATTTATTTTGTAATCAAACCAGTAAAACCTAATGGGCAGAACATTTTCCCTATTCCACATAACGTGCTGTGTGGACAGTGGAGCAATAACAGTTTGTATCTTTTACTCCACAAGCTACCCGACCACAGTTGGTACATGACACTGATGAAAGTGTTTTCATGTATTTCTGCATTACAACCTATAAAATTGAGCATTTGAATTACCACAACATGAGAACATTTAGCCACATTTTCACAAAATAAAATCTTAATCAGCTTGTAGTTGTAGATGTGTCAACTTTACCAATTCAAAAAAGTGATGATGATTGAATGTTATATTCCGCTTTTACCACAGATGATGTTATTTATTAAGAAATGTCATATTCTTTGTTTGATAGCCTGTGGTAATAATTTACATTATAATTATAATTATAATAAATGTATATATAATGAATATTTTACAATGTACGGTTTAAGGAAATTTAATCAGTAGTTAGTTTTGTACCATGCATCAAAACTGTTAGATTACAAACAACAGGCAGCAAGCAATATATTTATCATTTCTAATTACAGTACTAATTAAAATTTACATGCACAGAATTAAGGGTTTGTTTTCTCTCCACTTCATTAAATATAGTTGTTTCTCATCCAAAGAATATGTAGTAGTTAAACAGAAAAGCCACATATTGTGAATCATCATTGTATGCCTATGGGATAATTACTGATAAAGAGATATATGGAGTAAGTATTGGTAATAAATGCCTGGTGGTCTGTGATTACAAACTAAAAATGTTTTTCATGCGTTTAAAGTAAAACTGTATTGGTCATTGAAATCATCTCACTATAAATGGCTGCAATTCCCACGTTCCACTGGATGTGAATAAATCACAAGATAAGTAAAAGGTCCTCTGTGGCATGACATCAGTCAGTAGCTTTGTCTCATCCAGCTGCCCTTTCTCCAGTGAGAGTACATTTTCAGCCTCACTAGCCCTCGGAGTTGCATTACACACACAGTCTCATATATCATTAACTTGAAGGTCAGTGTCAAACTGTGGCCTTTTCTCTCCACCCAGATACTGTTTCCCATCCTGGACACACACAGGCCTCTGAATGTGGGCACAGATTCCTGGCCTGTCAGAAAGAGTAAACGGTGGGAGCTTTGCCCTGAAATCATGCCAGAACACCAGGAATCAGACATTTTTCAGTGTCTGCAGCCAAGAAGCCCAATTTGGCCTTCTTGGCATGAGCCGACCCAACAAAACACACAGGCGGAGGTGTTAGAGCACAATGGCAGCTGTTGCTGCCTGCCTATCCCATATAAGGCCCTTCTCTTCAATGGGGCATTGCAGCTCACTGTGAAACTGGGAGGGAGGGCTAGACAACAAAGAGAGAGGAAAGAAAACAAGCAAAGCCCGGCTCTGTTTGTGGGCTGCATGCCATCATTGGGGAGATAACCAGCAGCAAGTCTGGATCCACTCCGACTTGTCTTTTCAGAGCCTTTATGCACAGGGTTTGGATAGTTTGCTGGCCTTTAAATCGAACATTATGTGGCTATGGTGGATCAGTATACATATATCAGAGGAATGCCACAAAATTAGAATCTAAGTCAAACTGTCAGACATAAAACTTTTGGGCAAATAGCTACAAAAGCATATTTTATGAAAAATTCAGTTCTATACAGTTAGTGTCACATACGACACCATGAATCAGCTCAGACCAAACTTAGCACTGTCTAAATGGGAAAGCACCCACAAGAAACCATTCTTCTCCTATCTCTACATCTGATTTTAGTGAAGATGTCAAGAGAAAAACAGGGAGGTAGGGCAATTGAAGAGAAAACTGGGTGAAGCATGAGCATGTTCAGACACACCGATGTTTAAAGGACATTTATTCAGGCCCTGGAAAATTCTCCAACTCCCTCAATTACTGAAAAACCTGTCAATTTACACGCCTTCCCAAAGAGCTTTAGGGCGAACTTTGATCGAGTCGGTGTTTTTTTTTATTATTTTAATTTTTATCTTAATCTGCCATAATGAGACATCATTACGTGTGAACTAAAGCAGAGCTGTGTGTTTTAAATATCTTCAGTGGTGGATCTTTTTTAAGAGGATTATGAGCACTGTGGTTTATGAGGGCTTAAAACAAATGCAGAAATGAACCATGTTTATGAAAGATGTTCTGATGCAACAGCTCTAATCAGAACATCTGCAGGACTTTGATGAAACACATATGAGTTCTTTTAAAGTGTATTCCGTTTAGAAAAAAGGTCCTTTGTATACTTAAAGATTAGATTCACACTCTTGTAAGGTTCTTCCACATAGAACATTTATGTGCTCCCCCAGAGGATCAAATGAATAATGCTAAAAAAGTTTATGAACTTAGAAATCATAAGCTAATCATTTTGCCTGAAAGTTTATCAGTAAGATTCAACTTATTTTCTTAGAATATTTTGTCATGCGGTGTGTATTATGTGTATACCACAGACATTTGCCAATAATAACGTTCTATTCATGACAGAACGACATAATGTACAATTTGACTGTACAATTATGTGTAATGCTGTCAAAAACAGGTTTCTGTCATCATTTAGATGATCACAGATAAAAACACTAATTCACTCGCAAGCATCCCTTTTTTTCCTCTTTGGAAGTTAATAAGACATTAATAAAAAATGCAGATTGCCAAGTTACTAAGAAACCACAAAGCCCACGATCCTAGAGACATTGCAGTATCTGAAAACCCAATAGCAGAGCTTTACCGCTGACTGTACTTGTTATGCTGACACTGGAGACTAATACCAAACTTTTTAAACCTTTTTTTATAAAAATCATCAACAGGAAAGAAAGGGCTTGCAGGAAAAGTGTTAATTCATCTTCAATAATTGTTTTATTCTGATCAATCTCTGGGAAAGTAGGCAAGTAGCATGGACAAACCCTGAATGGGACACAAGTCCATTACAGATCACCATTCATACAATCATTCACACCTACACCCAGGGTGAACATGCAGAGAAACTACACAAAAACCATAACTTGTGCTAGTGTATAGTTGTTGTTCACTTCACCTGTCAGTGGTCAAAATGTCATGGCTGATCTGTCTATGTTTTTATTTTATTTTTAATGCATACAAATAAAACAACATGATTCTGATTTGTCGAGCAGCAGTGTCTCTTTACAAGGGTAGCAACATAAAAAATGGCTTTTCAAAGGGAAGACGAAAACAGCCGAATCTGATGAGACCCAGGAGTATGGGTGTAAATGTTTAAAGTCTGGCCAACACTACAAAGGAGAGCAATGTTTTATCTTCTCTCTCTTCAAGGAGGAAGCTGTAAATAACTGGGTAGGACACACTATTCAAAGCATTGACATCCCCCCCTCTAAAGCTGTGTTTTTCTATAGCCCTGTTTAGTAGGGGACTCTTTCATGAAACCTCTGAAACTTCATAAACCTCAAGACATTGATTCTGTGAATTCTTTTTTATGACTACTTTGCTCCATGCTCTAGGACCACACATGTTTACACTTATTTTGAACATTTTTATAATCTTGTTGAAGGATAATAAATACTTCTTTGTTCAATTATTTCTAAGAATAATGTCATTTGTAGCAATGTGATTTGTAATATGAACACTTGTCATGAGCATATATTTTGTTAAAACTTGTTTTGCACTAACATTTTATAAATTTTTTAAAGATTTTTTTTACACAGAATTCTCAAGTGCAAGTCAACAGAGTGCCTGTTTAATCAAAAGTGATTTGAAACCTATTCTACAAGCAAATAAATATTGTGACAAATAACACTTTTATCTCAGTGACAGTAAAAAAAAAAAAAAACAGCAAAAACAAGCCAAACCTTTGATAGTTCTTGTCCAGCGTCACACTGCCTACAGGCAATACAGTTCCCGAACGGATCCTTGTATTCCTGCTCCCTGCATGATCTTCTTTCCTCTGCCATTATGGCAACCTGAGACGGATATAAAACATGATATTGCATGGTTGAGAATTCCAAAACTTTAACACCGCATATCAAAGCCATCATATGAATTATTTCCATGCTGTACTAAATCCTAGTGAAATACTATCACAACACCAAATACTACATCCTGAGACAGAGTCCAATCCAAAGTTTTCATGCTGTTTATCTAGTTCTACTCACTGCGTATATGTGTTAAAGATTTTTTTTCACTGGCTAGCTCTAATGTAAACCAGAGTGTCTAAGCGGTGTGTGAAACTTACTAGTAATAAGTGCAGGAAAAGTATCTTCAGAAGAGGAAAGCAGCTGAGAGCCGATGCAAGAGGCATGCTGAAGTTTTCCTCACTGTGAAATCAAAGCAATTTCACTGAGACATAAGCACAACTCCAGTATAGTGCTTAAATAAATCTGATGGGGAAAACAAATGGTCTAAATATATATTTTCTCATACACAAGACATATGTGCAATATATGGTACTATATATGAAACAGGATGGCAATTTATTTATTCATATTTCACACCAGAGTTGTCCCAAGAAACCAATGAAATCATAAAATACATACAGAGATTAAATAATAAATAATTGACACTTTCTTCTAGCTCATAAATTAAACAAACACACGTTGGCCATTACTGCCTTTGAAATTATGCATTGCATGATTTGCACAGTTGCATATCATTGTCATTCCAAAAGTGTTCGTTTTACAGTTTCCACTATAAAGATTCAGCAAAAAAAACACAGTTTACGACAGTGCAGATGTTCTACTGTCTCTTCAAGCGTCAAGTTATTTGTCTTACCACAAATAATCGTGTAGATCGGGAAGATCTTTCGGTATATCACGCGCTCATTTCGGGACTGCTTGTTTCTTCCTCCGCTCTGTGTGTGTGTGTGTGTGTGTGTGCAGTGCCGGATCCAACGCGAGCTCCGTGCTCAGATCAAAGGCAGCGTGCCTGCGATCAGACAGACCCTTGTAATCTGATCTCCGATCAGCGCGCACATCAAAGCTTAAACCAGTTCTCAGACAAAGACGCTTTTCATTTTAAACTCAGTAAAGCACCTTTTCCCCAGGTTTCATCCTGACGAGCTGGAGACCACGAGCGGGCTGGGTCGTGCGTGTGATGCGTGCAAGGTCCTGGCTCGTCTCCGCGTGATCCTGTTCGTGTGTGGTGCTCACGCGCTTGGCTGTGTGATGATGCGGCGGCTCTGAAATCCTCGCTCATCAGCGCGCTCTCCAGCCGGTGTGACGTCACCTCGAGCGCTGCGATTGGCTGACCGCCCTGGCCGCGTGCACGCGAGGCAGAAACTTTGTTTCACAGAACAACTTTCAATTGTGCAGAGACAATACATAACTGTACTAGCTATACTGCTGTTGTACTGGATACGTTTCTCAATATACAACAAAAAAAAAGGTACAACACTAAAATGAGCTTAGAGGATATGTGAAATTTGGGGAGACGAGATTTGTGCCTGCCTCAAGCAACTAGAACATTGTTTTTTCTTCACGTCAGAATCAAGCACAAATCGGACTAACATTGTGCAAAGTTGATACATAACACAAGTGTAACTATAGACCATTTAAATTACAAATATAAATCACTCAGCATTGTCGCCTTGCACCTCTAGGGTTCGGGTTCGATTCCTTCTTCGGGTCTGTGTACATGGAGTTTGAAAGTTCTGCCCGTGCTTGATGGGTTTCCTCTGGTTACTCCGGTTTCCTCCCAAGTCCAAAGACATGCAGATACACGTGTGTGAGTATCCGTGTACCCTAGAATGGATGGGGGTACCTGCCTCTTGCCCTGAGTCTCCTGGGATAGGCTCCAAGCCTCATTGATCCTGTACAGGATAAAGCGCTATAGATGGTGACTGAGTATACAGTAAATCTCCAGGGTCCGGGTTCGATTCCCGGCCAGGTTTGATTCCCATCTCTGTGTGCATGGAGTTTGCATTTTTTCTCTATGCTTGCTGGGTTTCCTCCTGGTTTCTCCCACAGTCCAGACTAGGCTAGGATTAGGCTAATTGGCGTTTTTAAATTGTGTGCCCTGCGATGGATTGGCACCCTGTCCAGGTGTTCTGGGATAGACCCCAGTCCCCCCGGACCCTGAATACAGGAGAAAGCCGTATAGACGATGAGTGAGTGAGAGTATTTACCGCTTACTCGTTTCATTACAATGAAGTGAGCGAGTGTACTGCCATCTGCTGGTCATGGGATGGGTTGCAATAAAATACCAGGATTCTGTTTATTATATAACATGAACATAATGTGTAGTACATTTCGAATGATCAACTCTCTTGTCTTAAATGTAAAAAGATATAAGCTGGCTATTTCCTCTAAATTTAGGTTTCTCAAACCGCTTCCCCACATTGTGAAATATCAGAATATCTTGAGCTCAATCTGACTATTAAAATTCTATCCACATCATGCACATCATGTCTTCACAGCATATTTAACTGTTGGAGTTTTTTGGGGATTTGAACCTTCTAATCACGGATCCCAAACCATACAATAGCCTATATGTGTAACAATATTACACAGATTTCTAAATATATTTAAGAATAAGTTACACGCAGCTAGTGGTAGTTGATTGGAAACTCCCTAAATTACCTCATGGAACTTATATAAGAGAAAGATATGGATTAAGAAAGCACCTGAAATGATGATCTGAAAAAGCAAATAGCTGATATAATCAACCGGCATTACAGTATGTTTTATAGGTTGTTGTACACATCTGTGATTTTATTTTTATTATTACTTTTAGAATTTGTCTGTTTTAGTGTAATATGAATGTGTTAGTTTGAGTGTCTGCGTTTCTTGTATCTCCCCCTGTCGCTTTAAGAGCTCTGAGTATCACCGCTGCAGGAGATGCAGGAGAATCATTCTAGGGATTTAGAAGGTCCTGGATCACAAACTACACTTGCAACCCATACGTAAATTCAATAAGCTAGCCGACCTCCACAGACTGACTATCTGCGCTTGGCCTCAAATTACCCTTGACATGCGCATTAGATAGCGAGGTAAACTTAGGAGTGAAAGCTGCAGAGCAGTGGGAGAATGATGATGGTGCTGAAGCTGCGTGGAACAGGATATGGTGAGTCTGCATCCTCTAACTGCGGCAATTTCAGACGGGACACTGAAATACTACTGGATATATCCCTATCAGTTACTCGTTACATACAGTATTTAAGTTGAGCGTTGATAGTAAAGGCTATATTATGGGATTGTGCTCTACTTATTAGTGGACACTGTGCTAAGCGTCCTTGTGCTAGGGTTGGATGATGTCATCGGAGAGGAGAGCATCATACTGCGCCACAGATTATTACAAAACCGACCGACTGTACATCAATAAACAAATAAGACAGGCTTATTTGATGTATTTATTTATTTTTACATAACATCCATTTGAGGTAGCTGGCTAGAGACACAGGCACTTGGTCACATCTGATGGAAGGTTATTAGTCCTTTTAAAGATGTATTCAGCTTGTCTAATTGAATATTTTGTTTGACCTTGTGATATTGTTCTATTTTTTTTGACCCTTTAATAAAATTCTTTTGGCGATTGAAAAAGCACGAAATACATACGATGCAGAAACGGGCCTGTAAAAGTTAAGTCGTTCTTTCGATATGTGCACGACTTGCGGCATTGCATGAAACCAGAAATATCACAAAAGAAATTATGCTCTTGTATGGAAAGTGTCTAAAATCATGCGATCATTATTTCATCATTAAAATGCGTTTGATCTTATTTTGTATCTTTTTTTTTTTTTGCAGAACCTGTTATTGCTTTCAACTCTGTGTCAGCTATGTTTCTACCATAAATAATATTAATAGTAATAATGATGCTCTCTAGTCACGTGACTACGTTTTAGAAACGTTCGGGAAAGTTTGCGTATTAAAAAGGTTTACTTTATTGTCTTTTATGTTTTGGATGAGGTTCTCATCTTGTTTCAACTAATTATTTAACTACACTGAACTACTGTATTTCCATCATCGTGTTAAGCATTTATTGTGATTATCTGAGGTCAAATGTAAGCCAAATACATCTTGAAAAGAAAATATTCGGTTAATACGTATAGCCTACTTGTATATGCATCATAAGTGGAAAGATAATGCTTTCTAGTTGGCTTGCACTGAGGAGAAATAGAGTGAAAAATGAATGCATGCACATTCACAGTTGAATTTGAGGCAGTATTTCTTTGGTGGTTATGGCTCAATATTCGTCCATGACAGCTTTCATAAGCAGAGCGTGCTTAACCGTAGATAGTTAAACAACTACAAGTACCAGGATGCTTAGCGGGAGAAAGCCGCAAACGCAACCTCTTAGAAAGATACTGTTGTAAAAAAAAAAAAAAAAAGACACAATGTTCCAATTACTTTGCTACTATGTAGGTTTTTACTATTTACATACTATTTATGTCGGTAAATAGTATGCTACTATGTAGCCAAATAGTATTAGATATTATGTCCTTAAAAGATACTATGCCTTAAAAAGCACACTACCATACTTAGAAGCAGCTAGTGCTCAGTGCTACACACTCCGCAGTAGAGTAGTACGGATAGGGTGCTTTTCAAAATAGCTTTCCATTAATAGAACCGGCGTGTTTGAACAACCACGGAGGGAGTATTTGTTTATCTCACACACGCGTTTTGTTTCTTATAGGACCGTGAAAAATACATGATGTTGGACTGGTGCTGAACTTGAGCATGAATCGGGAGTCGCTGACAACTAATCAGAAAGATAGTCACCTCTAGGGAGGCGGATCCAAGAGGAAAACACAGCTAAATACAGCCCGGGACAACGAAATCATGGGCTGACACGAGCTGGGCTTGTTCTCTTTCCCCGTCTGAAGAGCCGGAGCGAATGAATGAATAGGAGGAGGATTTGTGGTTGAGAAGAAAACGAAGTTTGAAAAACCACTGCAACACCGCAAACCGATGAAACGGAGACTTTCTGAACAGCAATGGCAACCAGTTACGACGCCTGGTAAATATTGTTTATTATACTGATAAAATAATGTTTAATCATGCTTGGTTTTATAATATAATATGATATGAGCCTGTTTGTGATCTTCTATTGCTGTTTAAAGTCTAATGCTGCATTAATGATCAAACAGAGCATCAGGAGAGAGGGAGAATTGAGTTACATTTATTTAAGGATTAGAAATAGCGGGACAGTGCAGTGTGAAGTGGCAGTTGTGTAGCAGTCCTGATGGGCCTATAATAAGAAAGCTAACATGCATCTGAAAGCCGCGCCCTCTCCGAAACACTCTTTATCAGGGTGCTTATGTGCTTCAATTCTTCAGGGTGTCCTTTACTCTAACATAGAGACACCATTTTGTACAAACAGGGTCCTAAAAAAAGCCTGTAAATCATACAGTAATTTAGTGGCAGCAGAGTGGTGTGTGAAGAACTCTAATTGTACAGTAGACAAAAGTAAAATATTTTATTATGCTATAATATCATCAAAAAGTATAACATGCTCAATTGACTGATGCGTACTACTACTACTACTACTATGACTATCATCAGGGGACACCTGATAAGATATTCCCACAATACTGTACCTAGCTGCCGATTCGATTTGTGGCAGCACGGTGACATAGTGGTTAGCACTGTTGCCTCGCACCTCCAGATTCGGGGTTTAATTCTCACCTCAGGTGCATAGAGTTTGCATGTTTTTCCCACACTTGGTGGGTTTCATCCAGGTACTCTGGTTTCCTCCCACTGTCAAAAGACATGCTTATTAGACTAATTGGCATTCCCAAATTGCCCGTAGTGTGTGAATGTTGACCAGTGGGAATTTGAATAAATACAAAAGGCACCATTGGCCTTCACGGTCCATAGTTGGACTAGATGAATGGATGGACTTGATTTCAGTTTTTGTTACAATTAAACAAACTTAGCAAATAATTTGCTTCTACCACACTGTGCTATGAGAATAGTTTAGAGGGTACCACCTGCAGGATTACAGAGGAACAGCAAAAAAATTCCAACTCAAATGAAAACATTTATAAATAAAAAATGTATTTTTAAAAATCGATTTTGGACTCAGTGTGGCGATACATGAAATGTCACACAAATGAATCACGATACACCACTGAATCAAATTTTGCCCTATCTCTAACTGTTACTACTACTACTACTAATAATAATAATAATAGTTTAAAATTGATGCCAGGTACAGCTGAGCTGAAGATTAAGGACCACTTTCAAGGACCAGATGTGCAGTGTGGGCATTTCGGTGAGTTAAGTCACTGATGGAATTTGTTGAATCAATGCAAGTTAGTTGTGCTAGTTGTTGTGGTTCTCTGATTAAGGTGTTAGGGTACAGCTCAGAAGCTCATGAGTTCAAATCTCAGCTGCCATGGTTGGGTCCTTGAGCAAGGCTCTTAGCTTTCAGCCTAGATGTGTCCTGAATCAATTAGTAGTTTTTGCTGGTTTTGAAAAACCATCAATCAACATTAGCAATTCTGCAATATTTTATACTTTATAAAATATGACAGTACCTTTTATGTTTTACAGTTGTTTACTGTAAATTTAAACCTGCTACCAGTAAATTACTTAAAGTTTAACGCAATTCTTGTTGGCCTTTGTTCTCTACAAGTTACTGTAGGGGTAAATACAGTGCTTCTCAACTGTGGTACATGTTAGTGTTTCCCTGCTCTGTTACACCCACCAGGCTGTTAATTACCTGATAGGTTAAATCAGATGTGCTGGAATCTGAGACAACACTAAAGTGTCAGGACCAGGGATGAGAACCACTGGTTTAATATAAAAGTCATAATTGTGCTTGAGCTTACTGTGTATTTGAGTGTTCGTGTGGCTGGTTAACTAAATAATATTAAAAAAAAATTTTTTAAAAAGCATTACAAAAGCAAAGCAAGACAGACCAGTATGGACCATGGTTCACTAATAATAAACTTTAATGCCGCACACGGTGGTGTAGTGGTTAGCACTGTCGGCTTGCACCTCCAGGGTCCATGTTTGATTCCCGCTTGGGTTTCCTCTGGGTACTCATGTATCCTCCCACAGTCGAAAGACATGCAGATTAGGCTAATTGGTGCTCCCAAATTGCCCGCAGTATGAGAAAGAGTGTGTGATTGTGTATATGTGTTTGTGCACCCTGTGATGGATTGGCACTCCATCCAGGGAGTACCCCATCTTGTGTCCTAAGACTCCTTGGATAGGCTCCAGGCCCGCTATATACAGGATAAAGTGGTATAGACGATAAGAGAGAGGGAGAGAGAGAGATTGTAATGCCGCATTTTGTGTATTTAATACAGTCTTACCATGCAGCCAAACCTCCTCCAGTTCAACTGCAATGAGTGTTTCCTTAATGGCTTCCATGATAATTAAATTTGGGTGAAAGGGCTAATGACATAGTGGACATCATTTATTTCTATTAAGTGGCATGATTAATGATGTACTGTCAAAGCCTGCAGATTGCAGCAACATTTATTCAGTGAAGCAAGTAAGCAAATTGAAAGTACTTTTCGCTAATATTAATCTGAATCTTTTTACTTTTATCTATACATAAGTAGATACATATTACATTTACTTAGAAACTGTAGTGATTAGGTATATTCTATCAAACTTTTGAGATTGTAATATTTTATTAATTACAGGTGCAAAGTTTAGATATGCCACATACACACACACACACACACACACATGCACACACACTGATCATATCACACTGATATCACACTGATCACTGGTCCATAAATTAAAAAACATTAACATTAAAAATGTTAAAACATTAAAAACCTAGGTTTTGGGTTCCACTTGTGCCACTGGGGTAGCTTTGGTCCTGCAGGACCTCTGGGCTGTGGGGTTTGAGGTGGTTTCTGGCAGCAAGAAAGTTGGCAGCGGATCCTGACGGTTGCAGAGTGGGGCCTCCGTGGATCAGACTTGTTTTTTTCCGGGGCATCCCATGGGTGCTCGATTGGATTGGGATCTAGGGACTTTGGAGGCTGGGTCAGTGGCCTTGGGCTTGTTGCCTGCTACCCCAATTCGCAGTGGGCTATGGTACACTATGTGTTTTGGTGCTTTTCTATCGTGGCCAGCACTGGCATTTCTGTGGGATCGAATTGGACAGGCTGGCCTTTGGAACCTGCCTTTGGGAATTGGCGAGCCTTAGGTGATCATGATCCAGTCACCAGTTTGCTGGTGTATAGTTGTTCACTTTATGTGGTACAGTAGCGATGTCGAAATTATAGTCAATCAGGCCATATAGACCTTTTACACTCATGTGACTACTGTGTTATTATGTTATTGTATACTAATTCCATGTATACTTATATTATTTTATTTTGGAATACTGGTTGGCATTGGTCACCTATTATTTAAATAATCTATATTTTTCTATAATTTCTAGGGCCGGGACTTTAACGCGTTAATTTAGATTAATTAATGACACAAAAATAACGCGTTAGATTTTTTTTAGCGCATTTTAATCGCACTTATTTTTGCACCGCGGAACGTTTCTCACTGGATGAGTTTCGGCGGACCGATTATACTGGA
>JAQMYL010000003.1:10987984-11017956 GCA_030014365.1 Clarias pachynema | reverse complement strand
TATTTATTTTAACATGAAGCAAGGACAGTAGTATTTAAATGTCTTTTCTAAAAATTTGTAAAGTTTTACATGCAAAAATATGATTATAGAGTTAAAAATTGGTAATATTCTTGGGTGGCTGGAATAGATTATCTGTATTTACATTATTTCCTGTGGAATTTTTTTTTCTTCGCAATACTAAATTTCGCCTTAAGAAATCGCCATCAGGACAGATTAAATTCATATGCCGAGGCACCACTAATAAATATAATAAATGTACAGTTCTATGTTAAATTCCTAGACTTTTAACTTATTAAAAGTTATTAAAAGTTATAAATAAAGAAAAATAAACATTATAGTGTTAATATTTGTATATTTACAGCATGCAGTGCATGTGCAATGCAAGTTCATTGTGAGACTTGTGTTCTTGCATATTGTACTTACTATGTGGAAACTACCACCATCCACATTTTTGCACATCATGTCTTTACCATTGTGATTGTAATTTTCAAAAATTACAAACTATCGTGTGTACATATTAAAATGTCTATTATAGCAAAATAAGGGAAGCATTGATTTTCAGTAATCATTTTAAATTCAAATTAAATTCAAATTTTATTTGTCACATACACAGTCATACACAGTACGATATGCAGTGAAATGCTTATGATTTTACTTATCTTGAATAAATAAACGTACAAATTACCCCTTTTTAAGACTGAATTCATTTTAACAGTTTCTTTATGAAAAGCTTATTAAAATGTTTATTATCTTTAGTATATGCTATCATTTACTTAGGAACACCTGTGCACCTGCACATTCATACGATTCATCCAGTTAGACAATCATGTGACAGCATCACACTGCATAAAATCATGCAAGTACCACAGTTGCCAGTTTCTCTTATAACATGCGTCTTTGGGCTTCTTTTTTCTTTGTCTTTTAAGTCTCTTGAAAATAATTACTGGTCATGTGTCGCGTTTTTTTTTGGGCTTGGTTGCTTGCTAAAAAAATATGACAAGCAAATTTGTTTTTTACATTAATGGTCTCCTTTTCCCCAAATACATTGTTTGATGCTGTCTACACAGCCTCACACTAATTAGCACGCAAAGCCCTCCCACACACCCCATGTGGACCTGCACAGAGCCCATAAAGATCCTGCTCCACAGCGCTGTGATCGGTCTGCATATTGTACATTGCATGCTGATATGTACATGTGATGTATGCTTCTGAATGTGGACGCAAATCAGGTTTCAATTCAGCCAAACCTATGTCAATCATTGTTAGATGCTTCCGTTATTTTTCAACAATGTAATGTTTACTGTAGTCGTATGCTTTAAAGGACACTAACACTGATTTATGATTAAACATTATTGTGCATATGTATGTTTTGATTATGCATGTGATTACTCAAATTATGTAGATATATGTGATATAATTCCATATGAATCCAAGGCACTAGCTGTTCACTGTCAATAAGGACCAAATGAGCATTATTTGCTACAGGGTTGTAACTACTAAGAATCAATTATAAAAATTTGTTTTTTGTTTTTCTAGGAAGACCCTGTACTCAGGTTCAAGTTCTTACCCGAGAAAGATCTGCACGTCTCATAAAAGAAGTCCTTACATCAGCATGGCCTTCCAGAGACTTTTCTGTGCTGTGGTACCCTGGTGATAAAGAGAAGAAGCATCCCTTGACATCTTGGCTGCAAATGGTTTGGAGACATCTGTACATTAACTTTACTGATGATCTTAGCACCTTTGAAGACATGCCTTTGATTCCCAATGTGCCACTGACTGATAGTATTGAATCCTTGGAGCTCCTGCGTCTCAAGACGCCATCTCCTATTATTATTATGAATGAAGATGAGTGCACGATTTCTGAGGACTTGCTGGAAGTCATAAATAAAGTTGGAGGGGTTGTCTTACAAAACTTGGATTCTTGTTTGCAACACCCACTCCTAAAAAATTACATCCATCCATTATCTCCAAGCACTGTGTTACAAATTATGGACAGGACCTCATCCCAGAGACTGGCTAGTCAGATCACGTCCCTCACTGTCAAACAAAAGATTGCCCTCAAAGGGTTTCTGGCTGGCCTTACAGATGTCACTGAAAAGGAAAAACGCATAATTCAAGAGCTTCCCATGTTTGTGAAAGTTGGGAAGGTTTCAGACAAAGATACCCCATCTTTTACTTTCCTGAAAGGAGCTAGAGCATTGCACCATACTGCCAAGCATCCTCCTGATGTTAAACTATCCATTAATTTGGTTGACAGCAGTGATGAGGCTACGATTCGTCTCATTCGACTATTAAATGTGGAACAGGTTAAAAGCACTGAATGTCTGAAGGTGATTATTCAGGACATTGAGAAAGGTTTTTACACCAAAGAAGAAATAGAGAAAATCATGCTGTGGACCCTGACTCATTTGTCATTTCTCAAAAATGAAAACAAAGAAGTGCTCACGTGGCTTTCCCCTCTTAAATTTGTGTATTCCTTCTCTGGAAAACCTTTTGCAGCAGTGGACTTTTTTGATCCTGAGCTGGAGATACTACAGGACCTGTTCTACATGGAGGAAAAGAAAAGATTTCCACCAAACACCTACACATCATCTCCTGATATTCTTCATTCTCTAAGGCAGATAGGACTCAAGAATGAGGTGCAACTTACTGAAAAAGATGTCCTTCATGTTGCTCAGAAAATTGAAGAGTTGCAGGGAAGCCCTAATCCTGAATGGGAGCCTCTTCTGAAGAAGGCAAAAACACTGCTTACTATCCTGAACAAACAAACAAAGTTAATAAAGACTTCGGAAATTCAGGCATCCCTCCTAAAAGTGAAATGGGTACCAGTCTGCAAGGACAGACCTTTAAATTATCCTAAGTCACTGATCTGGAAGGGAGACTCTTGTAATATCTCCTCTCTCTGTGACATGTGTAGTATATCTCATGCAGTGCTCGTTGGTTCTTCTGTAACACTGGTGGAGCGAACATCTTCTGGCATGAGAAAAGCCCTTAAGTTATCCATGGAGCCCCAAGTTGATCAAGTACTCCAACATTTAAAAGCAGTAAATGATTGGCACAGATCCCAAGTATTTACCACCGAGGACTGGTATCAGTTCCAACAGATCCTTTTTGAAATTTATGGGTTCATGCAAATTCATCTAGAGGACGCAAGAGAAGTAATGAAGTCTCTCTCCTTTGATTGGGTTTGGACCGGCAAAACGTTTGCCTCCCCTGGCATTACAGTCCTTAAGCCTGTTCCAGATTTGGATCTACAACCATACTTGTACTCGCTACCAAAAACCATTGCGAAGTTCCACAAACTTTTTAAATTTTGTGGTTCTATTGACGAAATTGACCCTAACCATGTGCTCCAAGTGGTTAAAACAATCAAAGAAATAAGTGAACAAGAAATGACAAAAGAAGAAAGCAAACATAATATCCTGCTCTTGATAAACATTTTACGATGGTTGTACAACAATCAAATTTCAGTGGATGTTGACATGCACGTACCAATTCTTTGTTACAAAGATCCAAGCAAACTGGTCATGAAACCAATTCATGAGTGTGCATACTGTGATATAAAAGTTGATGATCTGAATGATTTACTTGATGATACCACAGAGCCGATCATCCTTGTACATGATGATATTCCCATGAAAACAGCAGAGTGGTTAAGAGTTCCATGTTTGAGCACAAGACTGATAAACCCAGAGAACCTTGGCTTTGAACAATCAGGTCAAAGGGAACCTCTAACAGTGAGAATAAAAAACATTCTAGAGGAATATCCATCAGTTGCAGATATATTTAAAGAGCTCCTGCAAAATGCTGATGATGCAAATGCCACTGAATGCAGTTTCCTGATTGACATGAGAAAAAATCTTGATATTCGAGAAAACCTACTGGATCCTGGAATGATTGTCTGTCACGGTCCTTGTTTGTGGTCATTTAACAATGCTGTGTTCTCTGACACGGATTTCCTCAATATAACGAGACTCGGCGGATCCATGAAAAGATGTGAAGCAGACAAAGTAGGCAAGTTTGGATTAGGATTCAACTCTGTTTATCATGTGACAGACATACCTATTATCATGAGCAGAGAATTTATGATAATGTTTGACCCAAACATCAATCACATTAGCAAACACATCAGAGACAAATCAAACCCAGGCATCAAAATCAATTGGAGTAAACAGCAGAAACGATTGAGGAAGTTTCCTAACCAGTTTAAGCCTTTTCTTAATGTCTTCAACTGCCAGCTTCCCCTTTCACAAGAGTCCCCCTACAAATATGAGGGAACTCTCTTCAGACTTCCATTCAGAACAGAGCATGAAGCATCAGTAAGTGAAATTAGCAGTATTTACTACAACACTACTGATATATATTCACTTGTCGATGAGTTCAGCATCTGTGGTCATCGGATGATTCTTTTCACTCAGCATGTTGGGACAATGGTCCTGAAGTATTTGAAATCTGAGGAGTCAAATCCTGCTTCTGCACAGGATGTAGTCACAATAAACAAAAGTGTGTGGTCATCCAAAGCGACATATGGCCCTCTTAGTATTCTGAAATCTGCAGCCAAAGTCATGAAAAAAGTTTCAAACACCAACAGAGTACCTGCTGACATTCCTAAATCTGGCTGCATCATCAGAATTGTGGTAGAGGAGTACCACAATGTTTTCAGACGTATTCTTGATCTACAGTCACCACTTTTCAGAGGTTCAGAAGAGGATCCCTCCGCGTACTTTGAGATGGCGGCTAAAGGCTCTCAACCCAAGAGACTTAATGATGAAATTCCTCAAAAAGGTGTCGAAACCACAACCTGGCTCATATCTTCATGTATGGACGTGACTGAAGCTTTGAGGTTTTCTTTGAGTGAAAGTGGAAAACGACTAGGCTTAGTGCCGTGTGGGGGTATAGCAGTGCTGCTCTCTGAGGAAGAAAATAAAAAATGGACATTGCGGACAAATGCAAACCCAATCGGAGAGGTTTTCTGCTATTTACCTCTCCGAATAAAAACTGGACTACCAGTACACATAAATGGATGTTTTGCAGTTACATCAAATCGTAAAGAAATATGGAAGACAGACACAAAAGGACAATGGAACTCCATTTTCATGAGACATGTGATTGTGCAGGCATACATGGCTGCACTTAATATGCTGCATAATATGTCTGAAAATGGGGAACTCCTTGAATATCACTACTACGCAGCTTGGCCTGACCCTGGAGTTGTGCATGATGACTTTAACTTGATTTGCCAAGGAGTATATCAAGAAATTGCCAAAGGTCAAGATGAAGACAATGCAAAAGTCTTCTCGGATGGCAAAACCTGGGTCTCAATCAAGTATGTTCGGTTCTTGGATGACACGTTGCTCTGCAAACCTGAGGTTGGACCTGCTGCCTTTAAAATATTCCTGAAATATCTGAAAAAGTGTGGCACCCAAAATCTCTGTGCTGTTGAGCTACCAGACTGGGTCAAAGAAGGCTTTGATGATGCTGGCTGTAAAGGGAAACTGATGGAGAACACTCTCACAGAGAAACAGTTCTTTACAGATGTATTTTTCCCTCATGTACAAGATATAGACAAAGACCTTCGAGACCCACTGATGCACTATGTCCTCAATGAAAAAGTGGAGGATTTTGCAACTATCCTAAGAGAAACCCCATGTATTCCTTGCTCAGGACCATCACACAGTCTTGTTCTGCCATCTCGACTCATACATCCAGAAGGAAGAGTTGCTAAACTGTACAGCAGTGAAGATGGGCGATTCCCTGAAGGAAGTTTGAAAGACTATTTGAATCCAGTATGCTTGGTGAAGTTAGTACAGTTGGGTATGGTAAAAGATGACCTTTCTTGGGAAGATCTGACAGAACGTGCTGAATCTGTTATGGCTCTTAACGAAGTTGATCATACTGCTGCATGCCAAAGGAGCAGTATACTGCTTAGTTTGATTGATGAAAAACTAAAAATGAGAGACCCATGGGCAGATGAACATGCTGCAAAATTACAAGACATCAGTTTCCTTCCATTTTTGACAAAGCCTGCTGGTTTTTCACTGCCCTGGTATGGAAATAATTTCCCTCAGTCAACAATGTTTGCTGCAACAGAACTTTTTACCACCGAACATCAGGACACTGTGTGTTTGATGAAGCCAATCCTGAATGAGAACTCTCCATCTTTTAAGGGCTGTGGCCCCATGTCTCTGGCGGTGAAAGACTATCTTGGATTGATAAAAAAGCCATCTGTTAATTTAGTTATCAGTCAACTCAAAGAACTATCAAAATCATTTGATGGGGTCACACTGTATCAAGAAAACATAACCAATGCTTGCTACAAATATCTCTATGAAGAGATGATGCAGTCTAATGAGGCTAAGGAAGAAATTATGGGGGAGCTGAAAACATTTTGTTCCATTCTAGTGGAAAACACATATGTAAATCCATCAAAAGTGGCATTTCATTTGAATTTTGATGCTGCTCCATTTCTATACCAGCTTCCTAACAAGTATCGAAACAGTTGCAGGGAGCTTTTTGAAACTGTGGGGGTTCTTCCAAACTTTACTGTTGAAAACTTCTCAGCTGTTCTAGAATTGATCAAGAATGAATGTGGAAGAAGATGTCTCTCAGAGGATAACTTTCAGCTTTGTCGTAGAATAATCAGTGAAGGAATATGGAGTTTAATTCGGGACAAAAAACAGGAGTTCTGCCAAAGCAACTATGGACAGATACTTTTACCTGATAGCAATCTCACATTGCAACCATCAAAGTCACTGTGCTACAATGACTGCCCTTGGATAAAGGTCAGGGATACATCTGTGAAGTATTGTCATGGAGATATTCCAAGAGAGGTAGCAGTAAAATTAGGTGCTGTTCCAAAACGCCACAAAGCTTTGGAAAGGTATGCATCCAACATCTGCTTCACCACCCTTGGAAGTGAGTTTGGCCAAAAGGAGAAACTTACCAGCCGAATCAAAAGCATTCTCAATGCATACCCATCAGAAAAGGAGATGCTGAAAGAGCTTCTTCAAAACGCAGATGATGCCAAGGCAACAGAGATATACTTTATCTTTGATCCCAGGACTCATTCAACTGACAGAATATTTGATGATAAATGGGTGTCTATGCAAGGGCCATCTCTCTGTGTGTACAACAATCAACCGTTCACAGAGGATGATATCAGAGGAATCCAGAATCTCGGCCGAGGCACAAAAGAGGCAAACCCTGGCAAAACTGGACAGTATGGAATTGGATTTAATTCAGTATATTACATCACTGACTGTCCATCTTTTATTTCAAATAATGATATCCTTTGTATCTTTGATCCACATGCACGTTATGCACCTGGAGCAACAACAGTTAGCCCAGGAAGAATGTTCAGAGATCTGGATTCTGACTTTAGGTCCCAATTTTCTGATGTTCTACACCTATACTTGGGCAACCATTTCAAGCTAGAACGCAGCACTATGTTTCGATTCCCTATTCGCACTGTGGAAATGGCAAAAATTTCAGAGATTAGCTCAGTACCTGCTTCAGATAGAATGGTCCAAAATCTGCTGGACAAACTACGAGCAGATGGTGCAGAACTACTTATGTTTTTGAACCACATGGAAAAAATTTCAATATGCGAAATAGAATATCGGACAGGTGAATTGAAAACGCTGTATTCTGTCACTGCAAAAATCACAGATGGTGATCGATTGAAACGTAAACAGTTTCATGCCAGTGTAGTAGACAGTGTGACAAAGAAAAAGCAGCTGAACCAAATCCCATTACAACAAATAACATACACAATGGCTATCGAAGACTCCGATGGAAACTCAACAAACTGGCTGGTATGCAACAGAACCGGATTTTCTGATATGGAAAAAGTTACAAAAAGTGTCATTTCGGCCCACAAAAATGAAGACATAACACTCTTTCCTCGGGGTGGGGTGGCAGTTTGTACTAGCCATAATTACAAAAAGGCTCACAGAGCCTTCTGCTTTTTACCACTTTCACTGGAGACAGGCTTGCCTTTTCATGTGAATGGGCATTTTGCCTTGGATTCTGCCAGAAGAAACTTGTGGAGGGATGATAATGGAGTTGGTGTTAGGAGTGACTGGAACAATAATCTAATGACAACATTAATAGCCCCTGCTTATGTTGAGCTGCTAATTCAGCTTAAACGTCGGCTGTTCCCTGGACATGATCCCACAGTGACAGTTCTACAGGGAACACCAGTTCACCAAGCCAAAGATATGTTGCGGAAGTTCTTGTTTTTCTTTCCTGTAAACAGACTGGACATTCAACCAGACTGGTACTGCTTGGTAAAAGCAATCTATCGCTGTGTTGATACAGAGCTGAAAAGACTTTTGCCCGTGCTTAGGGCACCACATTTGGATAACACTGATCTTATGCACTCTGCAATATACATTTCCTGGGTGAACACATCTACTTCAACTAAAGGCAGAGCATTCTTTGACAACTTGCTACAAGATGAGTTGCAGCACCTGAAAAACACGGAGTACAATATTTCCACACGTAAATCGGTGGCAGAAAATGTCTACAGACTAAAGGCCATGCTTTTGGATATAGGCTTCAATTTAGTCCACAGTTGTGATGAGACAGCCAGTCTCTATTTCTGCTTGGACGATGCAGGTATTCCAGTCAGCTATGTGACCCCAGAGGATGTCAGATGCTTCCTTTTGACCTTTTCATCCCCAGATACATCTTGCCAGGTTGGAAAACTACCCTGTCGACTTCAACAGTCTAATTATAAGCTTTTCCACAGTCTGAAGTTGCTGGTGGACTACTGCTTCAAAGATATAGAAGAGGATGACATCAGAATAGAGGGGCTACCATTGCTTTTAACAATGGACAACATCTTGCAAGTCTTCGACTCAAAACGTCCCAAATTCCTAACAAGCCACCATGAACTTGTCTCCTCCAGGCCTGACCTGTTCATGCACACACTATACATGAGATATTCTAACATTTTCTTCAAAGCAGGAGTTGCAAAGGTTTTTGACATAAGCAGCTTTGGAGATTTAGTGGGATCTGTCCTACCTCGAGAGTACAAAACCAAGATTCCTGTGAAGTGGAGGGAAAACTATGCAAGTGAATCTTGGCTGAAAAGTGCATGGCATTTCATCAGTGAAAATATCGGCATCAAAGATGACCCAGCAGAGGTTAAGCCAAAATTTGAGACAGCTATGGAGACTCTTAAAGATTGGGCTTTACTACCAGGGGTCAAGTTTATGGTATCAAGCAACAAGTTAACTGTACCAGAACATGATGCTTTGTTACCCTTCAGCCTGATGTATGCTGCCATTTTCCCCAATGGACAAAATGAGAAGGTTTTCCACACCTTGATGAAAGCAGGATGCATTCAAGTGGCAGTAAACAAAATCTGTGCAAAAGAGAGTCCCATTTTGCCTTTACTGGCCCAGTACACAGCAAATATTGACAATCCTTCAAGCATTCTGAGATCCCTTGAGTACATGATTCATACATCAGCTTTCAAAGCAAGCAGCTTGACTGACAAAGACTGCGAAGCACTCTTGCTGTACTTTAACTCTAATTTGACAAATTTATGTCAAGATGATGTGCAAAGTCTGAAATTGCTCCCATGTTACAGAGCTTATAGTGGCCAGCATATTAGCATTGCAAACTTTGGAGCTTGTTATATTCTGACCAAAAGCATTCCATCAGTTGACATGGAAAAATGGGCAAACACTACATCCTCAGCTTTTCTGTTTGATAATCCACAGCTGAAAGAGCTCTACACCTTTCTTGGTTGCAGTCCAATTGATGACCTAGAAGTCTATCTGAAGCATCTCCTTCCAAAGTTTGACATTCTCTCACATGATGCTAAAATCCAACATCTTATTTATCTGAAGGAGAGATTTTTGACAATGGAGGAGTCATGTTGCATGAAGGATCAGCTCTATGAAAAACTGGAAAATCTGTCATTTATTTTTGACTCAACAAGCAGACTAAAACCTGCCAAGGCTTTCTATGACCAAACTGTTAAAGTGTTTGAAGTGATGCTTCCACCAAAATCTTTCATTCCCGTGGACTTCTTCAAGAAAATTGAGCAAGTGTTGAAACCAAAAAATGGCACTTCACTCCTGCCTTCCTGGATTGCATTCCTACGCAAGATAGGTTTAAAATATATTGTGTCTCAACAGCAAGTTCTCCAATTTGCAAAAGAGGTCAGCATCAAGTCACAGACAGAGAACTGGTCTAAGGACAAAGTTCAAACCATAGTAGATGTTCTTCTGAATCACATTTTCAATGAGAGGACAGATCTGTTTGAGGGAGCATTTCTCAAAGAACTCTCAATGATCTCATTTTTATGTCCAGAACGTGCACCAGCAGAACTTGTCAGACTGCATTCTCAATACCAAGAAATCAATGGCACTCTTCCTCTAATTCGTTTCAGTGGATCTCAGGTTAATCCAAAATTTAAACAAACTGATGTCATGCAATTACTTTGGACATCTTGCCCTATTCTACCAGAGAAGGCTACTCCTGCAATCATAAACGACCAAGAGGGAAGCACCCTTTCAGGTCAGGAACAGCTTGAACAGGTTTTGGCTATGTTAAATGTAAATTCAGATCCACCATTGGAAAAGGTCATTAGCAACTGCAAAAACATCTGCAGTGTCACAAACGTGGATGATGACACAGTCAAAACAAGAAATAAAGTCTTGAGGAGAACCTATGAGTTCCTTAATGCAGATATAAGGGAATTCCGTTATCAGTTACGAGGGATAGCTTTTGTTATGGTTGAAGAGGGCTGGAAGCTTCTAAAACCAGAAGAGGTTGTAATAAACCTGGACAATGAATCGGATTTCAAACCATATTTATATAAGCTTCCCCTTGAACTTGGTACCTTTCACCAGTTGTTCAAATTATTGGGCACTGAGGACATCGTATCAACAAAACAATATGTTGAAGTTTTGTGTCGTATATACAGAAGCTCAGAGGGTAAGCAGCTGGACCCAAATGAAATGAGAACAGTAAAAAGAACAGTTTCTGGACTCTTCAAAAGTCTCCAGAATGACCCAGTCCAGATTCGCAAAGATCTCGAGACTCTCCAAGATTTGACATTTTATCTACCAAGTCATGATGGTAGACTTGCCAAGTCAAACAGTTTAGTCTTTGATGATGCACCACATTATAAGAGCAGAATACAGGGTAATGTTGGAGTCCAAATGCTTGTTGACATGAGCCAGTGCTACCTAGGCAAAGACCATGCTTTCCATACTAAGCTTATTATGTTGCTCCCACAGAAATTGAGGCCAAGACTTTTGAGTAGTATCCTTGAAGAACAACTTGATGAATCGTCTCAGAAAATGTGCCGGTTTGGAGCCATTTGTTCACTTCAGGGTCGGCTTCAGCTGCTGCTTTCCTCTGAACAGTTTATTACAGGACTAATAAGAATAATGAAGCATGAGAATGACAACGCATACATGGTAAATGAGGAGAAAGCCATACGGCTCTGCAAAGCCCTCTGCGAGGGCTTGAAGGTATCTTGTTTTGAAAAGCTACAGACAACATTGCGAGTTAAAGGCTGCAGTCCTATTCCACACAGCCGAAGTGAAACTCTGGCTTTTTTGAAGCGATATGGTACATCAGTTATCCACCTCTACATTCAACATTCAGATAGCAAAGATATAAATTTTCTTCTTGCTCTTGCAATGACCCTCAAGTCTGCAACAGACAATCTAATTTCTGACACTTCCTATCTGATTGCTATGCTAGGCTGCAATGACATGTACAGAATCACCGAAAAGTTGGACAATCTTGGTGTAAAATATGACTCAACTGAGCCCTCAAAGCTTGAGCTTCCCCTTCCTGGAACACCAATACCTGCAGAGATACATCACTTACTGCTAATGGACCCAATGAATGTTTTCTATCCTGGCGAGTATGTGGGCTACCTGGTTGACTCTGAAGGAGGTGATATTTTAGGGTCATATCAGCCAACCTACACATATGCTATTATTGTTCAAGAAGTAGAAAGAGAAGAGGATAACAACCCAGGTTTTCTTGGTAAATGCTTTCAAATTGACATTGGATATAGTGAATACAAAATTGTAAGCTCCCTTGATCTATATAAATTCTCCAGGCAAGATGACAGCACCAACATTCGAGAGGGTGCACCAGCTACACAAACAAGCCCATCAGAGAGTTCTTCCACAGGCTCCAGAAAGACACCACCTATTTATCCTGGCAAGGAAAATCACATACCTTCAACAAAAAAAGGGTCACCTAAAAAGATTAAGTTTAATGCATTACCTGAAATTCTGAAAGAAGTTACTTTAGTTGTAGAACAGGCTTGGAAACTTCCTGAAACAGAAAGAAAGAAGATTATCAGAAGGTTGTATCTTAAGTGGCATCCGGACAAGAATGCTGAAAACTTAGATATTGCTACAGAAGTCTTCAAGCACTTACAAAAAGAGATCAGCAGGATGGAAAAGCAAGCACATGTAGACCAGGCCACAGACAGAACAAGGAGAACATTCTCCGCATCCTCCACTCGTTTCCAGTCAGAAAAATTCTCTTTTCAAAGGTTTTACACATCATGGAACCAAGAAGCAACAAGCCATAAATTTGAAAGGCACCAATTTAAAGATCAGTTTGCGAGTTATTCAGGAGCATCACGTTCTAGTCGCTTCTTTGTGCCACCATCATTTAAGTCAGTTGGAAACCCTGTGGAGGCAAGAAGGTGGCTAAGGCAGGCAAGAGCAAACTTTTCAGCTGCAAGAAATGATCTTCATAAAAATGCAAATGAGTGGGTGTGCTTCAAGTGTTATCTGGCCACTAAACTAGCATTAATTGCTGCAGACTATGCAGTCAGAGGAAAATCAGACAAAGATGTGAAACCCACAGCACTGGCACAGAAAGTAGAAGAGTACAACACTCAGCTAAATGGACTGGCTAATGATGTCAACATTTTGGAAGGTTATGGTGTTGACAGCCTCAGAACCCGCTATCCTGACCTCTTGCCCTTTCCTCAGATTCCTAATGATAGGTACACTTCGGAAGTTGCAATGAGAGTAATGGAATGTACGGCTCGGATAATTGTCAAGCTAGAAGCCTTTGTGCAACAAAAAGCATGAAGTGTCAGAAAAATAACAGATATTTGCATCAAGATAAACAACACAAATGGTGGCCTTGTGCAATAAGAATTAATGGATTTGCTTTTGCTTATTTCAAGCAAAAGTGTCTGTCCATCTCACAATTATGCACAGTACCATTAATGGTGCTAAATCCCAACGCTTATTGCATACATTTGCTTGTATATGTCCAGACTGATGCCTGAGCCTCAATTCCTTTCTGTTTCCGTGACTTACTTTTTAGCGTGAAAGGTTATGACATGCTAGTGTACATAAAGCTAAAAGGCATAGCAATATTTCTTTTTAATATAAAGTTTGGGTTTATTTTATGTACAGAAATTAACAGGAACATGCTGCTTTTTTACTTCATGTTTTATATAAAAGTATTTTTCTTGGCACAGTCATCATGTTGACTGTAATGTCCTGTAATTTGCATGCATTTGCACTGCACTTTTGAGTAAGGAACGCTCGTGAGACTGCTGAAATTTAGTTAAGCGGAGCCTTTTACACATGGAGTGTTGTGGATATAACAGTGGTACATTAAAAAAATGCAAAAACTGACCTAATTGTCCTGTGACCTCTGGGAGATACATATATACATATACAGTATAAGTATATCTTATAAAGTTGTCAGTTTTTGAATGCAATATAGCAATCACCAAATTGTGCATAGAAATGTATGTAAGAATTTAAAAAAATAAGATAATCGAGTTCAGTATTGACATTAAAACATTTTCTTAGAACCAGGCTTGCATAACCTACTCTGTCAGTCCTAAATTACTCTAGCATCTGTCTTGTCCCTCTGTAATTTGTTTTTATATTTTAGAGTATCATGGTATTCTCAAAAGATTCCTGCATTCCAACACTTTTCACCATGTCTTTGTAAAATTTAATTAGCAAGCCAGTGTTGTTTGTTTTGTTTTTTAACAGTGAAAAATTGTAAAATAAAAAAAATGTAAAAAATGTAAAAAAGGAAGAAAGGCTTTGTTTCAAAAATAAGATTTACTACAATCATGGTGAGGTTAGTCTTGGCAACTACTCCAGCTATACATGACTGTTACTTTACTTTGCCACATACAGTAGTACAGTAAATAGTAAGAGTACATGATTGCATGATGTAAATAACTACATTGCATTTGTTACTAAGAACTAAGAAGTGTGACTAAAAATCCCATTAATCTCCCCGTGCTTGTTTCAAATGGCGACTCAAATGATGTTAGCAAAATGCACTTTAAAATCATAGAAGTTGGAATGGGTTTGGTGAATTATAGTTACATTGCCTTTTTGCATTACAGTGTTGTCTTCTTTGTTTTTTTGTTCCTTTTATTGTGAAACAATAAAAAAGATCTGGATATTTATTCTTTTTATTATCAATTATGCTGTGTTTTGGATCCAATAGAATTTTGTTATTGTTCTGTACATCTTTCTTACTTTCATATCTATTTTATGCCTTATTGTAGCATTGTCTCTTGAAAACCATCACAGAGACCACTGATTTAAAGTGTATATCCTGACATACAGTGTATCTCCTGTCAACAGTGCCATAGAGCTAATACATTTCCAGAGCATTCCTGTGTGTCTACTATCATACAGTAGGCCTAGCAATCTTTTTGGGACATTTGACCCAATTATATTGGGCTAAAAATTTCCAAACTATTAGCATTACTAGCTAAATCACGCTAGTGTTCTCAAAGAGTAAGCCATGCATCAGGTGTGACATGTAGCTCTGAATGGCTCATGAAATTGGTTATTCTTTTGACTGCTCCACAATAAACATGGTATATAACTGTGGTAATTCCAAAGCTAATATACAGAAACAAATATAAACCCTCTCAAACAAACATATATTTATATAAACTAGAACTGTTTATATATTAAAAAAAAAAAAAAGTCTGGAAAGCCACAATGCCCTGTGCCAATATTGAACAAAAGGCTAGATAACATCTTACATTTGTGTTCATGTTTGAGTTATTGTCCTAAAAGATGTTGAAAACCCATTTCTGAGCAGATAATCTAATACAATACTTTTAAAGACATTACTCATACAGGAAAGCTAAAAAATTCTGTGTGATTTCTGACTTTCCCCAGGGTGATCAGTACATCAGAAATGTAGTAGAAGTGTGTCATCAATTAACTTTAACATATAAAAGTGATTTTTTTAATTAATTGTAAAAATTAGAAGATAATCAGAATCTTATAATAATCTTAAGGGTTATACACCAACTCCTATTCTTAAACAGCACCTGCAGCAGAATGCTTCCCTTTCCCTTCCTCTTTGGTTACAAGTAGAACCAAGTTATCTTAACCCAGATTTAACATCATAATCATATGTTCATAGTGGTCTCACTTTTCAATATCATTGTACACTTGAAGTCAGTATTTACTAATGTAGAAAGTAGGACTAGTTGTATCAACATTTCCTTAATAATAAGTAGGCAATTGAAAGTGTATATACAATGCATTTTATATTGTGCTTTACTTGAATATATTGTATTTTATATTGTGTTTTACTTGATGACCACATAGCTTGTCATTTCAGATAATCTACAGTATATAGTTAACCACATATATAGAAAATAAAGCCATTGCATGTAATAACCTGAAGCTAAAATGTGGAATCTGAGTCAACCAAGGTGAAAATCAAATACTTTATTAACACACACAAAAATCACACCAAAAACATAAAAGACTAATCATTCAATTAACCTAAAAGATATGTTGTGGCTGGATTTACTGTACTTGGACCATCTTCATTTATGCAAACAAAGAAATATTTTACAGATCCTAGTTTATTTGAATCTCAACACTGCTCCGATTAGAATTGAACTGATGGGAATTAAGTAAAATTGCATTAGGCCCATATTATGAAAGGTAATTTTGTACAGCTACACCTAAAATGAAGCTGAATAGATTCCATATATGGAACAATAGTTTTGCTCTTGCTCTTCTTTTAAACGTAATTATATTTACTAAACAAGTTTTGCATATTGCACTATAAAATCATATTGCATAGGATGCATGCTGGTGACCAGCCCCTTGTTGCCCAGCCTAGTTTGGTATTAAAGAAACAAAAATATATAAAAGTGAAAGATAATTACCACTCACTAACAATGGTATTGTCAGTATTGGTGACAATGAAATAGTACTCAAGATGAAATTATAGCCACCTGAGAATGATGTGCTTCCTGTCATTTTCATGTAAAGTCAATGTTCCACTTGAAAATTCTGCAACAAGAGCCCTCTGTAGAAGATTCAGCAGGAGATCGCGAACCAAATCATTATAACATGAATATCAGTCTACAGATGCTATGGACTTCAGCACTCCTGGCTATCACTGCAAGTAGAGGAGAGACCAGCTCTGGAGAGGAACAGCTTGCCACTGGGGCACACACAAACTTCAAACAAGTTGTACAGCCCCTGAGAGTCACCTGGTGATCCTGCTTCACCCACGGGTAACTTTGGAAGACGAATGGTCTCAGCATCTAAAACCAGCTACATCATATAGGAATGAAAGCATGATGAAAACAGTATTGTATGGTGCAGAACAATTTTTCTTTTCTGGTGAAATACAGATATACATTGGGGATAAACAGTCTAGGACCACATTTTCACTTGTAAAATATTAAAAGTAAAAAGTGAATACACAATATCTTAAATATTTTAAGCACTATTTTTAGATTGGTATTTAAACATAAACTGTTAACTGACTACAAAAATTAAAATTTTCTTTTCATAATCTCTTCTCTTCTGAAGCAAGTGCTCAGACTCAAATGCCAATGCTCAAATGTACACCGTTGGTAACACAAAGTAAAGTTCCTTATTCAGTTTTATCCTTGATTTCAAGAAGTCCCCTTAGTGACATCCAATGAAACGATGCAGTCATGTGATGATTTTGTGTACCTACAGTATGACATCATTTCCAAAATGGTGGAGTGCCTGAGAAGCACATGTGACAGAACTAGCAAAATTTTTTAAAGCTTGTTTTTATTACTGAAAGTAACTCATTTGAAAAAAATATTGCTGTGACATATGCCACATAGGGATTTTAACCCTAAAATTGACAGGAAAAAATACCATGTGACGTATTTCAAAATGTGTTCCTTGTGGCCTATTTGGTCAATGTTATATGCCCCATAATTTAGAGAAATAAGTCTGAACTCTTATGGGTTAAAGTAAAGTGGGGACATAAAAAATGTTAAATAAACGTAATTTTTTAATGTTAGATTAACTGATATGTTTAAAATGCATCAGTATTGTGGCTGTACACTTACAAGACCCTCGGTTGAGTGCAAAATAACATCCAGACTTGATTCAGCATCTATATTTCCTGCCATGGCTTTGACATGAACACCTTTGGGGGCTTCCATGCTCAAAAACCGGGTTGGAGACTCCAACCTTAAAGAAACAGCAGACATTAGATGAAATAATAATGCAAGTTTCATACACAAGGTGGCATCAAGTCACTGAATACATATTATGAACATGCCACATATCATCAATCTATTCATGGCAAGTGGAGAGTTGTTACATGACATATGCATATTAATGTTGCATTTTAAGGATTTAAAAGCAAACAAGTAATAAAACTAATGATAAATAATACAATCTGACATTTGAGAACCTTTCATACTAATTCTCATTAGCTTTCATTTATCAATGCATGTAGGTTAGAGATTCTTTTACGGGAAAAAGAAAATAATTCCTTCAGCATAGATCATTTCCAGATGACTTATGAAGGCTCTTAGTTACCATCTACCACAAATAACTATTACCCTCCCAGAACAACTCCCAGAATAACTATTACCCTCCCCTAATTAAAGTTTTGCTACAGTATGTAAACCATTCAGAGCGCCATGACCCTTTTAGTTGTAAAAATAGTAAGGACCACTAAAACCTTTTTAAATATAGTAAGGATCCTTCTACCTTTTTAAATATTATCCTAAACTTAAAGGTTGCTTCAAGTTCAGTCAGTAGTAAAACACTCACCTAAGGTCTCTCAGAGGCTCTGCTTTGACCAACGGAGTCTCAACAGAGTGTTCAAAAAGTGCACCTTGAGGGCCTGAACAAATAAAAAGTATGCTGTAAAACAGCTTCTCACAATAGGACTGAGTATAAATGATGTACAGGGCAACAACTCAGGTGCTACAGAAAGTGTACTTGTTTAACCTGGGCTATATTTTGTCCTGACATTTCCTACAAACTTTTTGCAATTTTAATGTTCTTATTTAGTCATGCTAACTACACATTCACTGTATTTACTGAATAATATGGTTTAAAACAAGTAACTGAATAATAAGCCATGACTGAACATGGAATTTCAAATGTGTTTCCATAACTTGTAGTTATTTATCATGGATTCGTAGACTTGGACTTAATTAGCCAGTAATTATTTCTTATTTTTATAACATGTACAAAAACTCTGAACAGACAGAATCCCGAGCCCAGGTTCAAACAGATTTTTTCAATTTTAAATGTTGGTAGGCTCCTAGATGTCTATGAATGTCAATGCTCATGATGTCCACAGGATTTACCATGACCCTGACCCGGATATAGTTTGTTGTTGAATATGAATAAATGTAAAGTAAGTCGAGATTTTGACCCGATCTCTTTTTTAAGTTGATGATGAAGCATTTTCAATCCAGCCGGAATGAAACTAACTATATATATTATTAGCACTATAAGGTCTGTGCGACTGTTAAGGACCACAATCTTTCCTCACTGACAGCTTAACTGTTTTTTGGCATTTGGCACTAAAGCACAGGACCGTTGTATCCTCTAGTATCACTTTTGGCCAAACTGTAATGGTTTCTAATAATATGTGATTGATGAAACATGGGTGACGCCTGCCTGCTAAGAGTCATTCTTATGAAAAAAGGGTAAAAACCTTAGTAGCTCAAGGCTGTTTGGATGGTAATATGGTATTGATGTATAATCCATTGCAACAATGTGTCATGAAATATGATGGATATTGTTAAAGCCTGAAGCCTTTGTACTGACTTCTTGTGTGTGTGAACATGACTGATGGAAGTCAAAGGGAAAAACAGTCCAGCTGCAATGTGATCTCATGTCATGAACATACATTGAATATTGCATTGGCCTTTATGTGGATGATTTGGATCAGCACATAAGCATAAAAAATCTCTTTTTTTCTAATTTATGTTCAATAGATTTTATAATTTGAGTCAAGAGCTAAAAATCATCATAATAAGCCTGTTTCAGCTACCATCCACTAATTACGTACTGTAATTAGACTACTGAACCTGAACTGAGACGAGGCTGTCAAGGAGAACAGAAAATTTATGACTGTGAGCCTTACAATGTGTCAAACCTACAACTAACAAGAACTACAACTCCCTACACCCCGGCTCTCCTGAATACGAACACACCTGAGACTAATTACTAGACAGTGATAAAAGAGACTCACTCTGTGTGACTAGTTTCAGTGTCCGTTACCAAGCCTTTTGTTACTTGCATGCTTTTTTTGGATTTTGACCTTGTTTGATTTCTCGTTTCTGAGTTTAGCCTGATCCAGTTTAAGGCTGTTGCACTTTGTTTTTTTTGTTTGTTTTTTTTAAACCAAAACTGCTACCAATTTTCTTTATTATAAATTAAGATGCCTATTATGAATATTTTAATTCATCAAACACTAAATTTCAACACTCCAGAATTATTCACGTTAACCCACATTACAACTGGTGCAAAGTACTGTATGCAAGAAACTCCAAAAGAAATGTGTGTTTTACTGAAGGAGTATAATTCTGGCAAATTCTGATGCAATAAGAAATAAATGAATTAGGTAGTATTGCATATAGTGGGTTTTGTAGTACTGAATTACTCACACTGTAGTACCCCATCCCCGTCCAAAAAAGATTTAAGCTAGACATGTTATCTAACTGTATATTATGCCAGAACCCAACATTACAGTAAATTTAAAAAACCCATAAAAATGGCAAGATTAAAGATTAGCAATTTTTATTTGTAATAGCAAGTGCATGCACAAACTGGTTTCTTTTACTATATTGTATTAAAAAATAAATAAATATGGATTACACAGTGTTTGGCTTTTCAGATGAATAGCAATAGGTAGCGATCAGGAAATGATGCCTCCACCACAGTAGTTACTTCCTTTGTGTGTAATGTTGTCAATAGCTAATATAATGAGTGATTTGGGCATTTTATGGATGATCAGCGCTGCTGATGGGGATTGTGGGTTTACATTACCACATTTAGATAGATTCATATAGAAATTGTATGCAAAGTCACCTTCAAATTTGTGTCAGATCAAATGTGTAAAAGTACCTGTAACTCTGAGTTTCCCTGTTCCCACAACCGCTTCTTTGTTGTCAGCATAAAACAGATTCTTGTCACTTGAGCTGACAGTAAAATGTTGCCCAAAGGCATTGACTTGACTTGGACCTAAGAAGCAACCCAAGCCAGATTAATTATGTGAGTCCACAACTGATTTATATATGTAGCATTATTTGTCAAGGCACGTATTTGTCTTTTTATGTATAAAAAATGGACAAAAAACTTTATCTTAGGTAAAGCAAGGTAAGAATACCTTTGGTACATACAGTACAGTATAAACAAGATGCATGGAGAAATATACAAAAAGAAAGAAAAAAACATTAGGACAATGAAGTAATGTTGGGAGACTTTCATACCTACAGACACGCTTCCAGTTACATCTCCATTTGCATTGCGAGCATTGAGTGTAACATTATCAGTGGAGTGCACCAGCAGAGCTGAGTCCTAAAAGAGAAAAGTAGCATTAGTAAGAATGTTAGTACATAGATTTGGAAAGGTGAATCATGTGCAACATTTCCCACACTTCTTGGAAAACAGTTAAACAGACCAAATTATTTGCATGCATAAATTAATAAACACATTCATATAATTCAAGTAATTGGAACAATTTTAATTCAGTTGATAGTTGTGAGGCTGTTTGGCTCCCCAAAGGGCAAACGCTTCAATTTTAATTAAGTGTGTGCTCAAAGATAAACAGAACATGCTGAAACCATGGCCTGTTAGCCACAGGAACAAACAATAAATGTTCCCAGCTGCTACAAGCCACAAACTCGATTCTAAAACCAGTGATGTGAGCAGAAAGGGAAAGAGGTGAGATTAAAGGATGCACATAATCCTCTTTCTGTGTAAAGAAATGCCACCATATGGCACATACAACACCTTTTTATGAAAAGTCTCTTGTTAATTCTGCCTTCACAGTTTTGGGACTTTTACCCAAAATCCCATTCACTAAAAGAAATTATCATCAGCAAATGTCTGCACCCATCAAACACAACCATAATCAACTGAAAACACCACTTAGACTAACAAACTAAGGACATTTAACTTGACTATATCCTGTTATAGCCATAAATGTAAGGACCTGTCTTAATTCTGTTTAATTAGGATATAAACTCGGCAAGTGCACGTTTGCTACGTTTGTGTACAGGGAAAAGGTTCATGGTACCTCTCTGGAGTCAATCTCTTCAGCATAAAGTGGGAAAAGGAACTCAGACTCTCCCTCCAACCTCACTCCATCTTCTTTGACCTGGAGGTATCCCATGCCTTCCTGCAAAAAATAAAAATCATCTTATACTGTTTCTGAATGAGTATTTAATTGTTTATGGTGTGGTATGAAATACATATTACACTGTAAGTAGTGATAAAAACAGCGCTAAAATGCTTCTTACCGTATTGAACCACATCACCCTCAGTATCCAGATTGTAAGGCCAAAATTCACCACCAGGATGATGATGAGAAGCAAGACAAACAAATAAAGGCAACGTTTCCTCCATCCATAGATGCCAATCTTATAGATGGAGTCAGTAACTGGTGTCGACACACCAGACTCATCTGTACTGCTGATGTATTGTTCACGTACCATCTGCAGAGAATGGAAAATGTAAAAAGAATTAGTGTATTCGTGTGAGCAGATGTGTAGTAAGGGTGTAATGCAATGGCAATATGCTGTATGTGTCTGTCTCAACAAGAAATATGAGACAGTTTTTCCTTGGATTTATCTTGGATAAATGGATAATTTCCCAAAATATAAACAAATTCATGTTCTAATTTAAAACAGCTACCATGTTCCGGCAGTGACTAAAGATCAATGAATGAATTTATTCTTTTTATACCTCATTTATATTCTGTATGTCATATTCAGACCTATGACCATTAGGAATCATAATTATCATTATCCACACACTGTTGTGTCCACTCTTTCTCTAATACAACTTGTTCTACTAGTTAGACGTATCCAAGGGCTATTTAGACCTGCTGTGTGACATTTTAGCTTTGAAAATAAATCTCATAAAAAGTAGTTTGCCAGGAGCATAGTAGCACTTAGAAAAGGTGCTATTTTGAAGAATTTTATTTAGTTGGTGTTACCTGAAGAAACCATTTCATCCCACAAACACTAAGGGCAGATAGATGATAATGGCTCTGCAGTTCATAGAACTTTTAAGGGATCTGCCAGAAGGATAACCTTTAAAAAAAAAAAAAAAAACCTTAAGGTTTCTGAGTTTTCAAAGAGTGTACCTGACCTGTGTTTTGTTTTGTCTGACATACTACTATAATTTTTTATATATAAATATATACAGTAAATATAAAACCTTCATAGTGGTGCAGGGTGCTTTCATGGCTGCTTCAGAATAGAGCAGAAGAATAAATTGAGAAATCTACAGAAAGAATCCGTTAATTTACAGAGACACATATCTGATCAAATTGGAAAGAACTTTATCATTAAACAAGACAATGACCCACAATGATACACTTATAGCACAACAAAGGGCTTCATTAAGGGGAAAATAGGTAGGGTTTACAATGAAATAGTTTAGAAAGTCAGTCACCTGATCAAATTAAAATTCATTAATTCATTATTTAATTCAGGGATTTTTCCCTGTTTCTCTGCCTAATTTAGTTGTAGACCATTCCCACCCATCCCTTTGTTAGGTTATTCTCCTATTAAGGCTCCTACAGTACCAACCAGGGAAGGCCAAGTCAATGACATGCTTTCCCTAAAGACCTGATATATCTGGAAGCTGAATGTTAGTGAGATAGGAGATTCTTTGGATGCTGTTTGTTAAGGGGAGGGTCGTCCATACATCGAGTTAGTTTACTGGTATATGATTGATCACTTTTATTCAGTTCACAGTGGAAGTTGTGTTAATGTTAGGCTGATCGGTGTATGTGTACAGTATATTATATGTATTTATGTTATATACATAATGTCTACCCTGTGTTCTTAGATGTTTGTCTATGTTTTCCCGTTTCTGTTGTTCTCCTAATTCCTAATGTTTCTGTATTCTTTGTAGCTTCTAATTCTGTTGGGTTTAGACATTTGAGCTGTGAACAACTGCTTTAGATTATATTTTTGATTTCTCTGTTTATGGTGTATGGCTGGCTCTGGGTCCAATGCTTTTTTTTTTATTTTTTTTTATAAAAAAGCAAAAAGGAGAAACATGTTGTATGTCTGACAGATCACTAATGAAATGACTGTGTTTTATCATCTGTTTCAATGGTTTGGCTCAGATATTGACTAAAGTATGTTTTGAAGCTATCTTGTGATGCATACTGCCAAATTCTTTAATCCATGCCTAATAGGTTCGAATGTTTTCAACTTAATTCTTCATAAGTCTTTGTTTTAAAATAATAAGCCAGGGTATGTTTCTCATATCTATCCAAATAGTCACAGTGAGCCTTTTATTATGAATAATGTTAAACTAGAATCTGTTGACCTACTGTATCTAATACACTTTATTAAAGAAATAAAACATGGGTGTCCAGAAGTGATTAAATTTGAAGCATTAATGTTTTTATTACAAATTTTATATAGCAGAGATGACAGCGAAAATATTGGGCAATTTAACTAGTGAGTAGTAAAATATGTACATCGCGACATTGTGCCTGATATTGAATACATCAATATGCATCAATCTAGTTGGGTTTTATGTTGTGAAAACAGAAAACTATTCAGTAATTCTCTTTTCTTCTGTTTAGACATCTTGAGTAAATAGATGTAGTCCATGTGTTGCTGTATACATGAACCGCACATACAGTAAGAAAATGCCTTTTAAAGCACTGTGAGTCAATCTTTTATAATTAATGACCTCTCTGTTCAGTCACAAACCCTACATAAAGTAGAAACTTTATGACTGTACCAAAGTTGCCTTTTCTATGCAAACTCGCAGTAAGCACATTTTTCACCCTCAGCTTTTAAATTGTGCATTCATAATTCTCTTATGACAGGAACAGATGCTTTATCAGTCTTCCTCCATAACATAAATGGTTTCTCCACAGCCTAAATGTTTGCAGTCTACCTTCCCCCCCGTTTTACTGCTAGTAGAGATGTTTTAGAGGAGACAATAAATGCTATCAAATAAATGAGCAAAAAAAAAAAAAAAAAAGCATTTCTGGCTGTTCTAGGTAACACAGGAAAACAAATTGGACTGGCCCACTGGATATGAAGTATCTCTCCTCAGCAGAATTCAGGCTCTCTTCAGGACCTGTCACACATGCTTTCCATATCCAACAATGATAAATACTTTCAATTAAACAATACACAAAAAGAATCTCCTCAGGGGTGGACCTTGTGCAATAAATGGACCAGCCTAGCTTTTGCCAGGAAATTGCCTTCCTCTGTAGCATATCACAATTGTAAAGTTTTGTAACAGGCATGAAACAGAGTACTAAGGTCTGAAATGAATACACTGTGGTGTGGAAAAAAAAATGAGGCAGGACTGAAACCTACAAATTTAAAACCAATCTTTCCATGGCAACTTCTCCAAACATTACTTTGTTTTGGACCAGTTCTCGCTTTTTCCACTATTTCCTTAGAGACTAATAGCCTTGTATATGTGAATAAATCCAATCCACATTATCCAACTATGTATTGAGACGCTGAGTAGCTTGCTATTTCCGAACTCAACTTAAAGACATAGCCAATAACATACTGCTCCTAGTTTTCTTTCTTCTTTTTGTGCTTTCCCTTTTCATTCACTTTATCATAGATTTTTCTCCAAGATGAGAACATTGTAACACCCACTACATGCTGTCTTTTGAAACCACTAAGTCTGAACATTAATTGAGATTCCAGGCTTTTTGTGGTGTAAAAAGCTGACCTGATGAAATACCATGAAGGCTTGTGGAGGTTTAAATTTCTCTCGTCTGTTCGGAATTGCTGGAGGATATTTGTAATGAGAAGAGAAAACTGCACTCAATAGAGAATAAGTGCTCAAGCTTTATGAAGTTTCACCCCCTTGGTCTAATCATGTCTGCATAACTCCACTACATTGTAATGGCACACACCGCTAAAAATAGGCAGTAAGCCTTGTCGTCTAATGTTAAAGGAAACTAAAACACAGAAAAAGTGTTTACAGTAATGTCTCGTGAATGGCATGCAAGCAAACAGTCACAAAAAAGAAAAAGAAAAAACAGTCCCATATTTAAAAAAAAAAAAAAAAAAAAAAGTGCACTGTTCTCCATTAATGGAAACATTTTCTAGAGAAAGAAGGGAATTTTTTTTTTTTTAAAACACTACTTATATTTAAACACAAGCATTACCAGAGGTACTTAGTCAAGAAATCCAAGACAGATATGATTTTCACGAAAGCATTGTCGCATAAGTCATACCAGGCAATATAACAGGATTTTATAGCCACATTAAATGAAAGAAGAGGATAAAATTGGAAACGTTGCTTACCCTTGCTACTGTGTTGTTCACTCACACGCAGCCTGTCCGTCCTCTGTGCAGCGGCAGCAGCAACACAGGAATCCCTGCACTCGTCTGTCTGTCAAGCCCTCAGCAGCTGCCTCTCATAAATCTGATTCTGGATCAGCTCCAGCCAAACATGAAGAGAAGCAACTCAACTCCACTTCCGCCTCTCAACATTCTCTTTTCTCATTCTCCCAATTTAGGATCAACTTTTCGTAGCTATACAACAGATCGGCAGAGCACCCTTTTGAGTATAGTGTGGCGTCAGTACTGAGACTGTGTTACTGAGAGGTTCAATGTGTCTCCACAGGAGAGAGGAAAAGAGTGGAAAGAACAGTCAGATACATGCCGCTGTTCTGGCTCAGACACATCTGTGAGTCACTCTCTAAGCATGAGTTCTGGTTCGCCAAGTGAAGTTTGTGCATCTCTAATAAGGGTCTGGTCTTCCAAATAGCTTTACTGTCTGAGAAAAAGAGCCAGCCCATTGGGAGAGCTGGTGAATGATGAGACAGGTCATTCTAAAACTAGAGGGTATATTAATAGAAGTGTGTGCAATGGGGATAGTATTGGCAGAGTCAGAAGGGTTGTTATGCAGAATTTGCCTTTGTGTTGTCTTTCATGCAGGAGTCTGAATTTCCTTTTCCATACACTGTCAAAAGTGTTGCAGCACAGTGAAAAAGAGTTTTGTCAGATGAAAGAAATACACAAAATAAGGGCTAGCACCAGAATGCTACACAACCCAGAAATAAAATTTGTAATAATGAATAATTAAGTTGATTAAAATGAATTTCATTTGTAATTCTGAGCACTGCCAAGTAATATACTGTATACTGTAGGCAAATTCCATCGTGGTTGGCACAATAGGGTGTAACAATGATACCTTAAAGATCCAGAGTCCCTGGCTCAATCCCGAGCACAGGTTACGGCTTGTGTGGATTTTCACATGCTTTTGTCCTGGTCCTCCAGCCTCTCAAATCCAAAAACATTCTGGTAGGGTGATAATTTACAAAGTGAATGGGGCCCTGTGATGAACTTGCATCCCCCCAATGTGTATTCCTGTATAGGTTTCAGTGTACCCTTGATGCCACAACCCAAACCCAAATCCACCACAACCCTGAAAAGAATAGTGGAGTTACTGAAAAGTAATAGACAAGCAAACGAAAAATATTTCAAATGATCACAAGGAAAATAATATTTTTTAAGTAACCAAGAAATATTTATGATTCCTTAGGGCAAATAATAAAAAGAAATTGATTATGAGCTTTTATCAGATGAATGGGTTTGTTGAATCAGATAAAGTATATCAAATTTGAACAAGACATCTTAGCTTAAAAAATGTGATCAAATGATTGAAAGATAGATTTCCACGAATTACACTAAAAATTAACCCTTACAACTGTAGTCAGTACTACAGTTTATTCTTTTATTCTACTATTATTCTTTTCTAAAGCTTCATTTGAAGCTCTTAAATTTTCTGAAAGTTTGTGACATGAACTCTAATAACGGCAATGTTTATTTTTCAAAGACAGTAGTTGTAGTGTGCGTCCTGGGGAACATTTTCCAGTCAAGCTGGAGGTACCGCTGTGCAATGACAAGTGGAAGAGTTTAAGACATCAATCAATAGCTGACTCTACACATTATCTACTCCTAACAGCCCAAACCCCAAGCCTGGGGCAGGGGGAACAACTGAAGGTCTTCACTTAAGAATAATTTTTTGTCATCGTCTGTAAGTCATAAAGACAGTGTTTATGGCAGTCTGACATTCAACAGCCAACTACAGCCTGCAGCTAAAGACAACAAGTACACACTGAAATCTTAATGAGGACCTTTTACACCAAATGTCCTCTACTTTTCAACACTGTCTAAACAAAGTGACACTTTTACAGTATTGATTTTTTTTTTTAGATTTCACACTCATCTTAAAGCATAAAAATTATTCAAATATTTCAAATCATTCGAAGTATAATATTTCACAATTACAAAGTAATTGAAGGAAGATAAGAAATGAGAAAATACATACTGTAAGCGTTCAGACCCATCACTTAATACGTGGTCAAAGCACCTACGGTATGACAGCCTCAAATCTGCTCGTAAATGATGCTACAAGATTGACACACCTTTAAAAAAAAGGTTTCTTCCATTCTTCTTGGCAGAATCATTCAAGCTCAACGAGGCTGAACAAGCAGCAACAAACAGCATCAGTCCACAGCCATTTTGAGGTCTCTCCAGAGATGCTCTATTGGGTTCAGGTCTAGACTCCATGACTTTCAAAGACTTGTTCTAAAGCCACTCCTGTGTGATCTTGGTGTCATGCCTTGAGTCATCATCCTGTTAAACTATAAATCGTCATCCCATCCTGAAATCCTGAGCACTCTGGAGAAGGATTTTTAGTCAGGAGAGCTCTTTATTTTATCTGCATCAATTAAACCTCTAGAATCTTCCAGTCCTAGTCGCAGAAAAACATCCCCACAGCATGATTCTGTCACCACCATGTTGGACTGTTGGATGGTTTGTGATGTGAAGGTGATGTGCAGTAGTTAAATAGTTTAATCTTTGTGTCATGCCTTTTCTTTAGGAATGGCTGCTGTCTGGTCACTTTACCATAGAGACCTGTAGAGACTTGGTGGCGTGCCACAGTGACGGCTTCTTCTATAAGTCTCCCTATTCCAAAAGGGAACTCTGGAACTCATTTATAATGACCCTTGGGTACTTGGTCAACTCTCTGACTAAGGCTCTTACCACGATTACTCAGTTTGGTTGGGTGGCCAAATCCATGTAAACTGTTAGTTGTTCCAAATCTCTTCGATTTGAGAACTATAGACATTATCATGCTCTTGGGTGCTTTCAACGCTCATGTTCTTGTATCCTAGCCCACAGCCCTATCCCATACATGAATACACACACTTTTGAGACTTAGGCAGTGTTGAAAAGTAGAAGATAACACAAACTAAAAAATGAGCACCAAAGAGTCAGTGCTATGGCGACACCTCAACGGGAGCAGTTGAAAGACTACCAACCCAACCAAAGAGTAATGAAATAAACACAGTCAATATTTGGTGTGAAAACTCTTCACATGAAAATAGTAGTGTTAGATACAGATTTGTGCTGTTTTATAAGCAAAACAGCTGTTAGGTTTTACTGAGTGTGCTGGAGAATATGAGTTCTTCTGGTAACTTTGTCACACTTTCTCCTTTCTATTTTCATGCAAAACTCAGGAGCTTTTTTTTAATCTGACAACTGGTCTATCATGTAACATGCTGCTTTCTTAACAGGCATAAAATATTCTTCTGTAATGTTATTTATTTATTACATTTCATGTTTGAACATTTTTTATGTTTTTTTACATTCACTGTTCAAGATACTAAAAACCACCAAGAATAAGGAGTTATTTTTTCCTGTTTTCTGCCACTGATAGAGAACGCCATCTCCTGATTCATGTTATAATTAGATCTTAAAAACATTATGTCAAAAACAAAACAAAAAAACTGTTACTTGGCTCAGGATATCAATTTTATAAGAAAACTGACTAAAGCAATATTGATGACTGCTGGAATAGGCCTTAATAAATATGCAAGTTTGATTCTGTCAGTTTTCATATAGGGCTTGTTGTCATGTAGATCTAAGAATGTTTCATTTATGTTTAGTCTAACTGCTACAGTAATTATTAAGTAATGCCTAAGAAAGTATTATCCCAGTCATGCAATCTTAATATACCTGACTGTAAACAGTTAAAACTAAACGAACAGGGCATTCTGATAAATAACCTGATGTATGTCCATGCTTCATCAGATGCACAAATGGCGATGCTACGCGCACATGACATGAGCAATGATGCATAAGTGCAAAATGCACATCAGCAAAATGAAGAAAAGATAAGCTCCTATGCTGGAGCTTCTGGTAAATAAATGTATATATAATTTATTTAAATCATAAATCTAAGTAAAATAAATGTATTTATAATAATAGGTAAATAAATCCACCCACCCAGGACACAGATTGTTTGTACCCAAGCAGGATACGCACTAACAGACTAAGGAACAGCTTCTTTCCCAGAGCTGTTCTTCACACACACACACACACACACACAAACACACACACACACACAAACACACACACACACACACACACACACACACAAACACACACACACACACACACACACACA
>JAQMYL010000003.1:10973718-10984220 GCA_030014365.1 Clarias pachynema | reverse complement strand
ATTGTGGCTAGTAAAAAGGCTGAATGGCTAGTGACTCCGGAAATCCACTAGCCACATTGGCCAGTGAGCAAAAAAGTCAAACCCTGTTGTGAACGCATGCCAAAGGCAACGTTCATAGGATGATGCTATCATAGGATGACGCTTTCAAAAACATCTTTTGGTGATTGGAAAAAATTCGTAAACTCGCTTTGCTTGGCTCTTACTGTATGTGACGCAAACAAGTTTTGAATAGCTCAGAGATGTACGTGCAACTTAGCATTCAGTTTAGTTGGTCCGTTTGTATCCTGAAAATGCTTCATATGCTGATGCAAAGTGCTTATAAAATTTTTATTCTTAAGGCAGAAATACGTATGGGAGGGCAGTCGTATGCCTAGGTTCCACTGTATACTGTATAGAAACACATAAAAGTAACAAATAATATGCAGTCTTTTTGGATCTTATGTAACAGGCTAAAACTATTCCCTAAAATTAGGGAATTCTCAACTGCACACATCTTTTTGACCCTCCTACAATAGGTCCTCATGTAAAACCCTCATTTACTTATAATGCAATACCTTTGGTCACCACTTGTCACACCATACACACACTAATGTGTGTCCAAAATGTCTCCATACAAAAGGGAAATTAGTGTATTGATCAAAATGTATTCTCTACATGATTGCCATTTCCTTGTAAAAAACATTCTCATGTTAACACTGTTATTCAAAACTGCATTTTCTTGAAAAGATTTTTGTACTGTATGTTTTTCTGTTATATACACACATACATTTGCTCATGTATAATAAACCACTAGGCCTTTATCAATTGCAATTTCTAACAGGAAACGATGCTGGATGTGTTTATTTGTTGGAATGGACTGTACCTTAATTCAGTACCACTGCATAGGTGTTTAAAAATCCCAGTAGTTATTTACCTATTGTAACTAAATCATTACATCTTTTACAGGGATCAAGTTCATTGTACTAGCAGATCCTCGTCAGTCTGGTGTTGACGCACTTCTGAGAAAGATCTATGAAATCTATTCAGACTTTGCTTTAAAGAATCCTTTCTACTCTCTGGAGATGCCCATCAGGTTGGTGCTATAGTGTTTCATGTATAATTTATTTTTGGACATTCAAACGAAATTCACATGAAAGGAGTATTTATGAAAGACGTTCTATTTTATTTCAGATGTGAACTCTTTGACCAAAATCTTAAGGGCGCTCTGGAAGTAGCAGAGAAAGCTGGTACATTCGGTACAGGCTCCTGAGCAGATGAGCCACGTCCCTGAAACGTTTGATACAACACTGTACAAAGTTCGGCAACCAACTGTATATAATATGGATTGTTTCCTGATGTGAAGATTACCCAAAGCTCTTCACATTAATGATGTGGATTAATCAGCTTGGATAAAAAAATGGTGGATAAAACATAGCTGGTTTGATGGTCTAAATCAGTGGGAGCAGTGAGATCAAATGGACTTTAACACACTTGGTTGGGATGACAGCAGTACTTATTTATTGGTCAACACATTGTTCTGTTTCTTGTTTCTAATTCAACCATGACTGCAAAAGAAAGGGTGCCACTGAAAGATTAGAAATCAAACTTCAGATGTTTGTAACTTCTTTATTTAATATAAATGGTTTCATAATTAAAAAACCTTATTCCATAACACCACAAATAAAGTTATAGTAACAATAAAGAGGTAGAAGTATGTTGAGTTGCCTCAATTTCAATTAGTATTATCAAGCCTGCATATTGAATGCAGAGTAATAAAATATAACAATGCTGGAAATGGTTAGCACTTTTAATGATTACAACTTGAGATGATTCCTTTAAAAAAAAAAAGTTTGTTCTTTATCAAAATACTGATTTTATATTTACATCTCTAATAATATTCACTATGAAACATGGGTTAAAACACAAATGGGCAAATTGGTAAAAACCTACAAATTATACAGCACACCAATCATAAAGCGTTAACATACTTTTAAAAGAATGTGTTTTTTCCATTGTAAGCCCAAAATATGAAGTTAATTGATTCACTGAGTTAAGGGAACTTTAATAAATTCTGTAATTGCATTTATTAAAAAAAACATAGCACCCTTAAAGACTAGATTCAAGGCGATTCAAAAAATCATACATTTATGTCTATTAATTTTACACGGAATAGCATTCTACTTCACATAAAACCAAAAAAAAGTGTTGATTAGAACACTGCTATTGAAAACTCTGTTTACAATTAAGAGAAGCTTCAGAACTGATCAATCAATCTTCTTCAGAGCACGTCCCATCTTGGTTTGGATGTTACGGAAGAGGAAAAAACTAACCGTTGTGACAGCGCAGATTACCTCTGCTACCCAGAATGCTGTATCCCAGCCATAGTGTTTTGCAATAGTGCCAAATGGCAATCCTGACAGAAACCCTCCAACTGGGAAGAAAAGCAAGACAGAACATCACCACAATATATATTTAAGAATTTCCAGGCAACAAATACATGTATAAAACTCCCGTTTTATTCATGAAACTAGCATTCAGGCCCTGGAAATTGAATTGGATTTTTTAGTGACTTCAGTATGTGTTCTTACCATTTGCCATCAAGGCTACAATAGCATGTGATGTTCCACAGTAGTTGGAAGGAGCGCTTTCATTAGCAATGACTCCAAATAGAGCAATTGGTCCATAAGAAGAGAAGCCAAAGATAGCACCCAGAGAGAGAATCCAAACCTGTGTGGTAGTTTAAACAAGTAAACCCTTAATGAAGTGTTTCATGTCAAAGGAGTATGAAATAACTCAGTTTCAAACTATATAAGATATGAGGCAAGTGCTTTTTTTTTTTACTTTTACAACTGTTTTTTTCCCCTATGTGGCATGTGAAATGTGGTGGGAAATGATATCATCAAAATTTGCACTTACAAGGCAACATGAATGTTGCTCTATACACTTTCTGATAATGCATTTGTATTCAGAGCATCATAGAGCATCATGGCACATCATTAAAAAAAAAAAAAACATGTTAAATGACTAAAAAAGTCTTCAACTTACATTTGAACTTTCCTGAGTGACAGTGGTTCGGAAGAGGTACATGGAGACGTACATTCCTGCCATCATTGACAGCAGGAGACCATGTCGTGGGTTACCATATATACGCAGCCCTTGCTGGAGAGAGCAAAATATATGCATGTACAGTATTTGTGTTCTGCATACACACAGTATATATATATATATATATGCATATACTTAGTTTGGACACACCTTCTAATTTCATGGTCTTTCCTGATTTTTATTTCTTTCCACATTGTTTTACAATGCTGAAGGCATCCAAAATATGTACGGTAATAATCTCCTTTGAACAGTTGATAATGATATGATCTATAAAGTCTTCATAACAGCTCTAATTCTAGGTGCTGTTAATTTGGTGATTTCTGGAAACTTGGAAACTCGGTTTCCTTGGTGAGTTTTGGTCTTTCTTTTCTGGGATGGTCTTCATGAGAGCCAGAACTATTCCAGAACACCTGACATGTGTGTCTTAAAATAACAACTGACTATTATTGTTGTTACTTAATTACCTAATACCATGTGTTATTTTTTTGTTGTTGTAGTTTTTAAATAAATCCAGTATTGTTCTAGAATGTAGAAAATAAAACCATAGTTTTGACTGGTACTATAATTTCATTTTCTTTGATAATTTCTCTGAGCCTAATAGTGTGAACTCACCCGTGCCACAGCTCTGTCTGACAGATATCCAGCAGCTAAACTGCCCACCAGACCCCCAATCTCCAAGGCACTCATGTATGAACTGCCTGTGGAAAAAGTCAGACTCATGTCACGTTTTAATCTATGAGACCTTACTGTCAGGGTTGTTGTTTTCAAGTTAAAATATTCACTGTCTAGCAAAAATCTCTCTCACACACACACTAATATTTTGCTTAACTGCCTTTAGCTTTAATTATGCAGCAATGTGGTGGCCAATTCATGTGTGAAATGATTTGTCATGCTCTCAAAACCTCTATTTCACAATCTGAACCCTGAAATATGGCTGTGGCATCCGGGAAGAAAAACTCCACTGATGGGATAACCGTGTAATTCTGTACATTCAGGTAGTCAGCCAAATTCCTTTTATTGCCACATTGCCACAACCCCAGAGCATAGCAGAGGTTTGTAAAGGATGACTCTATGCATGACTTAACAACTATCTGTCCAAATTTTAACATGTTCTTTTTTATTTATTAATTTTTTTGGGGGGGGGGGATTTTTTCCGGATTTTTCTCCCTAATTTAGTCGTGTCCAATTCCTCCCACATTAAGACTACTACCACTCAGTCGGGAGGGCCGAAGACTATCACATGTTTCCTCCGAACCATGTGACGCCAGCTGACCGCATCTCTTTTTCGAACTGCTTGCTCACATACTGTTGGGGCGGCGTAACGCACTCGGAGGACAGCGCTATCCGCTCCTTCCGCTTGCGTGAGCTCACAGACGCCCCTGATTGGCTGTAGAGTCGTGATTAATGTGGGAGTACGACGTACCTCTCATCCCTCCCCTCTGAGAGAGCTCCGCCAATTAGCTCTCTCTCTAGAGGTTACAGAATCACCCGGGAATCGAACCAGCAATCGAACTCCGGATGATAGGGCGAGCACTTTACCACTGCGCCACTCTGAAGCCCTGTTGGACAGTTCTTATTCCAATAATGTATGTTTTCTTTGCTTGATGCAGGCCAATAACTTGACCTTTATGAAACGGCACTATTTTTTCTTTGGCCAGGCAGAATACCAAATACGGTATGTTACTACATGCAACTACAGCAGCCGGAAGGTGCCTGCAAAAGGCTTAAGTGCACTTAATTTTACTTAGCAACATAAATGCCTTGATAAACCAATCCACAGTACCAAGCAATGCAGACTGGCTCTTGTCCTGGATAAGAAAGAGCTGTCCCCAATCTGTGCAAGCGGTCTTGACTCCAAACACCACCAGGTAGCTGAATGACAATAACCACAGATATGGAGACAGAAGGAACTCCTTCAAAGTGCTGTCATCCCTGCTGGAGCCTGAAAACAGTCAAAGTATGAAACATTTATTAAAACCCAATTTATAATCAAAGTACAAATAGATATTCTAAGTTACAAACTATAACTGTTGCAAAGACATGCAATCATTTCTTACTAACGTTTGTTCTATGAACCCATTCAAATTACTCCTTCAGAGATTTCGATAAATACTCCTAGTAGCAGATAACCACACAACTACTAATTGGTAGGCCCAGCTATGATTGATAAAGATTTGGAACTAGATGATTAAATCAGCATACTTTGAAGCATATCTTAGTACAGATAAGCATGTCTGTGGTATCTGAACAGATGCAACAAATGTGGTATTACACTGGTTGCAATGGGCCGTAGTCTAAGAAGCAACCTGCAGCCAAATTCTACATGCAGTTATTCTAAGAAACAGTATTCACTTTGACAGTAAGCTGATCACAGTTAGGAATAAAAAAAAAAAGTGAGATTTAATCTAAAATGCTTAACCAGTGAGCAAATAAAAGATCTGCTATAACACAGCTTCTGTGAGTGAGCAGTGACCTCACTCTGATACACTGATACATGCTGTCCATGTTTACCTCACATGAGGGACACAAAGGTACAGAGTCCATTACCCAACTGCGCAAGATCACAGATCTTTCATACGGAAAACAATGAATACAAAATAGACCCTATAAAATCTCTCTGTCTTTTCTTTTTTTTTTTGCACAACACACACTTCATATTATTTCTTGCAAAGTGCTGATCTATAATCTAAAGAGATGCAGTATCAGGAAGTGACCAGGTTTTAGTGGCAAGCTGCTCTTATCAACTATTTTCTGCTGAAAGGCGATAAAGATTAGAAATCCCCTGCATCAGTTACACAGGACCAGTTCTTAATTTAAGCAAAGAACAGTAACACACTTTCACAATTGTTCATGTATTTGATATGAGCAGACAAAAATGCTTAAACCTGCTTTGCCTTTCTTTGCTTTAGCCTCTATATTGGGCAGTCCAACATCTTTAGGCTCATTCTGGATGACCAGGAGACAGAAGACTGACATGACCACACAAATCAGGCCAGAGACGGACAGAGTAGACCTCCAGCTGTAGCTGTCAGCCAGAAGCGTGGCAATGATTGGCCCCAGTCCACCAGCCAGGTTCATACTGCAGGACAGCACTGCCCACCATGTGCCAAACTGAGACGGCTCGAACCACTGGAGAAAAAAAGAAAAAAACACACAGTCACAATGAGAAATTTAAATAATTGTCATACTCAAAAACTCGATAAAGGCTTTCAAATCACTACAAGACTCCTTTTCTTCGTTAAACCTTGGACTTAAAACTTTCTCTTACCTTACATTCATTGGTCATTTTTATCAGTTTTCACATGGCATGCATTTTTCATGTACAGTATACAGTTACTGACATTTACCCATTTGTTGCTATAGACACACATTGTGCGATCATGTTAGTGCTGTGCTAAAAACAGTCCACCACATAAATAATATCTGAGCAGTTCTGGACATCATCCATTACTGGATAGAGTTAAGAGGGGGCTGACAAGCTGTGTGTAGTAAGGGTGTAACACAATACCTTTAACAGTGCTCCAAACATCAGTTTCTGTATTTGATTTAAACATGAGGGGAGACTTTATAAACCTATATTTTTATTTGCATGTGAAACCCATCCCTGTGCTTAAAGGAAATAAGGAAAATAACTAAAAATATGGGCTAAAAACAGCCCATGTCTGCTGGGTAAACAAAGCATTCAACAACAAAATATTACAAAAAATAGCAATATATCCAACTTCTGAACATTTACAGTTCCACAATTGCAACTCTAGTTAAATAAATTGCTGCTAGTCAAAGTGGGGTCCTACGGTATTCAATGGCTCATTATAATGCATGTTTCTTTCTTTCTTTTAATAATGATAGAGGACATTCAATCAGAATTAATATTCAAGTGACAGCTCTCGAGATAAAATCACATTTTACACAATTCCAGGCCAGTTTATATACTGTAAAAGAGGTTAAAAAGGAAGTGTTTACATAACAATACTGGAGCATAGTAGTGGATAATGGACACTGTTTAGAACATCAAAATAATGTATTTGTATTCAATTACATCACTGCTTCTAAACAGGTTGTCATACCAACAGTAACTGTAACTACTGTTCTTGCATGTTTTCAGGAAGGTGTGTGTATTGGGTGTGGATATTTCCAAGAGTAGATGGGGTCCCAAAAATTGTCTGTGGCAGAACCTTAAACTGTCAAGGGGCCCAAAATTTCTATTTCAGCTTCTGACTGACAAAATGACTAGGTTGTGCCTAATAAACATAGAGAGCTAAGTATAGACAATTATTATACCTTATATTAGTAGATCTAGAAAAGATCCTAAAACAGCAATGGCACTGTTTTGCCAGTTTATCCGTGATGATCAGTGATCTACTTTCCAAAGTCCATACCTTACGAAGCACTTTTCCACATGGTGGCCACCCAAAGCCCTGTCCAAGTCCATTCAGGAACCAGAGCACGGAGAACATGAACACAGTGGAGGACTGTGCGAACAGAACGTTGATGCCACCCACCATGAAGAGGCCAATGGAGAAAAGCCATCGTGCGCTTATTTGATCTGAGAGCACCCCACTTATGAACTTGCTGATAGCATAGGCCAGAGATTGGCTGCTGGTGATAAGACCTGTAACATGCAAACATAAAACAAAAATTCTTTATGATGATTTGTCTTCAACAACCAAACATCAGAGATTGATTGTCATGATGGAAAATGGGATCCCAGCCCCACTATAGGCTTTAGTAGATAACATTTACTAGTAAACCACATAGTTGTGGATATATTTTAATTGAGAAATCGTAGCTGTATACAGGATTAGTGCAAGAATAACGACTTCAATAAAACTGTGATCCTACCCAAGTCATCTTTATCCAACTTGATCTCTTGCATTACAGAGGGCATTACAAAGGAGAATGTCTTCCTGTTGAAGTAATATAATGTATAGCCCACAAACATGGCAAGGAAAATGGTAGTCCGGTAGTAGCCATATCCAGACCTTGCCATACTGCTTTTGAATTATCCAGCAACAATGAAAAGTAAGTCTTTCGGGAACGTTTTTAGCCAAACACAGACGTTAGTGTTCAGCTTGTTTAGCACAGGGAGATGAACTTTGCATCAGGATCCACTGATCACTGCAGAACTGGTAGGATGAAGAGAAAAAGTTGCAATCAATAAAGAGGTTAATGGTCAACCTGGAGGTGTCCTGTCCCACTCGTCCAACAGCCAAATGCTGTAATATTGCCTCAATTGTATCAGACCAAAATCTAGCATGAATGTACTACAAGTATATTTCGTACTCACGCACACCTTTTTCCAGCTCTACACCTCCTTCACTGAAATGTTGTCCAATTTTGGTGCAGGCCTAAAGTTCAGCATGGGATTTTATTAATGATAAGCTACAGCTCAGAAGATTAATGATTTACCCTGCGGTCCAGCCTTGCTATGGGATAGGCCTGAACTTTGGGGCGTGAAATAGAGCAACACTTCAAGTAATTGGTCAGCTTTAAAGTTTAGAGCTGACGTAACATTTCTTTTCTTTCTTTTAATATGGACTTTAATAAAGGCTTTAATAGAGGAGAAAATTTTTAACATCTCAAAGCCTCGTAGACTGGTTGCACTGTTAAAAACAAAAAAAGAGCAAGACCCTCTTTACCCGCGCACCATTTTCCAGGGACACTCAATCTCATATTAATTAGAAATTCAATAGCGGAGACAGAAAACACTGGACTCAAAGTACCAGAATGCAATGCATGCATATAATACAAATGACTTATGTATCAAGCTTAATGGCACTGACTGTGGATTTAGCATGAAAGTTACAACTGTGGAGCTATATTTGTTTGAGCAGCATGTACTGTACAGAAGATATGAGAGATCTGGAAAGACTAAAGCACTGCATTTCTCTTACTAAGCAGAGATGAAGCAAGTGGAATTATTATCCATTATTAATACCTCCAATATTAGTGGAAAGTTGAAAGGGATTATGAGTTCTGTGAGAAACTGTTAATCAAAAGGAAGCACTTTAAATAATTATGTCAGAACTGAATTATGAAACTAGTCTTGTATAACTCAGAAGAATGTTAGCTTCTGAGAGTATCAAGTGTGTATGATACTACCAGAAACACCAATGAGCTTATCATACTGTGCCTTTTAAGACTGCCAGACGTACTCACGAACAAAAAAATTTTATATAATGTTTTTGTTTTTTTCCAGTAAAATCAGACCAAAATTCATCCATCCTAAATCCACCCTTTTGTCTGAACTTATTCCAGGTGCCAAAAGAGAGACTGAGCTGGTCAAATTGGGTGATCATCTTTACCAGCGGAAAGAAACGTTGAATTACGTTCAAGTTATTTTACAGGGGAAAAAATCATGACCAAATAAATCAGATAACTACTTTAGAAGACTAAAGAACTGAAATAATTAATCAGCTGCCAAAGATAGTTCAGCAGTTGGCCTGTCTGTGATCAGATGGTAATTACAAGCATTAATATGCCAGTTATTTAGAGTGGATTTAAACTTTAATGGTAAGGGAAACCTGGCAAGTAAATGTGCATAAAATAAGAGAGAGAATGCCTCCTTAAAGACCTCATATGATAAATCTTCATGCACCAAATTAACCACTGATCTGAAATGCATGTTGTTAGAGGAGGATCCATAGAGAGCTCCATTTTATTTTTTGCAGTATACGTGGCAACATAAAAGTCATCACTCCCGAAACGCAATAATCTTTTCAACAACAACCTGTGGTTTTACATGATTAATTATTATGCCATGCAAATTACATAAAATGCATAATATACAATAAAGCAAAGTACGATCTTATTGTACCGGTTCAGGAATCGAATACTTCCGTGAAATAAAAGTTACCTCGAAGGTGACATTTTGAACCATAAACCTCCTCGGAGCTTCAACACTCACGATTATAAATAAACTCTTTGTGGTGGTTAAACCGGTTACTGAACAAACAACTGACGGATTTTAGGTTCCCAGAACTGTCACAATGCTGTCGCGCTCCCATTTCATTCAAAATTCTGATGCATCATGGGTAATGTATTTCGGTGAGTCATTGGCGAACAACAATTCCTGTTACAATAATGCTACATTTTAGGGCTGTTTTGAATGGTAACAGAAGGTTAAAACCGTGACAAAAACACACATAACCTTACGAATCGCCACAACATATTCCAATATATATATATATATATCATGGTTTACTTATGAAAAAGTACTTCGTTGTATTTGGATATTGCATAGAATAAAAGATTTAAAAGAGAATAATGTCGACTTGTTAAACAGTAAAACATAAATACATAAATACATCTGCAGATTGCAACAAAACAGTAAATAGGGTTTACAGCGCACACTATAGTCTATAACAACAAATGAATTGAAATAAATGAGCGTGCTGTTTGTGCAACAGCGCGACAAA
>JAQMYL010000003.1:10953621-10973279 GCA_030014365.1 Clarias pachynema | reverse complement strand
TTGTACGCCATCAGGTAAAACATAGGCTACATTTGCTTTGCATTGTCCCCACCTGATGACAGTCATACAGTATGATGTAATTCCATATTAGATTCGTCATGAATGTGAGTTGTTGTTATTCAGCCTGTTCTATATATCTTAACTTTGAGCACCCGCCCATTTAAACGTCTCTGCACGGCCCTGATATATATATATATAATCACACTCACTTTGTTTAATGTTTAAACAAATTAATCACCATTAAGTCTACAATAATAAAAAAAAACATTAATTTCTAATTTTGCCTCAGCCCACCTTGGGAAAAACAATCAATTTTGGTATGGTTTCGACTTGATGCAGAGGTAAATGCAGTCAGTCTGTAAAATAAATACATTAATAAATGATATTACAAAGTTTTAAGATTTAGTTTTGTAACACACTAACAGATGGCATCACCAGGCTGCACGCACAGTCAGTGGGAGCACCGACCTTCAAGTCAGCGTACCAAAAAACATCATCCTGTGTACATCAAGAGCTTTGCAGCTAGTGCTACTCTGACCATGTGCATTACCACTTCTGCTATTTCATCAAGGACAGCAAGTTGTAATAAAGAGCGACCGAGAAATTCTGCCTGAAACTGGACAAATCTGCCACAGATGATTGACACGATTTGGCAAGTTCATGGCGATGTTGCAATGAGTCGTTCAAGGTGTTTTGAGTGGCACACACATTTCAAGAATGGAAGAACATCAGTGGAAAACAACAAGAGATCAGGAAGACCTGCAACGAGCTCAGCCCCCGAAAATGTCAAAACTATTCGGTAACTTGTTTGCACATTGTCGGTGTGTTATATGGAAGTCATACAGTTCAGGTAATGTTCCTGTGTGATTTGAACATGCACAGTGTTGGAGACAAGTGTGTTCCCAGGCTACTGAACCATGAGCAGAAGGAACATTGTGGAACGTCGTGCATTATCTCCATGATTGAAAAAGGTGAGGCAGGTCCACAGACGACAGAGAATAGGTACAGAAGATGGCAAAAAAGATTCTGGTAGCAAAGAATTTACCAGAGAATCTGATAGAATCTGGTAAAACCAGCTTGCGTTTTCCCTCACCATACCCTGAAGCCCATAGTGGTGAACGTCATGAAGCAGAAATATATCGACTACAAGTCGCCCCAAAGGTTGTAGACATTGTGCATTGTACATCAAGAATTTATCTATCTCTACTGCCAGGTTTTAAGGTATCTGAGGGAGGACATAAGGCGTCTAAGAGAGGTGAAAACGACCAAATCTGGGTGCACAAATTGTATCCCCTTGTATGTAAGTTCTTCACAATTTGATTAAGCTTTTGGATAGTTAATCGCCATATCTAAATGGACACAAGCCTAATCAAGTCATGGCAGTACTTGACACTGTACAGTTGCTTATTGTAATAATGTATTTATTAAAGATTTTGATGTTTTTGTGATATCTGAGATTGTCCCTAGCCCATGCAGCATTAATGTGTAGCTGAGAAACACCTTTACAGAACTCATGTACTAGCCTTGTTTGAACAAACAACAATATAATATTGTAAACTGCAGTATAACTGTAAAATCCTCATAAATCAAGGATAGCTGAAGTTAATTATGAGCTTGTAAGACTAATAAACGTCATTTGTGTACATAAGCTCTGTACCTTCCTGAGTTGCAGCTGAATCTGTGTAGTAGCTTTGTGACTGTTATTCGGAATATACAATAATTATTTGGGGCTTGAACTGAGGGCAGTGCAGGAAGTATCATATCACCCAGATTTTGATATTCATCTTGTAGTTTATAATCTATAATTGGACAATGATTGTGCCCACACCACCCTTCAACAGGGACTGTAGCCACAGTTGTTGCAGGTGGCCTTGGGTTAATATAGACATTGCCCGCATTATGTTACTTGGATTAGTCATAGTTCTGTACTTGTTTTTTGGGGCTGCTGTTTTTTCAGTATTGGAGAGAACATCTGAGCTTGAAGCACATGAGAGATGGAATAAAAAATTAGCTGATTTTGAACAGGAGCACAGTGTGAGTCTGGAGGACCTACATGCTCTGTTAAAAGACTATGAGGAGGCTAATAGTGCAGGGGTTTGGGTGCATGGTCAGAAAACATTTTGGGACTTTCCTGGAGCCTTGTGCTTTGTTGCAACCGTTATATCCACTATCGGTAAGTATATAAAGTAATTTTACAAATAATTGTTGTGTGAATAAATTATGTATATATTTTATATTTGTAGATGATATATAGAGCATATTCAAGCTAAAATTGCCATTATGAGGTATCAGAATAGCTTTAAAAATGGCTATTTCATTCAATCAGCCTTTTTTAATACACTAAAATCTGCCTACTATCTAATTTTGCTTGATGAGCTGAGAAAGCAGTTACCCGTATTTACACTGCTTCATCTTAATTTCCTTCACTCAACACCACCTTTATCTGTCTTCCTTCTAAAGCTGTGAACCTTAGAGGTATTAGATTCTGTGTATAAAGAATATTCCGGTGTTCTAGATAGATTTAGGATCTACTACATATTTAGAAAGGTTATATAGCGTTCACAGGTTAATTTGCAGGATACATTTTAAAAACACCCCTTTGTACTATGGAAACCCTCTGATTTGTGTGTGTGTGTGTGTGTGTGTGTGTGTGTGTGTGTGTGTGTGTGTGTGTGTGTGTGTGTGTGTGTGTGTGTGTTATGGAGTGGCACGGTGGTGCAAGGGGTAATGTTTCTAATATTAAAATCTTATTATTATTATTATTATTATAGGATATGGACTAGCAGCACCGACCACCACCTCTGGGAAGATCTTCCTCATTTTCTTTGGACTGATTGGATGTGCAGCAGCCATCCTTTTTTTCAACCTCTTTCTGGAACGTATCATCACCCTTATAGCACACACACTGAGTAAATGTTATGAGCAAAAATTTCATAACAGCAGGCAAAGTGTTGCTAAGTCTCATCTCACCACACAACCAGGTGGAACACCAAGTGGGCAGGAAGGTTGGAAGCCTTCTGTTTATCATGCAACACTGATTTTGGTGGTGGTTTGTTTGCTTCTAGGATGTGCTGCATCAGGATTCTACTCTGCTGTGGAAGGTTGGAATTACTTGGAGTCGATATATTTCTGCTTCGTGACCTTCACAACTATGGGCTTTGGGGACATGGTGAGCGGACAGCGAGAGTACTTTGAAGCAAGCTGGTATTACCAGATTGCCAACATCTTAACAATCTTTATTGGTGTCTGCTGTACCTATTCTCTCTCTAACCTCATTGCTATCATGATGAAAGGAATGCTGAACTGGATCTTGGATAAGGTGTTGTTTTTGAGTTGCCGTTCAGAGACCATGTGTCTTAATGTTGAAGAATCTTATTCTCAACAGCTTTCAATTACTTCCAGCTGTTTTAGCCAACACTGGAGCTGCCATGTGGTGAAGTTCAGCACAGATAAATGCAAATGTGCTGGTTCTGCATTACAGACTGTGTGCCAAAGTGAGATGCACGTCACAGGAGTAAATGTTATCTGTGAGGATGTATCAAGGCATAACATGACAGAAAATTCACTTCATGTAACCAGTGACTGTTCACTTTGTCAAGACAATAGTCTACCTATAAGTGGTATATCCATATTAAATGACTATATGCAAGAGACAAGCATTACAAGCTAGTCATGTACAGCTCCACTGTGAAAGCAAACACTGTTTCATGAAACATGTGGTAAAATCATCAGGGTGTGACTGAAGAGGACTTATAGTTTTTATATAATCAACTATTTTAGTCTATTGTAGAGTGCATATATTGGACAGATAAATTGGCTCAGCTGTCTGTTTTGTATTTTCACATCATCCTATTTCTATCGAGTAGAGGGAATTGTTTCTCTTATTAATTTAATAAAAATATTAAAACACTTAAAAGGCTTACATTTTGATTAGGCCTTTAGGGCTTTCTCATTTTCTAGCATTGTATGCTATATTTTTTTCTTTAAAAAGATCTACCCATATAAGATGTATTCAAGCAGAACTCCAAAGCTGATAATTGGTTTAATGTGCTTTAAGTACACTGATAATGATGATAAATTACTTAGTAAATGGAATGTGGTTTCAGTGCAGTTTTTGCCTTTTATACGGTATCTTACAAAAGTGAGTATACCCCTCACATTTCAGCAAGCACTTTATTATATGTTCTCAAGGAATAGAACTATAGAAATACAAATTGGACATACTTTAGAGTAGTCAATGTGCTGCTTGTATAGCAGTACAGATTTACTGACCTCTAACAATAACTCAACATGCAGACTTTATTGACCTAAATAACTAGCAACAAAAATGTGAATAAGTGAACATGTCAAAACTGTGTCCTCCAGGTATTCTGGTTTTCCCTAGATTAGGTGATCTGGCATTCCCAAACTTCCTGTAGTGTGTGTGCGCACGGGAGCCCCTAATGCGGCCCCAAAGTCTCTTGGAATAGGCTGCAAGCTCCCCATGACCCAGTACAGCAGGATTCAGACAGTAAGAGTGACAGGTCTATCCGGACCCTGATGCTTTTCTGTTAAAAAACTATATATATATATACCAGTAATTCAAGATTCAAGATTCAAAGAACTTTATTAATCCCAGAGGGAAATTGCTAATTCCCTAGAGGTAGGAATGGAGAGTGTTGGGAAGAAAATGATTGTCACATGGCACAGTCATGTTGGAATAATAAAGGGACTTCCCCGAAGTGTTGTCACAAAGTTGGAAGCTTAGCATTGTCCAAAATGTCTCATTATGCAAAAGTAAGTTCACCCTCACTATGGATAATAATTAACAGGTTAGGTCAAATATTTTTGGCCATATATTGTGTATTATATTGTAATTATCTTATTGTATTGTATATTACCCCCGCCCCCCGCCCCCTCCCGCGTGGTGAGTGAGTGAATGAGTGATTGAGTACTCCTGCTAAGCAGTGTAGACCATGAATGTATGAATGAAAGCTTTTGCATGACTTTAAAAGTCTGTAGTTTGTAAATGTTATGTCTCTCATTATTATTATTATCATTATTAACGCCTTCAAAGTTGAATGACGTCAGAATGTATGACGTAATCTAGTGGCGAGATACGCTATGAAAGAGGGCGGATCACCTCCTCCTCTCCCTCCCCCCCCCCCCGGGTTGCGGTTTGTCGGCGGAGTGCTGAGGCTTCACATCGGTTTCCGGTCCAAGATTTCAACACATTAAGGTTAACCTTAATATAATACCTGTCCCGGATAGAGAAAGGCTCGTGATTTATTTATTTTTTTCGTGAGAACTGATTTTTCCTGCAGATCATTCCTGAAACAGAATGGTAAGTAAGAGCTAACGTAAAAAAAAAAAAATTTGCTTCTCTGCAAATTGCAAATGAATGTCTTGTGATAATTCAGGATTGGAAGAGAAAACCACCAAAGCAGAAAAGCAGCATCACAGTTGCATTAAGATTAAGCGTGTATTGAGTGTTATTAGTGTTGCACTGCGTTCCTGGGGTGAGCTGGTTAGAGCTACGCACACCGAATATGAATATGGCTGCTTTGGGCTTCCAATAGGGACGACATGTTATTAAGCAAGCTATTAATTAACTAGCTAACCAATCAACTAATGCTAGAAGTCTGGGCACCTAGATAACATTTGTAGCTGCATGCATTCATTATGACTATTCACTTAATGCTGCTAGCTTAGGTTTAGGTTAGCCACAGCTAATTGTACGTGCTGTTTGCTCTTTGCCTTTAGGAGAGATTGAGAGGAGGGCGGGTTAATAACAGGTGGCACAAAAATAACTTGGTTCAGTTTAGTTCAGCCCGACTACAGCACGAGGTTAACTGTTAGCATGCTAGCTTTCTAGAAATTTCCACCGGTCTGATTTTTGGGTAAGCTTCCGCTCTGTTTTTTTTTTTTTTTTTTTTTTAATGAATTACACCAGTCATTCCTGGGACATATCACTTCTCCCTGCTAAAGTTGGTTAAAAAAAAAAGATTTTTCAAACGTACTCGTATTCTGCACAACATAAACTAGTGTGAATTGAAATAGCTCTCTCTCAGCTCTGCCCCCTTCCTCCTCCTCTTCCTCCTCCTCCTTTTTCCCTCTGCATTGAACCAAATCATCCGCAGCACCCCGACACAGGATCTGCAGTAGAGGAATAAACACAGCGGCTGCCTTTTAGAGCTGGAGATAACTCGTTAAAAAATGGATCCGAGTTGATAAAAAAAATGTCTAATTCTCTCTTATGTCAGTCTTACTCACACTAGGTTATGTTTAACGTCTTTCTAACCTTCTCCTGATTTCCCGGATGTTTGTGTGTTATTTTGTTATGCACACCCATACACTACATGATTGACATTTCTTTGTAAAAACACACACACAGTTGTCTCTCCCACTTACGGTGAGGTCATGTTAACACTCTTGGTATTCTGCATGCAACTGCAACTCTGGATGCATTTCCTTAAATAATCTTTGTGCTGTATCTGTTTCTTGTATGGTACACCGTGGCCTTCAGGTGACCCCACAGGTAAAAATCAAGTGAGTCTGGCAATGCCAGCGGAGAAACCTCTGGAAACGGTTGATTTGTGAAGGCTCTGGACACCATGTTGTACACAAATATTTTGTAGATATTCTAGTTTGAATTTTATAGCTTGTCACTTCTGTGGAAAATAATTTTTCTATCTTTTGCTGAGTCATTCTGTACAAGACTCCAATTGATTGCTATTGAGTGTGTGTGTGTATTGTGCCCAATTTCAGGCATGTTAGGTGTTGTGGAAACCAATCAAGCATTTAAACATGCTCTTGTTATGACTGTGTTTCAAAAGGTAAAACACTCTATTGTCTAAAGTATGAGAACACCAGACCATAACACCCTTATTTGAGTCCACAAACTGTTGCCACAAAGATGGAAGAACCCGCTTGTATAGGGCCAGGTTGTTGTACAAAGGGGCGTTTAAGTCAAACCGGGACTTGTCATCTCAGGAGTGGAAGAATGAAATTGTAAAACCGATTGACATTTACGCAAGACCTTGAAGCACAAGACAGTGATGAGACTCTTTGTCGCTATAAAATATTTGACTGTAGCATTGAGATTCTTCACTGAAAGTACGAGGACCAAACACGAGGACATGCGTTTCCATGACTTTGTGGAAAGCGTGAGCTCCTTGAAGACACAGATTGCTAATGCTGGGATGGAAGAACTTCAGTGTCCTGCATGGGGACCTGATCTCAATGACACTGAAGTTTTGGTGAACTGAATCATTGCCTGGAAAATGCAAACCTTGCTAATGCACTTATGATAAATAGGCACAAGTCTACTCTTTTCACAAGAGTGGAGGAATGTTTGATAGCAAAGAGGAGACCAACGCCATGCTATGGTATTCGAATGGACACACATTCTGCATACTTTTGGCCATTTAGAGTTCATGACCTAATGCTTAAAAATGTGGTTTTCTGCCCACATGCAATTTGTACCTGACTTTTGTCCTAACAATGTTGGTCTAGGGGTCACTTCAGTTAAATTCAGATGTAAAAGTGATCAGCTTCTTCAAGGACTTTTCACTTTTTACTTCAGGTTTCACAAAAATTTTGAGGTCTGTAAATTTGGTATTCAGTGCAGTTGTGAACACAACCTTCTGGATGTGCTTCAGGCTACACTTTCACAGTAAAGAGTGTATAGCTATATATACAGGAAGACTATGGAGTATTGTTCCATTGCGTTGATCTTCATAGTTTAGATGCTACAAATGTTGGGTCCAGTTATTGCATGCAGATTAAATGGCTTGTGTGTGGAAGAGCACCATCATCTGATACGATGCTGTTTGTGGCATGTGAGACAGGTGCCCCTGAACTGAGACTATAGTTGTGTTCAGTTGGATGCAAAACAGTCTGGTCCAAAGCTAATTGTGAGCATGATCATTCCATGCTGAAAGGGGACATCTGCTACACACACATACACACATCAGTTGGAATGTGCATCTCTGATGTGCAGGACTTCAGCCATTAAAATGCTGTTTAATCTCTTTGATTAACATCTAGTTAGTCTAGGGAAAAGGATAAACAGTTGCAAGAATGCTATTTCCTATTTACCTACTAACTTTTAGTGTAGCGCTACAGTAAACATTTGCACACTTGGCTGCATTGCTTAGATCTTCATAGTTTAACTACTGCAAATGCTTGTTCAGTTGTGTACAGATTGTATTTGTCACGTCTTCAGTCGTGTCATATTTGCAATTCAGTATAGAATGCCAACACCAAATATAAGTTGTTTCTTAACTACAAACACTTCAAAGAGCCAGGCAGTAGCGTCTAGATGATGGAAAGAAATGCATGGTTGCTTTGGGCTGAAACATAGAAGTGTGTAACTAAGTAAAGAGTGAAGCCATCCAGTTTTAGAAGCTGATTAATGAACTGTCATAGAAAAGTGCTATAATTTTACATGTGCTACATTGGTGACCCTCTTAGTGGCACTCTCTAATTATACCCAGAGTAGCTATTTTCAGACCGGAGAGAATTTTTACATGTCCTTCATTACATTCAGAGTTGTACGTGTGTGGGAGTTCAGCATAACTGGAGTCCAATAATGACACTGCATTATCATTTTGTCATTGCTGCAGGCGGATCAGCTGACTGAGGAACAGATTGCAGGTAAGTAGACTCTCCATTCTGATGCCTTCTTATGATGAAGATTGTGGTTTTGTTTTAAATTTCTTTGGTTTTTCATAAACACACACAGGAACAAGTACACTGTTCTGCTTTGAAATTGGTGACTTTCTTCCAATAAAATAATTGCATAAAGTAGACTATTAATGAATACTGCATTGTAGTATTTTGTTTTGGTTCTTATAAAAAAAAAAAAAAAATCATTCAGATTTTTACATATATTTTATACCAAAGAATATTTGTCAATTTATGCTCCTTAAAGAATAGTTTAATGTATTATTGTCAGTCTGTCACATTCTCTTTAATTAATATATTCCTTTCGTATTTACAATAAAAAAACAGTAAGCTATATATCTCTTACTATATGACTTTTTTTTTTTTTTTTTCTCAATAAGAGTCTTTCATATTCTTTGTCGCCGAGTTATCACAATTAAAATACTATCTTTAGTGTTTGTTGGTACTGTGATTGAAGGTTTAATCTAATCCACCAGAGTTCAAGGAGGCGTTTTCCCTCTTCGACAAAGATGGCGATGGCACCATCACCACCAAAGAGTTGGGAACTGTGATGCGTTCGCTTGGCCAGAACCCCACCGAGGCCGAGCTGCAGGACATGATCAATGAGGTCGATGCCGATGGTAAGAATACAGTAACGGTTCAGTGCACATGCTACATGCTACCATCATCTAGCTGGCAAGATGTGTCGCGTCTCAGCTTTATTCAGATTGCAGTACGTCTCTAGGTTTGCTGTAGTGATGCCAAAGTCTAGTATTTTCTCAGGCAACGGAACAATAGACTTTCCAGAGTTTCTGACCATGATGGCCAGGAAGATGAAGGATACAGACAGCGAAGAGGAAATTCGAGAAGCCTTCAGAGTCTTTGACAAGGTAAGTGTATACCATGAGCTAAAAGCTTACAAGTACCTTACTAACCTTTAAAATCGTACTTTGATGTCCGTGACATCCATTCTCTCAGCATCAGGTTGGTTAGTGATGATATTTAAGAGGAATCTCACCAACACATGATACATGTTTTTACACCTTGTTTTAGCCAACTGGAAAAAAGTCTGGTTTTTGGTTGTAGTCGCAATTTGTTCTGATTTCTCTCCTCTCAACCCATTTCATCTAGGATGGAAACGGCTACATCAGCGCAGCTGAACTGCGTCATGTCATGACTAATCTTGGTGAGAAGCTGACAGACGAGGAAGTGGATGAGATGATTCGAGAGGCTGACATTGATGGTGATGGGCAGGTGAATTATGAAGGTAAGTGTGTTGTGTCTGGCACACTGTCTTCTGCCAGGGCTGCATTAAGGGTTTTTGCTTACAGTTGGCATCAGTGGTTAGGCCTGTCAAAAAGGCAGAGAATTGTCATCATAATTATTGCAGCCAACCATTTAATTGTCTTTTTCTTTTTAAATGTTGGACATTTATTTAAGTACAGTATAAGCCTGATAATTTAACAGCAATATATTGGGTGGAATATATTTCACAAAGTCCAAGCCATGAAGAAGATGCTAGCAATCATGTTGTAAGCCACAGTACCAACTCGCATTGACTGGAAATTCTACAAACAATAAAGTGTTTTAGCCAAAGAAATCCTGGGCTTTGTGCTGGACAATGTACTTTTCTTTCACCAAAAAGAAATGTGGTTCCCAAAGAGGGAGGTAATTATTATCAATGCTTTCCTTACTATCTGGAAAGCGAATGTGATTTCTCAGGCTTGTTGAGGGGAGTGACATCTGTACCTGGTAGTGGTGGCCCACTTCAATGATGTCAAGTTGTTAATTTGCTGATTGTGGTTCTTCATGATGCTGTCACCCACCACTACCCACTCTTCTGGATGCTTTTTTTTTTTTTTTTTTGCTGCATCACTGAATTCTTCCCACATTGCACATAATTTGGCAACTAACCACGGCCTCATGATGGCCATTAAGACCGTTTTATGCTGTTTTGTGCTACTACACTGTGAGGGCTGTGACCTAGCACTGTTAAACTGCAAGAACTTTTAGAAAACAAATCTTGCATGACGTTGGGTTTCAGCTGTACTATTTAAGTACTTTGTAAGACTTTATTTGACTCCCCAAATTGTTTTTAATCCTATTGAATTAATTTTCATTAAAAGTCATGTAAAATGTTTTCTTAAATCTGATTATCAGCCTACAGTTTAAGGTGTATAAACTCTCAGATCAAAAGTTTTATATTAACTATGGAAATTCTGAACTGATCACTTATAATCTGTTGCCTTTTTTCCTGTTTCTTTCAGAGTTTGTGCAAATGATGACCGCGAAGTGAAAGATGTCTTCCATTCTGTCTCTCTTTTACATTGCTTGTCCTACTAAGATCACTCTGTCTTTAGAAAATAACAGATCAGAAGTTTACTTCAGTGAAAAATCAGAATTTCAAATTTCAAAGACACCAACTGAAATAGAACTAAAGCGTAATTTGTTGGGGGAAAATTGCAGCGTTGTTCCAGCAGATGTGACTGGACCAAGTATAACTGCATGAGCCTTTATGGTGCAGAATTCTTTATATCTAGCATATTTTGACAACAGTGGCACTCCCAAGTCAAAAATGAAACAACATACATGTGTAGGATGTGGTGAACATTTCTCTTCAAATATGAGTAAAATAACCAAATTAAACGCGGTAATTGTTATAAAGGATCAAAATGATGCATTCAATTAGAAAACAATTGCATGTGCCCTTTGTGGTGAAGTCATGCTTTAACTCCAACTCTGCTGCTCTTTTCTATCCTAAAAATTGAAAGGTAGCACAACTGGATGTATATATACACAGATACTGTATTATACGTCATAATATGTACGTAAACATCCTCAATTTATGTAACACTGAAGTGTGGTGGATACTGAGCTGAAATTTCATGTTGGCCAGCAGCTAGATCTGACCGGTTTTGTCTTTGTGACAGGCTGTAGTTATATGTGCTGGCTAAAACCTTCCTACAAGCACTGATGTACAGTATAAAGTACATAGACTAAAGAACTGAATATAGGTTGACTAATGTAAATGAAAATGTGGAGAAGTCATCAATGCTATTTCAGTGTTAAGCTTTTTAAATGTATCGTTTTTCCACTGTGCTCGTCTGGTGAACTTTGCATCTCCTGTTGTTGTAATAGCATGATCTGTGCGTTTGTTTTAATCATGGTTTTGAGATGTGCCATATACTCTTAAGCCACAGTCTACTCGCAAAACAACTTTTAGTCACTTAAGACATATATAACACTGAGGAATATGTACACACGCACACTTATATTTGCATTTTGGTGTTGAAAATAAGTATTTTCATTTACAGATGGATATGTTGGCACTACTTTAACTAGTTGTTTGTCTCTTGCTTTTGTGGGTTCGTCAGCGCTTCTTGTTCAGTCTCTAAATCTCATCTGCGCTTTGCTTGCAGTATGACTGAAAAGGAAAAAACAACAACAAAAAAAACAGGGTCCATTAGAGGAGGACGAAGATGATTTGTTTCACTTATACTAAGTATCGTTGGCTTTTGGAGGTTGTTATTTCGGTGATCTTGTTGTGGGCGATGCAGAATTATACTGTTCTACTCAGAGCGGCCTTTTTTTGGGGGGTTTAGTCAGATGTAAAAATGATCAAGGATTCAACATGTGAAAAGTGTATGAATAATATGCACTATATATATAAAATATGTTTTCCAATAAAAATAAATGTATACTTTATGCTTGCATTCATGTTTTCACTGTCTCTTTTCTCCTTCTTGGTTCCAGCATGCAGTGTGTCTGATTCATCTTCAATTCTAAAATACAATATACAGTTCACTTGTAGATTAGCATGAAACAAACAGCTCATACTTTGGTGAGTGTGTGATTGTGTGTGATTCTGACACACTAAGATCTGTTTTTATCTAAGTAACATGTTTTTCCTGTTTACAGTTCTGTGCGAATGTGTGGGGTAGGAATTGTAAAGGGGAGTGCGATTGGTCTCTCATAGGCTATGCATTACGTGTAGGGTAAACAACACCTTTATGTTACACCTCACTAGACAGCTATTTGAAATTTGACCTAACGCCATGTTGCTGGGGCATGTATTAAAAGCTAAGATTACTGTCAGAAAGGTAGGCCCCCTGATGTTGGATATTTGCATTAGTAGATTTATTTCCTTTTATGTAATAGGAAGAGAAATCTTAACTGGTTACAACACAAATTATAATCGCCATATTCGCATTGTAATGATTTTTTATTATTGTTCATGTGGTGCAACACTAGTTCATCAAACCCCCCCCCCCCCTCCCCCCTCCTGGTCTTCATAATATTTGTCATTGTAGAATTCTAATATATTTTAGTTTTTTTTTCTTTTCTTTTCTGAAACAAACAAATTGGGCCAGTTCACCCCATTTATGGCAGAAAGCACATGTTTTTCGGAAGGTGGGAGGTTATCAAAAGTCAGAATTAAACTGGGACCCCAGCAGCTCCTCTTATAACACTGAAAGGGTTAGAATGCAATAAATTATAGTGAGTTTATAAAATAAGTAAATGATATATATTTTTTCATTTACCAGAACATGTGGTAAATTAAAACTGGGACTTTTGATTGTGCAGAATAACAAAAAAACAGTAATGAGAGTAAAAACTATGATTTCTCCATGGAATCCTCTCCCACACTAATGCACTTATCCCAGAATTTCGCTAGTGCCTGGATTCCATCAAGTCAAAGTTTTCACAGTATGCAGGAGCAATGATGGGACTGCCTGCTGCACATCTGAAACTCTGGCCACCCAGGAACTCCTTTAATAGACCAAACATAAAAATGGCTTGCGGCAAGGTCAGGGTTGTATGGGAGATGTGGCAATAACCCCCAGGAGAGTTCCAGTAATATTTAAGTGGTGTTTGTGATTGATTGTATGTACAGTTCCCACAGACAGATGAGTCTCTTATGCAAGTTTGTGGCAAGTTATCAGTTGATTTTTCAAGGAACAGGCAATCTACTCCCTGAATGGCATGAGAACGACTGCAGTGTGCTCCACGACGGGATTGCCTTTCACAGATTTATGGCCTTTTACTTTTGCACCATTCAAATGTTTTACTGCAGTTAAGAGTTTTATCACTGTAATGAGCTTAAATTGATTCAATCGGTTTTACACCTTCTGTTCACGAGAAGTTTGATCACAGGGCCTGGTTTGACTTGAGCAGGACTCATATGAGCTAATATATGTAAGTTCATCAACACAAGTAGTGGCTTTGAGTTAGTGATTAAAAGATTTACACTACAAATTGCAGCACTACTTGTTGGATCTTTTAGCAACCAAGGCTCCTTAACCCTTGGCTGACTGGATTATATACTTATAAATTGTTTTGGATATTAATTGTGCTAAATGAAATAAATGATCAAGTTTAATGAGTCAGACACTATTTAAATATGTTTCTGATTTCTCACTGAACTTTGATCTTCATTACAACAGCACTGCTCTGGCCTCAGTGTCAACATAACGTTTGATATCTTCCACTAGATGGAGCTGTTTCACCATATTTATGAAAGCCTATAGATAGCATTGTACTGTACAATAGTCCCATGTATTATGATAAGTAAAAGACAAGGGAGGCATGGTGGTTGAATTTGGCACTGCTACTCAAAGTCTGCTGATGACACTTACAGTAATCCAGGTACTTTGTAGAATCTCTAACTCAAGATTGGAGTGTGTTTAAATGTTTTAAACTAAGGTAAATTATTCAGATGATTTTTAGACACCACTATTTTGCTTTTAAAAAAGAAAAACTTCCTTAATGCTGCTAATATGGTCCTGATTTATTGTACTGATTGATTAATGAGAAGTGTGGTGTAATATAAAGTATAGATATTTACCAGTAGCTTGACATTGACTGAAGAAAAAAAAAAAAGACTACCTTTATTAAATATAGCCAGTTACATACCTCATCAGCTTTTTCAAAGTATATGAAGTTAATGCCTTCTTAAAAGACAAAGGAGACATTTTACTAAGGTAGAGCCAGGATCCTCACACACAGGTAGAGTCCAGGTTCCACACTGCATTTATGTGGCTTATCGATATTCAGATGCATGTGAATCGCTTCAGCGTTAACTACACTGTGTATCATGGGAAGGTCACATTGTTGAACAGATGCCAAAGTGAGCCTACTGGATTTATCTATAGCATACAGTCTCTAGCAAGAGAGAAGAAGAGACCTGTGGGATTTGTAAGGAGTACTAATGATCTAGCTAAAAGAAGACGTTCTTCTTGGAAATGTAATTCATTCAGAGGGCAAGTGTTTCCCTAACACTTAAGACTACAATATCAAGAACATTGCTATATAAACATGCCAAAATGATACTTAAGTGTAATATCAAAATAGAGTGACTCAAGGTTTTTACCTTCTCTGGTACAAACAAATACTTAAATATTCCATCAGGTGGACGACAATGGATCCAATGTAACCCTGACCAAGTGTGTATGTAGTGAAAAACAAATGAATGAATGCTGATTAGTTCTCTCATTATTTTCTAATCAGGTCAACAATGTGTGTGTAGTTTAAATTTGTGAAGACCTCTGTATCCTGTGTGGATTGAGTGAATTGTTTCCAAGGATACACGAATTCATTCATTTGTGCCTAGCTACCAAAGTACTGTATGTGTTTGGGAACTTCACTACTGGAAACACCACAGATTACTGGAAAGCTGATAGAAAGTCACTTAGTAAATGTAAAACTCAGAGCAACTGGAAATAAAGAACGTTGTCACAGTAGAGGAAAAATGTGGATGTGTGTCCCTGATGTTAAACAATAAGGCTGATGTTTTGACTGTGGGAAAGGTCTGTGTAGGTTGCGCAACGTTCACATACCTGCTGTGAAGATTTATTGACTTCGTCGCAAATGGTAGAGAAAACAAACTCTCTTTCTCAGACACACACACACACACACACACACACAATGAGAGAAATTAATTTCATTCTGAGATATTTGTTCAGAGAAACCTCGGCTTACTTCTCGACAGCCGAGTTTTCTGTAAGTCCAAAGGCTCATGTGGTTGAAGATTACTTAATTCTTAAATATTGCATCTTCATTGGAAACCATTTGCATTTTAATATTTGTGAGTGTTGGAAAAGATGAATCATAACTAATAAAACTGCCAAATTTGCAAATGTGATTGCTTATTTTATTAATGCAGTCAACACACACAATAATGTGCATGCTAAGCACATTATTACATTTGCTTAGCAGGGTCTTATTTTATTGTTTATTATTGAAGTTTTTTACACATCACTTTCTATTACTTGCCATTTTGCTAAACATTTTTATGAGTTGGTAGTTCAGAAGTAACATCAGTTTGTGCAACAGGAAATAAAATTATGATGCATTGTGAGAAAATCTTGGTGGGTGTGGTGGCGACTGAACTCTGGAAATGAAATACTTCAAACATCTTGATTTGTTTTTTTGATTTTCTGCAAAGTGCAAGTTGGGTTCTATGCCATTTCAACCAACAGTGATTAAAATCAGTGTGATTTCTTCACACATTAAATGTCATGGTAGATATGTTGTTAGATTGCTATATAATCAGATATTGAGTGTTAGTTTCTGTGATGCTTCTGCACCGTCACAATTTTTGATAAAGATCTGTTTGATTTTTATTATTTTTTTTAAACTTAAAAATGACACTACATTTTATTTACTTGAAGCATATTGCTTTATAATACTGACTGGAACAACCTGCTTAGATGTCATTTGTAATCGAAACAAAACGGATGACCATGAAGTTTGAATACTGATACGAATATGTAAATACAAAGCACTGTAGTTCAAGTCAATCACTGACTTGTGGGAGTGATCTGTTTCCGAACTGCTTAGCCTACACAAGAAATTGACTCCCATATTATCAGTACTTTTCTTTTCCACTAAAATGTTGAATTAAGTTTTATTTTTATATTTAGATATTATTTCTGGCTATATTGGAACTATAATTTTATCAAATCTGACTCCTTTACAAGAAACTTTACAAGAAAAATAACCATTTTTGTTGGGGAAAAAATGTTGGTCTCCATTGATATATTTCCCATTCATAGCAACATACTTATTATACTGTATTTATTTTTATACAATTATTTTATTTGTATATTTTTTTACCTCATCAGTTTAAATTGCATTAAGCCATAAAATTATCCATAATTACAGGTGTGGCTGATTTGAGTGACAGCTGCATTGCATTGCTATGCATCACTGTAGCTAACTGGAATTGATGAGCTTGATTTCTCAAATGTGTACACTTTGTAGAGCATTCTTATTTATAGGACAACATGTACGGTATGGGTGATGGAGTTCATCCAAGTGCAAAGTACTGTTAGCATATACAGTAAATTAACATTAGCCACCTCAGCATTTTAGCTAAGCTAAAGCTAAGCTAGCTAACCTGTGGTTGCTCAGATAAGTAGGCATGTTCCAATCAATAGCCAGGCTATGTTTGTTCTGTCCATTTATGGATTAACCGGGGTTCAGACGGAGTCAGCTCCTGTCAAGATGGCAACAACCAGAGCTCCCACAGTTGAGCTTCAAAATCATTCTTCAAAAAACCTATGGGTGACGTCACAGAGGGTTGGTTCAGTCTATGGTTTTAGTTCAATGCTTAGGCTAACAATTAGACATGGTAAACATATTCACAAATGAATAGCCTAAAGGTTTCTATGTCTAGAGAACTGTTTATACTCAGCTCTCACGCTTGCTTCTTTGGATCTCACCTGGACACTGTGGACGTCTCTATAAGACCTGCTGCTGGAATCATTAAGGCTATGACACTTATACCGAACATCCCTTCAACACATACAGTATATTATACAGTTAGATAAGAATTAATGATTCATAATCACATTATTCAGTATCACCTTTTCTTCTAAGTTTCCTCTCATGGTGTCTTCATGGTGTCTCTGGGAGTTTTTCTTTTCTTTCATCACCTTTGAATGCCCTATTACAATCCTAAGTCTATGTGCTGCATTGTGAAAAATGTTCGAATTTAAACAAATGTAATTTAATACTCCTGCATGTAGATTTTGTGATCAAGTGCTATGTTTACTACTAAAGCTAATCTCTAGTGTGAACAGAGCTGAATAGTAAATGTGGGAGATTCTGATGCCACTTGGGCAGCATTAATCAAAGTAGAGTTTATTTTTGTCGTTGCTTGCTCTTATTGTATACATCTGGCTAAGCATGTAACGTCATGTTGCCATATTTGTAGCATGCTGTTGACAGACATAACTGACTTTGCCTGAAATCCCAGTTCCTTTATGCAGTGTGTTCTTTTGTTTCACGTCTATTTACTTTTTTCTCAGATGTTGGCACAGCGTTTGACCTCCATATCACCTTGCTCGAGGCATCAAGTCACTGCTTTTATTCAAGTTGCTCTGTTTCTATTTAGCACGCTATGACAGAACCACAAACCACGCTGCTTGATAGCTGCTGTCAGATAAAGGTGCAGGTTTATTTTAGCCCACAGTTTTCATTATTTTTAAACTAGGGGTTTGTTCAGGTCTTTCTATTCTCTACTTTCACAATTTCAAATATGACCCATGTCTGAGTCAGTCACACACTATAAGCCAGTGACAAATTATTCAATTCAATTCGGTTTTGTTTTATTTGAATAGCACTTTAAACAGTGAACAAAACAGTCACAAAGAAGCTTTATAGAAATTAAAAAATGCATAGAAATAAATTAAAGAAAATGTATAGATTAGTTTGTCCTTAATAAGCAAGCCGGGGGCAGTGACAAGGGGAAAGAAAAAAACTCCCTGAGGTGTTATAAGGAAGAAACCTTTAGAGGAACCATACTCGGATAGAAACCCATCCTCATTTAGGTGATACTAGAGAGTGTGACTATAAATAAATCCCTTCTATAACTGTGATAAATATAAGATTCTTATATTTAAAACAATGAAAAAAAATTAATTAATTAATTATATGAAGTCCAATATTAGCTCATACAGTGGGGCATAAAAGTATTTAGTCAGCCACCAATTGTGCAAGTTCTCCCACTTAAAAAGATAAGAGAGGCCTGTAATTTTCGTCATAAGTATACCTCATCTATGAGAGACAAAATAAAAAAAAATATCCAGAAAATCATTGTTTTGTAAAAAAACATTGTAGGATTTTTAAAGAATTTATTTGCAAATTATTGTGAAAATTAAGTATTTGGTCAATAACAAAATTTCATCTCAATACTTTGTTATATACCCTTTGTTGGCAATGACAGAGGTCAAACGTTTTCTGTAAGTCTTCACAAGGTTTTCACACACTGTTGCTGTGTATTTTGGCCCATTTCTCCATGCAGATCGCCTCTAGAGCAGTGATGTTTTGGGGCTGTCGCTGGGCAACACGCACTTTCAACTCCCTCCAAAGATTTTCTATGCGGTTGAGATCTGGAGACTGGCTAGGCCACTCCAGGACCTTGAAATGCTTCTTACGAAGCCACTCCTTCGTTGGCCAGGCGGTGTGTTTGGGATCATTGTCATGCTGAAAGACCCAGCCACGTTTCATCTCCAATGCCCTTGCTGATGGAGGGAGGTTTTCACTCAAAATCTCACGATACATGGCCCCATTCATTCTTTCCTTTACACAGATTAGTCGTCCTGGTCCCTTTGCAGAAAAACAGACCCAAAGCACGATGTTTTCACCCCCATGCCTCACATTAGGTTTGGTGTTCTTTGGATGCAACTCAGCATTCTTTCTCCTCCAAACACGAAGTATATTACTATTTTGGTTCTAGTTCTATTCTGGATCATCCAAATGCTTTCTAGCAAACTTCAGATGGGCCTGGACATGTATTGGCTTAAGCAGGAGGACACGTCTGGCACTGCAGGATTTGAGTCCCTGGCAGCGCAGTGTGTTACTGATGGTACTGTAGCCTTTGTTACTTTGGTCCCAGGTCTCTGCAGGTCATTCACTAGGTCCCCCTGTGTAGTTCTGGGATTTTTGCTCACAGTTCTTGTGATCTTTTTGACCCCACGGGGTGAGATCTTGCGTGGAGCCCCAGATCG
>JAQMYL010000003.1:10918544-10935336 GCA_030014365.1 Clarias pachynema | reverse complement strand
ATCTCCACATCATTGCATTCAGTTTTTATTCACAATTTGTTAAGTGTCCCAACTTTTTTGGAATCCGGTTTGTACATCCACCTTTGATAATGGGGGTTATGCTTGCTAGTGTTGTAAGTGAATTAAAAAAGAAAAATAAGAAAAATCACAGGCTCACTGGCTATGTTTTATGAACTCTACTTTGAGAACCAATGCTTTCCAAAACCAAAAATTTTGTTTGTTTTTTTTCCTTTTCTTTTTCATGGCACTGATCTAAAGAACCATTTCCAGCACATATTAATGAGAGTGTACAGTTGCATTGACCTCAGTGAATGATCAATGGTGAGGCTTCTTTCAAATATATCAAAACGACTACTGAGATGTTTTGAGGGTCAGAGATGAACACTTTCCCATACCACCATGAAACACTACAAAGTGAAGATCATCATTCACAACCTCCAACCACAAATTTCATGGGTATTGTGCATTTCATGTTTTGAATTAGATCACGGAGGGATCACATCTCCCCTTGGCCCTCAGCATGCATGGACAACAAGTTTTGTTTTTTTTTGTGCTGCATGCATAATTCTGTATACAGTATTTGTGAAACAAATACTCGGGAACATAACACAGCAAAGTTAAACTAGGCAGTTAATCATTGCTTTGGTTATACGATGCCATTATACACATCAACGTTCCATAACATTTTAGAGTCTCTCACAGATAATTCATAATATTTCTGTTTGCCATAAACACAAGAAAGACAGTGTTTGAATATATACCATTGTATATTACACATGTAAACCACTCCACTTTCTATGGGTCATTAAATAAATATACAACTGTCTCATAAAAGAAAGGCATACACAGCGGCTGGATAATTTAAAACTGTAAGCCATAAAAATAAAAGAAATAATAAAAATGAAAAAGAGAACATGTAGACACCTGTTATGTGACTTTGAGGAGGAAGAAACAATTGGCACATGGACACACCTTTGAAAAAGGATTTGCCCTTTTAGCTGCCTGGCTCCATGACAGAACATTTCTGTGGCCTGGAGTAGTTAAATACAACTATACAGTAACAAAAAGTGTTTTTAGGTGGTTATTATTATTCTTTTTTAATATTGTTGCTCTAAACAATAGAACATCGCAAAGAGGTCATTGAGAGTCATTTCTTTAAAAATGAGCAACATGTACTTCCAGATGTTGCGATTCCTGGCATCAAAATATTACAGCTGTTAAGGAGACTGAGTTGAGTCAGTGGTGCAGATGTGAACATGTCAGCACTGAGTGTTTGTAAGAGTATGGAAAGAGAGTACAACACTCTGCCTACTTACTGGAACAAACTCATGATTTGCCAGTAAAGTTCAGTAACAGCAGCTGTCACTTTCCTTAATAGCTGTACGTGTACAAACACACACCACTTAATCCGTAGTTCCTTTTCAGGAACCATCAGTCGCACTCTCTTTGACCTTGAAGAATTCACAGAAGACAAATTATTGCATAAGCATCATAACCATGTCAATTCAATCTACCCCTCACATATTATGCCAGCACTACCAGCTCAACTGTGCTCTTTTTTTCTTTTTTTTTTAATAAGGAGCAACATGCAAGCTGCACAATTATGATTACGGATTATATGTGCAAATATTTTTGGAGTGTGGCAACATAAACGAGTTCTTTCTCCGTGTCATTTGGATTCGATGTCATAACAATGTCACAGCTACAAGCTAAATAAAGTAACAGCTTTATCTTGGTCAGAGTTGAGCCATATTCATACACTCATTCCCATCTACGAAAAGTTTTGCATTGTCAATTCAACTGCTTCCATGTTTTGGTAGGAAACCCACATGGATGCAGGAAAAATGCTGACAGTAGTTAAGCTCAGGATTGAACGAAAGGAGCCGGGAGCTGTAAAGCAAGAAAACCCCTCCATGAGGGCTGTTATTAGGAAAACATTTAACTTATAATACACAGGGTGACGCAAAAGTCTGGATGCATAGGTAAAATCTGAAACAAAAATATCACTGTGGATTCTCAAATTGACAGCTTCTGGCTTTGCAGCACTTGTGCATACTGCAAATACAAGAATGTCATAACTGATGTTGTTGCATGCAGAAATTAGTTCCTCCTTTAGCGCAGCAAATAGTTTTTGGCCAATCCCAACTAATGACCTCAAAAAACCCCAAAGAAAAAAAAAGGTGAGTGGTCCTAGGCTGGATCTAAGCCATTTGTATCTAAAATAAACAAAGAAAAATATCAAAGTTCATATAAGGAAAATGCATTTTAAACCAGCTTTTTGGGACTGCCTGTACTGTATACTGTATGTACTACTTAAACTAATCATGCATAACATTAAAACCACCTACATACAGTACTACTGTGAAGATCACTCTTGTGCCACCAAAACAACCTTGACCCGTCAACGTATGGACTCTACAAGCTGCAGCCTTCATGTATCTGACTTGTTTGTCCAGCACATCCCACAGATCCTCTCGGTCAGTTTGAGATCTGGGGATTTCGGGGGGCAATTCATCACCTTTCACATGTCCACTTTGTCATGTTGCTTTTACCATTCATAAATAATTTCTGTAGTGTAACAAAACACATTATCCTGCTGAAAGTGATCACTGCCATTAGAGAATACCATAGCAATAGAGGAGTATCCTTGGATTAAACTAATCAATGTTTAGGTATGTGTTACTTGTCTAATGTAACATACACATGAATGCCCCGACACAAGGTTTCCCAGCAGAACGCTGCATGGTGTATCACATTGCCTCCAGCAGGTTCCCTTCCTCCCATAGTGTGTCCGGGTGGCTGCAGGATATATTATCCACCTCTCCTGACCTTCTTCTATATTATCCACCTCTCCTGACCTTCCTACCCACCAACCCCTTTGCTTGGAGACATTTTCTTGGACAAATAAAAGACAATCCATACACACTCATATACTCCTATCCTTCATATCCTTCCATGACTAATAAGTTTAAACATGTATACTAGGCTCCAGTGGTCTGAGTACATATCTATGTTACACGTTCTGCCTGTTTGCACAGATCCATAGTGTTTACTATTTCAGTCCATTTTGTGTCGATCCATACTTCTTGCACGAATCCATACAGTTCACTCCTTCTGCCTATTTGCACAGATCCACACTGGCTACATACTGTTTATAATGTTGTGTTTCCCCAATGTCTTTATGTTTGTCTAATTTCTGAATGTTGCAACAAATTGTTGAAGAGGAACGTCATTTTGTCTGCATTCTCTACTGTACTACATATGGATAAAATGACTATAAAAGTCCACTTCACACTTGATTATTTTAGTCCGTACTTATCACGGCATACCAAGAACACTCTGAAAGTCCTGCCAGTTTGGAGATACTTTGGCCCGGTCATCTACCTATCACAATTTAGCCCTTGTCAAAGTCGGTCAGATCCTTATACTTGCTATAAGCGTATACTGTAATGTATCTAATTATACTTATATAATTATACTTATATTTTTCCATATGTTTGCAAACATCAACTTTAAGAACTGACTGTTCATTGGTTGCTTAACCTCACCCCTCGACAGGTCATAAGAAGTAAGAACTAAGAAAAATATAAGAAAAGCTATTAATGCCAGGTTTTAATGTTATGACTGATCAGTGTAAATGCAAATGTATGCATCAATAAGCATCAGTTGATGAACAGTACATGTTACACACTCAAGGCTAAAGAAACCTACAGTAATCATTATCAAATGGAAATTACAGAAGTAGAAAATACTTTTTTTCTTAGCATTCAAAGTATTTAAAAATAATAATAGTATTGAAAATATTAAAAAATAATAAAAGTACACAAAGAAAGTTTCCATAAATTATGGGACGATAAATAAAGCCAACAGGCTCTTCACACCCCTCTCAGATAAGCTAAACTCCAAGGGAAGTTTACATTCATTATGTAACTATAAAAGTAAATGATGTCGAGATTAAATTGGCAAACAAGACATGGGAAGTGGATATGATTTAAATTTGCAGAAATGTGACTCTACAATTTGACCTTAAAACAACATAATTTATGGTGTTTTTATTTTGAAATATTCCACTATCCATCAACATAAATTTTTAGAAAGTCTTAAAACCTTCTGATTACATATAAATTATATTATCTACAACATTCGCAGTATTTTATAACTTTATAATTATAATTTTTTTCATGGTTTTCTTGGGGGAGGAGTCTATGGGCAAGATGGTCGCTGAGCAGATAAACATTAATAGAAGACTTCTGTCTAGATTAATCAAACTCAAGTAATTGCACCTTGATCCCTAACTGAACATTGTCCTTACAGTTTATATTACAATCAACTTATCAGCATTAACAATAGCTCAGCTTTAATTCTTTCATTTTTATTTAATTGTATAACTCAATAGTGATAAATTTGTCACATTAATACTGATCTTGGTGCTATTAAAGATCTTAACATAAACGTCAATCACTCATACCAGGCGGTAAGAAGATAAGAAGATTACTCATCGATTTTCCAGCGATGTACAAGCAATCACTCTGTTAAATAAAGGAAGCAGCCCAGCACTGAGTCGGATACCAACAGATTGTGCTTCCAGTGCTACAAGAAACATGAACTGTCACTCGAGTGTAATCATTCATATGGTGATGTTTTGTCAGATGCAACTTTGTTTTTTTTTGTCTTACTGTATTAATTTCAAAAATAAGTCAGAGAATGATGATAATTTATCCACTATAAGTAAGTAATAACAGTAATTAACTTATTATGTCTGTTTCACAATACTATATGTAATTATAAATTGTTAAAATATCCAATTAACAAACTAGTTAGTAAATCATTATCAGTATATGATTAATAAAACATTTTGAGACATGCTGTTATACATTAGGAAAACATCCCTTTTTCACACCAACCCATTATTATTTTAATTCCTTACACATTCATTTATTCCCTACTTTTATTCCCACTGAATGAATAAATGAATGGTTATGGATGGATGAGTAAAACAAATAGCGGTTTCTGTTAGCATGTTCATAGAACCGCTTCCAACTATGTCATCACAGAAATCGTTTCCAGATGTCGCTTCCTCAATCAACAGAGTGATCCTGCAAATAACTCACGCAACAGAAATGCCCAAGTCGTGAACAGAGCAGGCGTTCCTGTAGAGCAGGAAAAATAACGTCTTTTTTTGCATGCTTCGATGTTATGAAAATCACTTGGACCAATGTGTCTTCCAGTGTTTTTTTTGTTCTTTTCCTTCTTATACTTTTATGCAGATCCAGTGCCATTATTCTTCAGGTTATTTATTTTGTTAAAGGGATACAAATCCATTTACCAGAACATTATGAAATATTTTCTCTGGGGTGCCCCAATTGACAATATCCCGAAAGGCTTTAAATCAACAACCAATTGATGATTGCAGTCTAAGAGGTCTGCAAGTTTTTCCATTTAACCTCATTTTATCCAAATCCCAGCTTTTCAATAAAAGGAAGCCTCATGTCATTCACTTAATCACTAAGCAGCAAGACATTTCATATAAAGGGTAACCCATATAGTGCATCATGCTTAAGATAAACCAATTAGTAAGGCAAGGTAAAAAAAAAAAAGAGCTTCAGACATTATCATACTTAGCTCTTTACACGCTGATACATTTCCTCGAATATTGATTATACTGATGATATATGCCTAAAGTAGACAACACTTAGTAAGATCGGTCCGTAAGAGCTGCTGAAAGCATTAATGAGTAGTACATTACCTATTTAAAGAAAGCACTTTAAAGAAAAAACACTGGTGTAAGCTACATTGTTGATTGCTTTTCTGTCTGGACTACTGATAAGTATAATGGTATATTATCATAACAGGGAAGTGTCACAAGAGAACGTATATAAAAGGTATGATAAGGGTTTAAAGCAGAACCTTGTTGGATTTTTTTAGACTTTGAAACATGGGTCTGCAGTATTCACATCTTCATTCATACTGTACATTCACCTATTAATTCATTCATCTTCTTTAACTGCTTTACCATGATCAGGTAGATTGAGGCCAGAAGACACGCTCGATGGGATGCCTGTCCATCATAGGCATGCTCAGAGAGATATAACAACAAAGAGACACATCTAGAGTGAAAGTAGTTAATTTTTCTGTGCTATGGTTATATAATTAAAGGTTACTTCTAAATAATCTCTCATTCATTTACTCATCTTCAGTAATCACCTTATCTTGGATAGGATTGAGAGGGATTTTAATCATCAAGTCATAACAACAATTAACAAGTTATTAACCATAAAGAAGAACGATGTACCATGTAAAGGACATGGCTTCTGCTTTTTGTCCACCTGTACTGTATATTTCTACACCGTAACACTAATCAATAACATTAAATGCTGTAAAAGCAATGCCTATGCAAACATGCATGTGAAATCCCTATGTGAATCAAATACCTGTACTTCCTTAAAATACATTTTAAGCTTATAAGTTTACAGTGAAAAAATCTCAATAAGATGGAACAGTTTGTCCCTAGGTAACAATTTGCTTTGTTAAACGTCATTGTTAGAAAAAGGCTTGGCCTTTTATTTAAACAACGTGTTAATTAATTCTAATTAATTCTGCCTCCTAGATCACTTGTACAAACATCTAGTATCTGTTGGCACACTGTACAGTATGTTGCATTCTATAAATATACGGCTTTAAAAACATGTTGTTAACCACATGCAAGTGGTCCTGTATGTCAAGTGGTATATCAAGTGGTATGTCTTTACAAAGACAGTATGTAGACTGTAAAATCAAAACCGTTTTTTCTTTTTTCTTTATATAAAAGAGTAAATTAATAAAGACCGTGTGTCTCTGCGCTAGAAAAAGCCAGCCGACTGTGCCACCTGTCCTAATGATGAGAAGCATTTATGCACATTTAACCTTTAACGGTCTTGCGGCTTAAAACAGATAAAGGAAGGGGAAAAAAAGGGGGGGGGGGGGGGACACAGGAAGCCACAGGTGCCATAAACTAGTGGATCTGTGTCCACTACAATTTTTTCCCTGGTTGCAAAAAACGAATAACAAAAAGTACAGGGTGCTATGCAATAAGAGTCAAGGCTAATGTAGGTGTTCGTTTGTTGAGCAAACAGTAACTGCTATGGCAGGCGTGCTATAAATTAGGTTCAGATGACAAACGTTCAAGGCTGCAATAAAACACCTGTAGGCTAAAGTGATATCATGTTCATGTCGCATAATGTGTTGTAAATGTGGAACTGTTTTCCATGTTTACTTCAGAAGGCATAAAAACACAATAAAAGATTCTAAAAGGTGTGAAGCAAACAAGATGACCATTTCTCCGTGGCACAACTTTCAGCTGACTCACTGTATCAATATAACTAGTAAATACTAGGCTTTATTAAAGTTATTGATTTAGATACCTGTCTTTTGATAATCTTATTTGGAACGACAGCTACAATTCCTCTTACTGTATATGTTTACCTCTATATGGCCAAAAGGACAGTATGTGCACACCTGACCATTACAGTACAGAGTCCTTGGGCATTAGAATGGAGTTGATACCCTCTTTGCTTCCACAAGCAAAGAGTCTCCACTCATCAGGGAAGGCATCCCATTAATGTTTTGTGGCTGTATGGCATTATTTCTTAAAAGAAAGCAGCCCAATGGTAAATAATACTTTGTTTATGTTTTGATAATTGCTGTGCAGCTGTGTCTGGCCAACTGATAAATAAAACTGTGCATTAAAACAGAACAGAAGGTTTAAGGTTTGCTGCATATATTTCTAATTCTAGCTATAGCTTGTTGCACCTTAACTGTTACTACAGTACACTTACTACAGGCTGTCAGTCTGTCAGTTGCATGACAACACACAACACTCTATTCAGATGTGGTTTTATTGGGAATCGGCCTTCAGCTCATCTACTGTATATTGTTGAGTCAGGTGTTTCTCAGCTTCGTCTTGATAACAGCCCATAGATTCTCGATTGGGGTCAGGTCAGGTGAATTGGCTGGCAAATCAAGTGCACTAATATCATTGTCAAAAAAATAGTTCGTGGTAGTTTTGGCACTGTGGGTAGGTCCTAAGGCCTGCTGGGAAAGGGAATTGGCATCGCCATAACGCTTGACTGTGTTAACTTAGGACTTGTAAATGATCTCAGATTGTGGAAATTTCACACTGGACTTCAAGCAACTTGGTTTCTGCACCTCTTTACTCTTCCTTCAGACTCTGGGACCTTGATTTCCAAAAGAAATATAATATAATATTATTATAATATAATAATAATATAATATTTCCTTAAATCTGAATCTGAAAAAGGACCACAGAGGAACAGTCTGGTTTTCTTGTTCTGTAGCCCAGATAAGACAGTTCTGAGGATGTCCTTGGTTCAGAAGCGTATATACTATTGCAACAGTTGTGGCTCTTGATGCACTGACTCCAGCCTCACTTGCACTCCTTGTGAAACTCTCCTTAGATCTTGAGTAAGCTTTGTTTGACAATTTATCTAAGGTCATGGTTATCCCTCTTGCTTGTGCACCTTTTCCTACCACACTTTCTTCCAGGCAACTTTCCATAAACAAGCTTTGATAGGACTCTGAACGGCCAGCCCTTTGAGTGATGACCTTTCATTGGCTTTCCCCTTCTTATAGAGGGTGTTGATTGTCTCCTGGACAGCTCTCAAGTCCATTATTGTGGGCGTTTGTACTGGACTAAACTGAGAGATTAAGAGTATTTATACTCCATGAATAGCAATTTACACAGATTTGAAATTTTTAAAAAGCTATTTTGAAAGACTATAAGCCATAATAATCAAAATTAAAACAAAATGAAAAAATGCCCCTAAATATTTCAGAAGGGAAAAAAATCATGGTAATGTGTAATTTGGTCATCTTAGTTGTCCTGTGTTCTAATTCTCGCTGTGGTTTTGCTAATGTGGAGTTGGGAGTGTGTAAGCCATACTGCTCTACCACATGTTCCTTCAATAATGATTTTTCTGTCTACATCTTACACTGGCTATAAACTGGATTTCTTGCACAACCTTATATGGTACTGTACACTTATTTTTCAATTGATCTATTGCTCAGTTGTGGTTCTTGCGCAACCATTACTGTCACTACGGTATTCTGAAATTCCACATTTTCCAGTCACTGGGAATTTTCCCATGTCACCTGTCATGTCTGTGAGTGGTACATTCCATGGAGGGATTTATCCTGCCACAGCATGTTTACAAGTTATCATCTATTGTGTGAGCAATTATGCTAAAATATCTTTGATGTACTCAAGAATGCCTTATGGCAAAACAGAAATTTGCCAATATGCTGTTTTGCCATTAGGCATCCATGCATACCATGGTAGCTAAAAGGATTAAGACAAAAGTGAAATTTAACTATAATAACATTCTCATTTCTCATTTAAAAAAATAAAGACAATCAAGAAACTACGAATAATTTGTTATTTTATGCAATGAAATTGCTAGACAACAAACACTATTCCGTATGATGTCCTTTATTCTTTAAACCTGCTGGATCCGACTAGGCAAAAAGTCAAAAAGACATCTGAAGTACACTGGTGTCAATTGCTCAATCTACAGTATGTGCGCTTGATTGCTTCCTAAGGTTCATGTACATAAAATTGCCACAGAGGTTCGCAATTCACTTGAGAATTCCCAGAGGTGGATACTTTATGTTCAGAGGTGGATACTGTAACTTCAGAAAGTAAAAGTTCTACCACAGATGTGTTCCATCCTTTAACTAAAGCAGTTGATTCTAATTAGCACAACTCTTCAGGCGATGGGCAATAACTAATTAATGCTATCACCGACTTTGTGCACAGGGAGAACAATAATACATGGGATATGTTTTATTAATACGTTTGGCCAACTCTGTAATTTAGCTGCTACTGGCCTTGGTTCAGCAGAGCATCATTTACTGTTTAGGGATCTTATTATATTTCTTCAGTCCTTGAGTTCTTTCAACTTTCTAGTCATCTCTACTGTAGCTCTGGTCTTAAGTGTTCAAGAAACTAAATAGCACAGTATTTGAAGCTTTATAGTGTACACAAGTTGTTATTGTGCTGTTTGGAATTATGAATCTTGATGGTAGTCTGTCACCATCTAGCACAGTGATGGACACCAGATCAGTAAAAGTTTTCAGTGATGTGATGATGTTCTTCAGTCCATGGGGCATCGGTAAATGTACTAGAAAGTAGTACTAATTTAAACTATTCCCAGGTCACACTTTGTAGTAGTAATAACCAATTAATAAATGATAAGGCTGATTTGCGTGTTTGGTGTTTGTAAAGGCACTACAATGGCGCAGCTATTTGCTTACAACATAATAATACTAAGACTATAGTGTTTCCCCACAACAAAAGGAGATCCCAACTATTGATGCTGGTTTTTTGTTACCCATATCGATTTAACCTATTTATGTACTACAAGGTATTACATAACAAGCAACGATATTAGTTGCTTGGAGTACATTGATAAGCAGTTAAAAAGTAAAGGTAGGTAAAACAGAGAGAGAGAGAGTCAGAGAGATAAAGAGATCCCGATTTCATTCTATTATACTACTATATAAGTGCACTGGTGGATCAGTGGTACAGTAGGTGTTTTCTCCTGCCATGTCAAAGGCCTCGGTTCGATTCCCAGCCAGTGCACAAACCCCCAACCACTGGATGCAATATCAGTCCCAAGCCTGGATAAAATGGGAGGGTTGCGTCAGGAAGGGCATCCGGCGTAAAAACCTGTGCCAAGTTGTTCTGTGGACCGGATAGTCCGCTGTGGCAACCCACTTGTCGAAAGTCCAACAACAACATCAGTGCCAGTACTGTACTGAGAATGGTCACCATGCACAATATTATTTCATCACTGGTGGTCCTTTTCAATACATAGTTAAAGTAAAGACAGGGACTATTTATGTATTGGAAATGATGTTCTTCAATCAGTAATGATTAGCATAAATACAAAACATGTGTGCTACATAAAATGTCCAAGCCACATATGTACTGTATAACAGCCAGATGACTTCAATTTTAAGAACTTTACTGCCAGTCAAATGTAAACAATGTTCCCTGTTCTTTTTTGAAAAATCCTTAACAACTTTTAGCACTGCCATCTCTTCATCTGCATGCGCAGCACATTCATTCAGTTATCTTATATTCAGATCTTGTATAGTCAATTAAAATAGAAAACATTTTCCATTTAAAATGTGTAACATAATGCAAATGCCTATACTGTATACAGATTGAAAGAATCTGATCGTGTCTATGAAATTCATGAGTTCAACACAGAGACAGTCACATGGAAGTCAGTTAGTCTCCAAGCTTGGCACACATGTTAAGGTTATTAAACCTTTCAGCTATACGAAAGGATTAAACAGAGTTGACATAAAATACAGGTACTCAGGCATCACTTATGCAATGTTATATCACAGTAAGACACGCATACAGTTAATGTAGATGGTAAAGATTGAGATGAATTTTTGATGGGTGTATAGTTTTGTGCGTACAGTATGTGTGTCTTTATTACATACATACATATTACATACATACAGTGTGATTCACACTTGTGAATCACACTGTATGTATTGTGTGTCTTTATTACATACATACAGTGTGATACATACATTGTACCGAGGTGTCAAAAGCATCTGCGAACCATTTGTTCCTGACTACACCCAGAATCCTGACTGATTCTGGGTGTAGTTTATATATGATGTTATATAAAAAAGGAAATGCACTGTTAAGAGTGCCTTAGTTCACTTGAATGGTCCCAAAATAAACAATTCACAACTGGCAACAATTTACTGTCACCTAAACAAAACGCAATCTTCTACAGCTAATAGAATCGGCCAATTGTTCAGCTTCATTAATAAAGTTAGTCATGATTCAGTCAGGTACTGGCAACAGAAAATTTTTAAAAAATGCTCAAAAGAATATATATTAAGTATTTAATCTACAAGTATATCTACACTATAGTAGTTTTTTTTTTCATAATAGAGTCCACATTGTATAATCATGTTTCATTGCTTTTAATCCAGTTTAACTAACTGCAAAGTAGCAAAGAGTATGAGATGACTGGTTAATGTACTCACAGTGAGAGGCAAGGAGCAAATGACGAAGATGATAGTCATGGAGGCCAGAAGCACCAGGTGGTCCATCTCTTCCTCACCCTGACCAAACCAGGTGCTAAGTCTTTTCTTGCGCCCTGTCGAGATCACAGAACCTCGGCGCGTGAGCTGGCTGCGGTGCATGCGACACAGACTGACGATGACCGAGCCATTACAGATAAAGACAATAGCAATGAGAAAGGTCATCAGCAGAGAATAAGAGAGGGAGAAAGCGAGTGTCCGTCTCTCTTCTTCCTCACCCTCACCCATAGCCTCCATTTTAATAAAGCACCATGTGCCAGGGCAGTACTGCTTATAACGGCCAATGCCAAGGATGGGCAGCAGGCAGAAGGCACCTGCAAAAAGGTAGATAAGGAAAAGTGCAACCTTGGCGAAGTGGCGCCGTATGTGCTTGGAGTAGAAATATGGGTGACTGATGGCCAGGCAGCGCTCCACTGCCATGGCACACAGGATCATAATGGAAGCCAGGCCAAAAAAGGTCATGGCGAAGGCAAAGGCGTTACATAGATGCATGTCCCCGGTTAAGCCCACCAGCGATGTAGAATGAGCGTAACACACAAACACTGGTGGGCTGAGCAAGCATGTCCCCACCAGATCCGTCACGGCAAGTCCTGTCACTAGGATGCAGAAGATAGAAGATTTGGTTCGTCGTTCTTTTTGGTGAAACCCGAGAATCCCCAGAGCAATCAGATTGCCCACAACACCAGCAAGAAACATGAGGGTGCTGACCACCAGGTTCCCGGGGGTCTTTTGCACTTGGATGTGCGTGACATTTTCACATGTATTGTTCGTGATCATCATTGGGTCGCTCTTACCCTGAGCCTAGAAAGACTGTGGAATACAAATACATAATTAATATACAAACAGGCAGTTTCTGTAAGAGAGTACTGTAATACTATAGAGTTACAAATACATATTTAATATTTACTGGCATTTTTAAAGTTTCTATTATTTAAAAAAAATTATTATGTAAATAATGAAATCCTAACTTATATAATACAGTATTAGGCAAAGCAGTGTATTATAATATTAAAAATGCTTTTGCAAATAAAAATGCAGGTCTAACATGAAAGCATTATATGATACTCGGTTGGTTTTAATATATACTAAGAGGAGATTAGTATATAAAAAGTAATGAACTATATAACCAGAGGCTGAAATCAGTAGCACATCCAGCTGTTCGGCTGTCGCGCGCGGTCGGAGATAAGAAGTTGAGACACGCACCTGTCAGCGGAATTTCCATTGCTGTTTCACTGACTCAAACTGTGAACCTCAGCCGAATCGGTAACAGATTTGTATTAAAGATGTTTCGCCCATAGAAATCGTCCTTCAACTGACCCTTTATCCAGTGAAAACTTTTAGGAGAAAAAGCCCCGTCGATACGAGGAGCGCGAGGACGAAACCCGGCGCGGAGTCGCTCTCCAGTTCCTCTTCAATTACATCTGTAAGAGCAGCTCCATAACTCTCGCGTCCAAAACTCTCACGGAAACAGATTAACGCCGCTTCTTTTTACGCCGAATAATGACGAGAATGACGCTGTACTGTACTTCATTCGGAAATTAAAGTTTGAACACCAGCGAAGCCTCCTCCTCCTCCTCCTGCTGCTGCTGCTGCTTCCTGGGTCTCGCAGTAACGACCGGCTGTGTGTTTAAGTCGTACAGACGTGAGAAACAGGAAGGAGAGACAGTGCAGAGGAACTGGTGCCTTCAATCTGCAGCTAAACTGTAAGACGGAGCCGCATTATAATGACTAATTACTGCTCTCTCCGGCCACTTAGAATGATTTCATTACCCTACCAAAATATTCTCCTGTCTAATTTTCTTCAGGGCTTCACTAACATCATTTCTTTGTAGAGGGCAGCATCCATGAAATTAGATTTTTCTCCATTTCTAATTCCAATTCTTCCTCAATCACTTGTGGTGTATAGCTTTTATTATTGTAGACTTGGATGACCATGGTATACCCAATGACCCTATTGGGGTGAGCTAAAATACTACTCTACATGCATGAAAAACAAAAAAAACAAAAAAAAAAAACACGAATTTGGCCAAACCTGGTGTTTCAGTCAGGTTCCTTATCCCCATGCAGTGAAGGGCAATCTTAATGCTTCAGCAGACCAAGACATCTTGGACAACGCTATGCTTCCAAGTTTGTGGCAAAAGTTTGTGAAGGACCTTTTCTATTCCAACAGGACTGTACCTCAGTGCACAAAGCAAGGATTATAAAGACATTGTTTGATGAGTTTGGTGTGGAAGAACTTAACTGGCAAGCACCAAACCCTGACCTAAACCCCATTGAGCACCTTTGGGATGAACTGAAATGGAGATTGTGAGTCAGGCCTTCTTGTCCCCCCATCAGTGCCTGACCTCGTAAATGTTCTACAAAATGAATGGGCACGAATTCCCACAGAAACACTCGAAAGATCTTGTGGCTGTTCAGTATCATTGCAGATTTGCTCAATTACTTTTGCATACTCCTAACGTGAACATATACAGACGTGCACAGGGTAGGGCTAAAGTTGCCCAAGCAACTGCGCATTTGCCCTCTTTGTCTGAGCTGGCACTCAGGGGAAATAATATATAAACCAAATAAAACTGCAATATCAACACATGTATTACATTGTGTTGGGTACACAAAATGTTAACATAAATAAATGCACAAATAAATAAATAAAAATAATAAAACATAAAGCAAAGTCATGACCTATGCCCCTATCATGTGACAACGTAAACGTTTCATTGTTGTGTAGTGAGGGGGATGGATAAATCTTTAGAAGTATTGAAATGATCAACAATAAATGGTAAAAGCAATGTGAATAAACATCTCTACATATGATTCCAAAAAAAGCACAGCTCGCTGTGACCTTATATAAGAAGTCCATACCATCACCTGGCTTGTTGCTCAGCTCCACCTAGCTGTGATCAGTTCTGCTGTTCTCTGCCAGGGTGTGGCTCGGCAGTAGCTCATTTACATAGCCACTAAAAACAGAGGGAGTTTGAGGTGTGGGGGGAAAAAATCTATTATCTGAAGGCTATTTCAGCTGGAACTTTAGCAGAAACACCTTGGGGGATCTCCGCGACCAATGCTAACCTGTTAAATAAATAATAAATTATGGGACCTTTAAGCTAACGTCACATAAACCAATCCTAACTACCTACTGTAGCTGGCTGACTAACATATAGGCAGCTATCCTCTAAGCTACCTGAAAGAAAGCTGATGTTTGCTAAAAAAAAAATTAACATCCACAGTAACTTGTGAAATTGTTTAAGATATCAAATTTCTAGATCTCAGAAGCAACACAGCTTTTTGGTCCAGTGCAACATTTTAGATCATGTTCTTGAAGGATACCTGTAGCTTGGCATTTTAAAATCAACTTAATTTAACAAAAAACAAATGTCATATCACTGTTTTATGCAAACATTGTATTCGATTGCATTCATATCTCATGTGTCCATGAATAAACATTATGGAGTGTTTGAATCGCAAGAACAAACATTTCTTTATTAATACCTTATACAGTTGTAGGGGATAGCAGCCAAGCGATCAAAATGTTGGACTGGACCAAACAATAGGGAACAAACTATTTCACAAGTTACTGTTCTGTTTTCTTTACTAAAGTAAATAAATGAATGGGCCCTGTGCCATGCTGAAATGGTGTGATCATCATACAGGTACAATTAGATTGATGCATGTCAGTGTTAAGATCAACCAACATCAGGTGTTTGCTTAAACTACTGTACTTTACAAGAAACCATATTTTCAATAATAGGTTTACTAAAGGAAACACTGTGCTTTTTTATCACATTAAAAATTATGATTCAATTATTTGTCACATGTACCTTTCAGCACAGTGAAATTACTTTTTTTTCAGTTAGGAGTCAGAGGTCAGAGGGCAGGGTCAGCCATGATACAGACCCCTGAAGCAAACAGGGTTAATCGCCTTGCTCGAGGGCTCAACAGTTGCAATCTGGCACTAACTCAGCAGCTTAACCATTTAACCCATCACTGGATGGGTTCCTCCTGGATGCATCCTTAATTGCTCAAATTTAAAACAACCATACATACCGTAAATGGCACATTTGCTTGTCCTATATCAAATCATACTGTAGCTAACGTGACATTAGGCATATATGCATTCTTTATTATTCTGTATCATGAAGGTATATTATACTAAAGAAATCTAGTGTAATGCCTCCAAATAATCAATATTGTTATTGTTTGCTCACGTTTGCTCATGGGTTTTACTCGCTGGTCAGTGGGGTAAGAAAATAATTCACTGCTTCGTTAGCTAACTGAGCACACTTGCTTTTGCTAACTTGCTTCTGCTCCTGTACAGTACATTTACTGTCAAAATGTAAATTTGTTGATTTGAATGGGACAATGATTCCCTTTTTGACCTTTCAGATTTCACAGAAAGTTGCACAGGATATTCCTTTATCATACTGAGACAACACAGATCAAGCTACTCTAAACTGGTAGACCATCTTTGCCAAAAGGTGATTATTTCCTACTTCCTTATTACAGTACTTGACTTAACTGAGTCATAAAAGATTGAGATTTTCTCATTGATTTACTGTTGTACTTTTTTTTTTGTATTGTTGTTTTTTAAAGTACAAACCGGATTCCAAAAAAGTTGGGACACTAAACAAATTGTGAATAAAAACTGAATGCAATGATGTGGAGA
>JAQMYL010000003.1:10850410-10876771 GCA_030014365.1 Clarias pachynema | reverse complement strand
CAGTGAAGTGACTTTAATACCGGAGTGATGTGATCACTTTTGCGTGTACCAGTTAAAAGTCGAGCAGCAGAATTTTGGACAAGCTGTAGATGAGAGAGCGATGACTGACCGATTCCTGTATATAACGTATTACAGTAATCAAGTCGAGATGAAATGAAAGCCAAGAATTACTTTCTCAAAATTTGTGAAAGATAAAAAAGGCTTAATCTTAGCCAAAATTCTCATTTGGAAGAAACTAGATTTAACCACTGAGTTTATTTGTTTATCAAATTTAAAATCATTGTCAAATATTATGCCTAAATTCCATACAAATGGTTTACAGTACTTCACTAATGGAGCAAAGTCACTGCCAGGAGCACACAAGGAATCCATTTTTCCAAAGGCCACAATCTCAGTTATATTTTCATTTAATTTGAGAAAATTTAGACACAGGCTACAGGAAGCCAGTGCATGGTGTGGAGAAGTGGGCTTGTGTGGAAGAACTTGGGAAGGTTGAAAATGAGACATGCAGCTGCATTCTGAATCAGATGCAGAGGACAAATAGTGGACAGAGGCAGACCTGCCGGGTGAGTGACACCTGAACAAGTACTTGAGTAGCCTGTAAAGAAAGAAATGGGCAAATTCTTCTGATGTTGTATAGAAGAAATCAGCAAAAGCGAGTAAGGTTAGCAATGTGTGGGGAAAAGGACAGTTTTGTCCAGAGTTCCCCCAAGATCACAAGCAGTGATCCAATTATTGTCCAAGGAGATCACAAGGTCTTGACCGGGGGATGAATCACCCGAGAGAAGCAGCAGTTCTTGGTGTCCAATAATGTGGCTGTGAGGTAACAATGTCTTTAAAATCCCCAGCAGAGCTGTGGTACCTGATCTTGTACACTTATTTACTATAATGCCACTGATGCAGTGAATTTCAGCGTCACCGATCTGGTTCTTATCAGATGATGCCCTATGGTGTTCATTAATATAGAGGGCCATTAAATAACCCCAAAAAAATGTCATGCAAAGATTAATTGTCAGTCACTGTAAAATTGCTAATTTTGAAGAATAGTGGTATGCCTTTCTAATTTATTAACAAGATCATCATTTTCTGGTGAAACTATTTGTATTGTTTGTGGTTGAGGGCCATACCATGGCCTTCATAATCTACTGCACATTTCTCTGTCTCCATGACCCTTTCTCTTCTTAGTAATGGATCTGATCTACTGGAAGGAAACTGAGCGGACGGGCATGGTGTTCACCGGCCTGGTGGTGGGCCTGCTCTCTCTCTTCCAGCTCAGTATCATCACTGTGCTCTCCACTCTCTCACTTGCCATCGTGTGCGTCACAATTTCCGTGTGCATATACTGCAAAATTCTGCATGCTCTGAAGCTCAGAGATGGAGCACACCCCTTCCAGTGAGTCTCACCCCTTCTCATCTTTCCTGCCGTAAACCTTTGGGGAATGTCATGTTGTTCCTGTGGACACATTAAGTGAATCTGTTTTGGATTTATATTTTACAGGACTTATCTGGACTGGGACATTGGCCTTTCAGGAGACCAAGCTGAACATTACATGCAAAGAGCTATATTCCTGTGCTTTGCTGCTGTAGACACACTGAAGCGCCTGGTCTTTGTTGCTAACCTATTTGACTCTCTTAAGGTGAGGTTCATGAATGGAAAACATTTGTTAAAGCTTGTGGCATTTTTTTTTTTTGTGGTCACTGGTTTTTTCCCCTTGTGATATACACAAATGGATAAACCAAACATAATAAAATAGATAATTAAAACTGTTCTAATGATAATTATTATTATTATTATTATTATCGTGTTCATGAAAAATTTGGGAAGTTCACTACTGTATTCTGTGAGGCATGGGAACACTTTTAGCATGCACCAAAACCCAGAACCCCCCTGTTCTGACCTGTGGAGTATGTGATATAGGACACTCCAAAAGTAGAGGGTTAAGAGAGGTTTCTAGTTTCATTTGGCTGCACTGGAATAAACACACTGTCTAATATAAGATTCAACATAAGAGAGAGACTCTTGTTGTTGATTGACAGGCTCATCAGTGTTTGATATCATCTTCCAACACAAATCCCTCTAAAGAGCAAGGTTTGGTTAGAGCGGGACAGTACTGCGAGCCAACCAAGTAACTTTGAACTTTTATGTGTATTTGTTTATATGAATTCCTTTTCCATTTACAGTTCCTGTTGCTGGTGTATCTGGTGACATATCTGGGAGCTCTTTGCAATGGCCTTACTCTGCTTATTATTGGTATGACCACCTTTTTTCACATCAAAAATATCTTGAGGCTGCAAAAAATATCTGGTTCTTTCTATTTATTATTAGGGTAAAGATGCAATTTTAGGCACATCTAACATCTACAAACCACCAGTATGACAACTAGTACAAAATAGCCGGGAGGGACAGAGATGGAGAGAGAGAGAGAGAGAGAGAGAGAACGATGGGGGTGCCCATAAATAGAGTTCTGTCTGATACATACAGTATTTTGGTCATTAATACATTGCCTAATCCTATATATGTGCTATAAAGAAGGATTCTGTTTCCAAAGAAGGTCCCGAATGGTCAAGGTAATTCCTGACCAGCGCTAGGCGCTTAATCCAAAACAGCTCAGACCCATTTCTCCTTTAAGTGAAATTATGGACCAAATAGACCAAATGGAACCCATTATGAAAGAAGTCACATGGCAATTTTTCACTGACAATTTTAGGTTTAAAAGCCCTATATAACATACTGGCTTAAGTACCCATCATTGTCGGGTAAAGAGTTTGTATAAATTAAAAGTTTGTTTATAAGATGAAAGGTTAAAGCTAAAAATAAGCTGATTAGAATCTGGCTCATACAGTAACTGCTTATAACTTACCTTCTACTCAACATTTAATTTATGGCGCAATGTTCAGTTTTCATAGTGTACGTACCATTTTTTGTAGTAAGCTGTCTGTGTCGAGCTTTCATGTGTGTATTAAGGATTTGTACCACGGTTGTAGGTGCATTACGGTCGTTTCTGTGTATTCCGTATACTCTGCGTATACAAACTATCGGGTTGATCGGCTCTGTTGAGTGACATGTATAGCCCACCTCAAAGCAAAAACGCTGAATGAGTAAAAAAAAATGCTAGATGCTCCCTACTCAACATTTTGTTTTCATTTATGACACAGATTTAACTTCAGGCAAATACAGAAGGACAGGCCAAGTTTCATTAAATTCTGTCCAGCAGGTTTTGCATGATGCTGTGACAAATTCTGGATGGACAGACGTACAGACAGGCATACAGACAGAAATGTTTCTGAGACTGGTTTCTGGTCCTCCAATATATAAAACATAAAGATACCATTGAAAGGGCGAGTTCTGACAAATGTACAGACAAAACCTTGCTTTATTTATATAGATGTCACAGCTGTATTTTCTTAATTTGTTTTATATCAGTTTATTCAAGTAATGTAGTTAAAACATTGCAGTTAAAAATAATTTATGAGTTCGAATAAATCATGTAGAATTGACAATTGGGATGAAACTTATTTTCAGTAACCAAAAAAAAGCTTTTAAAAATTAGCTAGTTCTGTCACATGTGCTATCCAGACATACCGCAGTTTTGGTAATGAGACCATGGGTACACAAATTACCAGATTGTCACATTACTGCACAAGAATGTTCATTAGATGTTACAAATAGGAACTTTCCAAAAGATTTAAATGGTTTGTGACACCAGGGTCAACATGGGTTCTTATGGACTACGAGATAGTGTTACTTCTAGGCACTTAGCAAGTTAGCAAGTTAGCAAGTGAGATCAAAAGTGCTGTGCTCACACCTTTTATTGCTACGTCTTTGGAGTAATGGTTGAATTAAAAGTTGCCACAACCCCCCGCACTGTACAGTATAGCCCCAGGTCACTTCTCTATTGGGTGCTCTAGCACTAATTGTCTAGCATTCTAGCACACCAGGGGAACTCATATGCCTTCACTGCATATTTGAGCTTCAGATAGAGGAAGTAGGAAGTGCCTGACAGATCATACTCTGTGTTTAATTGCTTAGACCATGCACAGTAGAATATTGTCAAACAAACAGCTGAAGACAGAAATTAAAACTGGAATTGGATTAATACTGTATGCCCAATGCACTTAGTATTCTTTCACTTTTTTTTTCCTTCTGACATCAAAAGAGTTAGTTGTAGGCCTCCGAGTGGCGCAGTATAGCCCTATCATCCGGAGATGATCCGGGCTGATGCTGTAACCTCTCGCAGCCGGAGGTCTAGAGAGAGCTGATTGGCCGAGCTCTCTCAGGGGAGGGATGAGAGGTATTTAGTGCTCCCACATTAATCACGGCTCTACAGCCAATCAGGGGCGCCTGTGAGCTGTTCGAAAAAAAGCGGTCAGTGACGCCGGAGGAAACAAATGATAGTCTTCGGCTCTCCTGACTGAAGTGTAGTAGCTTAATGTGGGAGCTCCTAGTGTCGGGGAGGAATTTGACATGACTAAAAATAGGGAGAAAATCGGGGAAAAATCCCAAAAAATATATATATATAAAAAAGAGTTATGTGATACTCCCATAACTTTCTATATCTGATTTGATGGGATTCAATTCTATCAATGTATTCATTTCACAAAGTAATTACAGTACTACCTATACTATAGTGTAGAGCTTGTATTACAAGGTGGTAACACCATTACTTCTTTATGCAAATGAAAAATTCTACATTCACTCTTTTTTATCTTATGCAAACTCTTTTTGGGAGTTTTGGAGTTTTATGCATTCCTGAGCGTAACACATTCACACTCTCATGAACAAAAAAATTGTTTTTTAGTTTTTCAAGTTGAAATAACAATCTAATTGTTCAAACATCCTAAGGTATGCTATCCTATGGAATATTATTTTCTATTCAAAAAAAGGCAGGGCTATAGCATCAGACATGTTGAATCTTCCGTTTTATTCCACAGGTGTGATTGCTGTCTTCTCTCTCCCCCTTTTTTACATCAGGCACCAGGTAATATTTTTCTCATTTAATCTAAAGTAGGCTACAGACTAAAATGTTCCCCACATGCCGCTTAGATTATGGGCATACATTGTAACATGAGACGTAAATATTGTATCTTGAAGGGTTTCTAGCTGGACACCATGCGGTGCAAGAAATCTTTTCTTTTTATTTTATATAAACTACTGTTTGGGCTGCCAACCCTTTCCTCTATCTTTTCTCTTAGGAAAAAGTGGACAACTGGGTTGCAAAAGTCCAAGCTAATGTTGAAAACATTAAGGACATGTGAGTTTATATATGTATTTAACCTCTTTAACAAAAGCAACATTTATAATTAAAGTGAATTTATGCAATGCTTTTTCTTTTCCACTGCAGCCTGACTCGATTGGCTCAGGGTGGTGGCCCAGCGCCCGATCCCACCCCAGGTGGCGCCAAACCCAAATCCCAGTGAGGTCGTCTCGGAGGTGGAGTAAAATAAAATGAAGGCGGAGCAATAGGATGTCACTCTGATGTCTTAATCAAGTCTGGTTTTCTGAGTACCACTTTCAGATTTAACGGAACAGGGACTTTTTGGGATATTGTATCAGCAAGAGTGCACAGAAGGAGGGGAGGTGGGGTTAGTTTTTTGCAGAATTTAAGAGGACCCTTTTGATGCATGATGAGATTCTGCTGTAAAACAAAAAAAAATAATATGCAGCGGGGCCTCTGAAGGAATCAATGGATTTCTGAATGTTGTCTGGAAAAGAAGAAATCAACGACATCAGCGACCCAACAAATTTGAACACATGAGGTGGTGCACAAGAACATTTAAACACAAGTGACTGGAGTTTGCACTATGATGAGCCAAATTCAAGAAACCCCAGGACCAGTTTACTGAATCATCATTCACTTTTGACAGTTTTAATGAGAATGGCATGTATATATGTATGCACACATACATATGTGCGATTATGATCTTGCAGATTTATCTTGATACATCCTGAGATATGAGATCTATTAAAACTCCAGTATCATTTCATTTTTTCCTGACATTTCATTTTGGGCTATTTTAATTCTTCTTCGAAATAAGAAAACTGGTTTTCCTTTTAACATTGCAATGCATCTCTAGAGGATGATGTTAGATCTGACTTCACTCTTAGAAAAACTGGTTCCTTAAGCGTTATTTGCTTAATAAAACACAACCAAAGGATTCTAAATTCTGTAAGTGTGTACAATCTCCACTCTTAGACAAACACTATGACCAGTATATACCACCACCACCTTGCTGACAACCACATTTTACGGTATCTTTTCAAAAGTATGTGGACACCCAACTATCACCCAGTCCAAATTAATTACCCTTTTGCAGCTATAATAACCTCCATTCTTCTGGGAAGGCGTTTTACTACATATCCGAGTGCGGGTTTTGTGTTCATTTTGCCACAAGAGCATTAGTGACGGAATATTAGGTTGACTGGGGTGAGTCAGTGCTCCATTAAATGTTCAAGGTTCTCAATTGGGTTTCAAGGTTCTCACTTGAGATTTCCACACCAGCTATGACAAACTATGTCTTCATGAGGCTTGCTTTGTGCACATGATCACACCGGAACAGCTCTAGGCTCCGTCATTACAGTGAAGGGAAATTCTAATACAACAGCATGCAAAACACATGCAATTGTGTGCTTCAAAATTTGTAACAGCCATTTGGGGAAGGCTTACATACAGTATGGGGATGATCATCAGGTGTCCGCATACTTTTGGCCATATAGTATATGTTTTCACCTTCCTCTACTATATTTCTGTAGTAGGCCCTGTCCTGCATATTTAAGTTTTTTCCGTGCTCTAACACGCCCAGTTTGACTCAGGAAAGGCTGTTAATTAGCTGATTGGTTGAACCAGGTGTGTTGGGTGCATTTAAAACAATAAATGCATGGCAAACCAGAACTATACACTTATTTAGGCATCTCTGCTTGTCAGAGTTGTGTCATTATAAGGGGTAATCTTTAAATGTATAAAAATAGACATGAGAACACTATAGTCCCAAAACTAAAATGGAAATTCAGGATCATCTCTATGTAATGCACATGATGACAAATCCTCCTATATATATAGATCTTTAATCTTTAATCCAAATAGTAAGTGGAAGGCTGAATGAGTGTTGTTAGCTACAGCTGCCATTTTGACCCGAGGTCCGGTTTGTGACTTCTTCTTTATGGTAGAAAATTTTGTTATGATTTAAATTACACTGCTTATGATATGTCTAACTTGTCTAATCATAAATAATAACTTTTGTCTGGAATATACATCCAGTGTTGCTGCAATCCAATAAAAGCTCAGTCAGTGCCAGATATGATCTATAACAGAGATATTAGTCCTCTGTGTTGTAAAGTTTTTCTAACAGAGTCATTTTTGAACCTCAAAAAGTGTCGTAACACAGCACTTGTCATTGCTTATCATTTATCAAGGTCTTACTTTTGTTCATTACTGCATGATCTGTTTTGTTAAACTGTGTGTTGAAAGACTTAGGCCTGGTGATAGCATACAGGTTTTATTGTCCAAAAAAAAAAAAAAAAAAACCTTCCAGCAGTCCAGAGCAGCTTTAACACAGACTGAGAATAAGTGAAATCTGCTATCTGTTTCTGGTAACTCATTGAAGAAATACTGTAATCATAATTTCTATACTGTAAGAATGCTTTCAGTGTGATTAAAGAGATACTGTGGTTGCTTGCTGTGCCCAAAGAAGTTCCACCATTCTGTGCTGATTTTTCAATCGATCCTCATATCCTCCAATAAATACTAGAATGGCTAATTAAAAAATATAATAATAATAATTCTGTATCTCACAAGATCCTATGCAGTAAAATCACAATTGTTATATTTACACTTAGATCACAGTGTCACAGTGTAATTAGTCCTGGAGGAATGGAGTCCAGCATGGCTGGGTGATTTTTTATTTTTTATTTTTTTTCTAACAATGAATTTTTGAGTGCAACTTGGCTGGATGATTTTATACAGACGACGATGGATTTAATCCATCAAAAGGTGTGTTAGAACAAGAAAATCACCAAGCTTTGCTGGACTGCAGTGCTCTAAGACTGGAGATGATACCATGCTGCAAGTGTTGAGAATTTTACTGTACTGACACTCCTTTATGTCATCTCTTATTATCTTAAAATCTTTTTTTTTTTTTTGTATTTTCAGATAGCAAAGACAAATCTTGAATCTTGCAATAATATGTTGGAAATAAACAATGAAAAAAGTTACAAGAAGTCTTTTATTTACATGCACACTTATAAATTATATTTTTGTTAATAGGACTAAAGTAGATAAAAAAAAATTTAATTTCATCTCTTGTGTATGTTTTTGCAGGTATAACATTAATCTTTAGATTGATTGGATCACAAATAAACTAAGTGCAATTTCTCCTCTCGATTTGTGACGACATACAAAGAGTCTCCACCAGATGGAGACACACACACACACACGATTTCAAGATTAAAAGGTTCTCTCTCACGCACACATACACACAGACATAAACTCTCTCTCTCACACACACGCGCGCGCGCGCGCACGTACACATACCAAGCTTTAAACAAATTGGAGCAAAAGACCTACACACATGTTCAGTGCAGTATTTTGCATGCACATTTTTGCACCCTGATTAGAAAGAGACATTTGGTTGAAAACAGCCAAATAAATAGCTATTAAATACCAAAACTAAAAAATTTTAAATGCAAAAACAACACCTTTCATTTAATTAACTCATTGTATTGTGCTTTAACAAGAGTTATTGTCTTTACAGAAAATAAAGTGGTTTGAGTTGTGCTGTCATAGGAAAATAATCAACCCCAGAGTGCCATTGTTTATTATTTTTCTTTAACAGCTTACACTATGTTTTATTCCTTGCATAACATAAATGTTGTTTAAATCAGTCAGCTTTCAAAAATTGGTTGACTAATTTATTTTTTCTAATTCATATTAAATCATATTTAGATTTTTTTTGGAAAACTTATTCCTGATATCAGCCAGGTGAGGATGGCTTTCCTTTTGAGTGTTGTTCCACTGAAAGTTTCTTCCTACTGTCATCTCTGGCAGGGACAAACTAATACATATTATTTATACTTTTCCCTTGTGCTGTATTTTATTTCAAAATTTTATTCAGAATTCCTTAATTATGTAAAGCTGCTTTGCAACAATGACAAATGTGCAAATCATATGCAAAAAAATAAATAAATTGGATTTAATTATTTCCTAAAATAATGCTATGTTGTCTATTTAAATATATATATTTGTATAATTTGTATATATCTTGATATTATTTTGGGAAATGCAAAACAATCAAACAATGTATAGACATACACATTAATTTATTCATCTTCTATAACACTTATCATATACAGGGTCACAGGAAGCCTGGAGCCTATCCCAGGAAACTTCAGGCACAAGGAGGGGTGCACCCTGGATACCGTGCCAGTCCATCGCAGCGCACACTTGCACACACTCATTCACATACTACGGGCAATTTGGGAACACCAACTACCCTAATCTGCATGTTTTTGGATGATTGGAGGAAACCAAATTATCTAGAGGAAACCCACCAAGCACAGGGAGAACATGCAAACTCCACACACACACAAACAGCCCTGAGAAGGGAATTGGGAATCGAACCGGGGTTTAGCATGTGTTACCTGGACTTAAAGAAAACCTAAAACCTCAGTGCAGGTCACTGTAAGTGAATCCTTCTGTTCAACTCCAGACATACAGTACTGAGGTGTATTTTATATGTGACCAACGCACGCGCTTCTTTTTAAACGTTGTGATGTAAAAAGATGGGAGGAGATAGTCTAATTAAACGTTGACTTCAAGCTTGTAATAGGAGGAGAGAGTCGGGGGTGGGGATATTCAAATTAGGCAATAGCTTAAAGCTCCGTTGCGGCGCGCGTGGAGTTAGTTCACTGTATGGATGTTTATGACGCGTTACGGGAAGTGAAGAGCAGACACAGCGCCGCTGCTGGAGGAATCATGATTATTCGGCAACACTGAGACTTATTTTTGAAGCTTCATTCGTCCGTAATTTCATCAGACGTTTGTGTGTAAAAGCCTTTTGAACCGCAGATGGAATATAATCCTTTAATGGCTCCTCCGGTTCCGCCGCATAAACCGAACAGCTGCCGGACTTCGGGCTCTCAGGAGCGGCTGCTGAAGTGTGTGCTGCTCGGTGATGGAGCTGTGGGTAAAACCAGCCTGGTGGTGTCCTACACGACTAACGGATACCCCACCAGATACGTCCCTACAGCCTTCGACAACTTCTCCGGTAAGGAAACACACCGCGCTCTGAGACCAGGAAGACCACAAAGCAGGTGTTATTGAGAAGTTTAATAAACGTCAAGTATAATATATGACCTCACCTTCTGTTAAGGACATTGTTTTTTTATCCTGTTGCTGTCATTATGAAAGTGAGTCAGTAAAGTCTGGCTAAACCTCTGGCTGAGTTGTGGAATGCACAAAGTCTGATTTAGTTTCAACAATCAGCTTTTATCCTGAATGAAGTGCCTACTGCCATATATAAAGATAGATATCTCTCTGTTTGTCTGTCTTTGCCGCTCTATCTATCTATCTATCTATCTATCTATCTATCTATCTACAGTATGTCTACCTTGTCTGTCTCTCCATTTGTCTCTGTCTATTTGCTTGATTGTTTGTTTAGCTATCTAGTGTGCAACTCAAATATTTCTTATGACAGATGGATGTGTCTATCTGTCTACCTGTCTCTCTCTCCATATATCTGTGTCTCTTCATTTATCTACTGGTTATCTATTTATCTATCTGCACAAGTGGAGTACTTCTTGATGGTATAGCTGGATCTATTTTGTATACATATATATCACTAACAGATGATATTACTATTATAAAAAGACTATCTGCTTTAAAGCTTAACAACTTAAAAGCAGTCATAATCACAATTTGAAAGTCACTGCATTTTCCAATTCACATTAAACTGTGAAGAGTGTGATATGATTTAATTGCTGTGATTTTATTTATTTATGTTTATTTATTTATTTATTTATTAATGGATTTTTTTTTAACTGAATTGGTTTGGCTTCTTCTAATAGAAAGTTCGAAATAAAAAGCTTGTTGATCTAATGTGCTTAATATCTGGAAAAAGAAGACGCTCTGAAAAAGGGCTCCTTGGTGTGGAGAGTGATGTAATAGTCATTTTAGCATTTTAACTTGATCTGACATTTCGAAACTTCGTCACTTACGCAATAGCACAGGTGGCACTTCAGAGACGAAAGGGCACAATCAGAGGCAGATCAGATGACGGGGATTTGAGCACAATTACACAATGCAGCCTGCCAACTGAGAAAGCCGGCGGGTTTTACTTTGTATCCGTAGGAAAAGTGTCATTGTGTCTGTGTGTGCAGGCAGAGTTCACCAGCTTGAACATTTCTTTGCCTGTGCTATTGCAGACTGCTTACTCTTTGTATGTTTTTTTTTTTTTCATTGTGTTTAGTCAGGACCTTACAGTTTCAGTTATTAGAATTTTACAAATGACTCAAACTGTATTATATTTATAGTTTACCTTTACATGGAATCATTTGTCAGATGTGTTTGTTAATATTTTAGTCTGGAGTGTTTAAGTACACTGGTGTACTGAGTAAGGTGAATCAATGCATGCAAATCTGAGAGTGCGAGTGGCCATGCGATGCAAATTTGCCTCACCTCTTTTTCCCTTTCTCTCTCTGTCATTTTTATTGCAGCTGTAGTACAAGTTGATGGACAGCCGTTGCGACTGCAACTTTGCGACACTGCTGGACAGGTAACGACAGCCCCTCTTGCCCTTTGCATGCAAACACATTTATGTGTGTTGCATACAGTCTCATCAGACATCTCAGACAGGAGAGTTGTTTTCAGTGAGGCCTCCAGACAGCACCTGAATGCCTGTGCACCCTCCCTGTCTGGGGCAGAAGTGTTCATGAAGGGAGTGCAGTGTTTAACTACAGATTCTTCAGGGCAGTCAAGGCCACAATAAGGAAGTTTCACAATTACACTGCCTGCAAGTGAAACTTAGACAGGCAGTGCATTTTTCTCTTAAACCTGATAGTAATATTCACATTCTTGGAGAAAATCCTCAGAGAGAATGTAAAGTACACACTGTTATCACTAGGTTAGTTCCTGTTAATGGTATACCCATAAATTGTATAGTTTACATATTAGAACAAAAAGTAGTAGTAGTTTGAGTACATATTTGCATTAGTTTTGCCGTAGAAAACTCTTTTCAGTACCTGATGGTGCAAGCTTTGAATTTTTTCACATGGAATAAGCTTTATTTTGTAGCTCTGGAATGTGGAGGGGATTTCAAATGAGTGAGAAGTGATGGAGGGCAAGACCCAGGTAGTTAAAACAGATTAGAGAGGACGCTGAATTGTGTGGCAACCACAGAGAGGTGAAAGAAATTTTTTTTTTTAGCTGTCTTGCTCCCTCTCTCAGGCTTAGGAGACAGAATGTTCAACCGCCAGGTTGCCTCCAGGCTCAGTTCCTTTTGCCAGGTTTGTGCTTTTATCGCTGTTTGTTTCTGAGCTGTGGCAATTATGAAAAAATGTTTATAACGAGTTATTGGAAATGGGTCAACCTTCAATATGGTATGCTCATGGGCTCATTATGGATATTTGAAAAGCTTTTTACATTCGCAGTTTTTCCACTGAACTGCTTCTGTTAATTTGTACAGGTTTTAAAACTATCGCACTCTGCAAACAGCTATAAATCTTTTATGTGTACTGTATGGGTTAACCAATAAACGTCTCCGCCCTTTCCATACACAACTAGTAGATCTTCTAATACAGTAAGGGAAGGCAGACTTTAGCAAACACAGTTGGTAAATAAGAGATCTTTCCTGTTCTCAGGTATCACACTCAAAATGAAAGGAAAAGTTTGATCCAGCAATTCTGAGATGCCATTACTGGTGTCTTAAAAGACAAAGTGTCCTCAGTTATTAGAATACTGTTAACAGTATGTTGATTCAAGTTAGACTTTAAGTCCACCAAAACCAGCTTGTGTTCGATGATTTATATTATGGCAGTGTTTCAGTGTGGGAAGGGAAGGGTTAAGCTGTTTTGTCAGAGCCAGGCTAAGTCGGCATTCTTAAGGGTTTAAGAGGCCCTGTTCTTTAAAGCTTTGTGGACCTATAGTGTTAATTTACTTGATTGGCACAGTATAAAGGAAGGGTGTAGGGTGTGCCAGAGCTGCACGCCTTGGCAGAGTTTAAAAAGATTGCTGCTCGAACAGTGTGTTCTGCAATACTTGTGGGAGGTTTCAGCATTGGCCAACTTGAGACGTTCGAGTTAATTGAATCTGTAAGTTATAAAACGTGCTGGTGATGCGAGAGATTTACGACATGGATTTTAGGATTGTCTCTGAATCATGAGGTTGCTACTGTTTTTTCTGAAACTATGTCAATAGAGCGCATTAGGAGTTGTACGAAGAAAGATAGGAAAGTTTACAACAAAATAAAAAATGGTGGCTGTTAAACATCAGAACTTACCTTCATCAAGAAACTCGGGTCAAGTAAATAAGCAAAGCAGAAATGTCCCCAACTTTGCATGCCCCACCCTTTTTTTTTTTTCCTGGCACACTGACATTGCATGCCTTGATTTGTCCAGAAAGGATTTTGTCATTGAAGTATATTGTCATAAACAATAACAATAAGTAGATACTAGATTTTCATCATAACTTTTTTACAAATTTTCTGACTTTTCTGTCTTTCCCTCAGGATGAATTTGATAAACTCAGGCACTTCTGCTACTCACGCACAGATGTGCTGCTCCTCTGCTTCAGTGTGGTTAGTCCCGCTTCCTTCCAGAATGTGGGTGAGAAATGGGTGCCCGAGATCCGGCGGAGGTGTCCACTCACCCCCGTCCTGCTGGTGGGGACACAATGTGACCTGCGTGAGGATGTCAAGGTGCTGATCGAGCTAGCGAGGCGGCGTGAACGGCCCGTACCTGAGCAGGACGCCCGCGCCCTTGCTGACAAGATTGGCGCTGTTACATATGTCGAATGCTCAGCTCTGACACAGAAAAACTTGAAAGAGGTGTTTGATGCCGCCATCTCTGCCGGTCTGCGGCAGTCTGAGAGACGTGTCAGGCGGGAACGCAAGGTTCTTAGCACAGCTGATAAGATGAAGATGCTCTCTAAGGCCTGGTGGAAGAAATACGTATGCATCCAATAACACGAGCCAAGCTCTGAGTCATCGACGCACATGGACAAAGTGACAAAGAACCTTGACTCATTCAGTGCCTCAAGCAGATGGATTGATCAGGAGTGTGTGTGTGTATGTCAGTGAGATATTTTCACTGAAGTGAGGGCTGAAGCATGACTCGTATCGGCCGTGGCTATCAAGTCTCAGCTATAAGCTGCTTTAATAGTTACAGCTATCTCAGCAACTCTGAACTCTCTGGCCAGATCCAAGAATAAGTTAACTGTCGATCTCTCAAAAGAGAAACAAGAAAAAGCGTACACTTCACTTTTTGACAGACATTACTATTGAAAAGTTTGGAATCACTTGGAATCAATTACACTTTATTCTTCGTTGATAATTGTATGTGCTAAAATACGTTTGGTGTAAATCTAAATAATGTAGATCAGATGTTATTTACATTACATTAGTTTGATTGAAAATGGTACTTAATTAATGATTCATAATTACTGACGTGATGGCAATTATGGTTAGGCGATATGGCAAGAATGTGTCATAATGAAATACTTCTAGACATTACAATAAAAATAAATAAATAAATTGTAACATCCTTAAAGTGTTTGTTAAAACTATTTAGCAAAAATATTTAACAAACTACGAAACAAAAAATTGTGTAATCCAGGTGGTTGCCCGGAGAAATTACAAGATGGGACAATATTATAAAATCACCATCATGCATCAAATATTCTCAGGAAAGCGTATTACGATAAGTTTTATTACAATGGAGACACCCTGATGTCATATCTCCTTTCCTTAATATGATGATTTACTGTCTAAATGTCAGGATTTCCACATTCCTAGCTATATTATACGTTCAATATTCTTTATATGAATTTTTATTATGACTGTGGTCATTTAAACTGCCAGACACATTTCTAATCATTTTTCAGAAATGATTTATTCATTGGGCTGACGCCATATAAGAATCGTTGTATAGTTGTGTCTGTGGTGATTTCAAACTTTTGAATGGTAGTGTAGAGCATATAGCGTGCGCAAGATTATATTTATGTATGTTAAATGTTAAGAAAATGTTTTAAATGTAGTTTTTATTTTACAACAGCAGTTACTTGCTCAACACTGGATCTTGAAGCTGTTGACGTTTTTTTTTTTTCTTTTTTTTTTTTTTCTCATTAGAAATGCTTCTAATCTTCTTTAGTGCCCATCTCTGACTTCATGCACCATGATGTCACCTTTGATTTTGACAGCTGTTACTGTTGATGGCCACCCATTCAAGACTTCTGGGTGTTAAGTTATTGAGTTTAAAGAATATGTTTCATTTTGGTCACCTCATCAGTGTATTTGAGTATAGCATTCAGTAATGATGTGAGCATATTTATGGCAAACTAAAGCTTTCAGTCTCTCTCCGATGTCAAAGGAGATTTATCGCATTTTATTGCATTTCATACTTATTGTTCACTAAATCATTGGAGACGATTCATTTGACTAGCACAGGACCCTGTGTGTGGTGGTTCCGTCACCTCAGTTTTATGGTCGTGAGTGTATGTAGTGTTCTTGGGTGTTTTATTGGTTAACACACTGGCTTTAACATTTGTCATTGTGGTACAATAGGCATTAATTCACACCGTGTTAATGTGACGTGTGACAGGCCTGAATATGCAGTTCCCAGGTTGCATTTTCTCCATGTAATTGTGTTGGTTAGCCGATAAGTGGGACGTATTTGCTTCTCATTATTCAGAAGCCCATTTTTTCCCCTCTTTCAGACATTTGAAGACCTTTGGAGATTAACTATAACTATAAAACTGTATAACACAGGTTGATCAAACATTAAATGACATTTACTGCGCTTAGTATGTACAGCATACATGTTGGTGCCATATCTTTTTCCGGGTACATTCATGTAGAGTTATACATTTTTATAACTGTATGTAATTATCTTTGTTACTGTATGACCATCCACTATGGTACACATCTCAGTTATGAATTATTATGCCAAATAAACTTGCTTCTTTGAAGTAAAATAAAAAATAACATCTTTTTTTACTTTCTGCCACATTTGGTTAATGACTGTATAATAAAACAAAAAGTGAATATAACAAAAAGTGAATATAAAAATATAAAAATTACTATTGTGGTCTTCTACATTCCTATACAAGTTTGTTATTTGACAAATGAATGGCCCTAACCAGCCCCTGCATTGTCTGTTTCAAGACTGTGAAGCTGAGCGTTAATTTGGAAGGACTACGTGGCTAGCACTTCCTTTGTGATTATGTCTGCACCAGCAATTTCAGGGCTTTGTTTTGTCTGCTCGAAAAGCCAATTGCACAGGACGATAGTTTAAAACATTATGGTATGTATTTCTTGAAGTCCAAACAAAGATGCAGCAAAATCTTAATGAATGCTTTCATGAGCAAGGACGAAGCATTTTCTGCTTCTGCTTAGTTAGCACAAATGAGAAAAAAATCTAGTTAGATTTTAACAGGCAGAAATAGATATAATTTTGAAGAATGTAGAGAAACCCACAGTAACCGTTGTCAAACATATCATAAAGCAATGTTCCAACATTTTATTTTCATTTTATCTACCAGTGCAGTGGCATAAATTAAGTATATAATATAGTTAATCTATTTCAGCTAAAAATTTTAATCACTTTTAAAGATCAAATACAGTATAAACTACTGTGTTTGGTTGCTTCATTTTTATGTTCAATCCATGCACATTTGAGTGAATTTGTTCAGTTGGAGGTAACATGGTGGCGTAATGTTTAGCACTGTCTCCTTGCACCTCCAGTCTCGATGGGTTGATTCCCGCCTCGGGTCTGTGTGCATGGAGTTTGCATGTTTTCCCAGTGCTTGGTGGGTTTCCTCCCACAGTTCTCAGACATACAGATTGGCATTCCCAAATTGCGCGTGGGAGTATCCTGCCTCATGCCTGAAGTCTCCTGAAATTGGCACCAGGCCCTCCCATGACCCTCTAGAGGATAAGTGGTATAGAGTAAGAATGAATGATGCGTTGGTCCAGGTTATACCTTATGTGACTTGGTTACCATACACTCATTGTTTTGTTTATTAGGAGTCAGGCAATTTATGCAAGCAGCCCATCATATGGCTGAAGCATAATGCATGCAATCATGCAGAGCTCCAGTTAATAATTATACTAAAAGCATGTCAGAGCTCACAAAACGTCAAACCTGGAGGTAGATTGGCTACAATAGCAGCGGATCACCACAGATTCCACTCCAGTCAGCCAAGAACAAGAATCTGAAGCTCCATTTATCACTGTCTCACTAAGCCTGACCAGATGAAGACTAGATGAAGAAACACTAGATGGGAAAATATCCTAAATGGGTCACCGACGAATTTACCAATATCATTATTGGTATATATTATGGCATATTATTGCGAGTTGGAAGGAAACCAGAGAACCTAGAGGAAACCTATGAGGACACAAGAAGAACAAGCTAAGAAACTCTGCACAGAGCTAAGGAGCTATGAAGTGGGACAAATATAAATGGTCCTGCTCCCTAGATAGTGCCTAGAAACTATTTAATGCAGGTTAAACCACATTCTATACACAAGAATGCAGAGCGTTTAGCTAAATGCTGGGAATTAACACACTCGAGAGAAAACTGACCTGATTTTTAAGCAAGAACAGCAACTGACTGGCTAAATATGGGGCAGTCATACCTACAAGGGAGAACAGATCCCCACTACATAGCATACAGTAGTAGTGTTCTAAGAATAATGTGCGTAATATAGAAAAAAGCCAGGGAAGTAAAAAGAAGATGAGGCTGTGAATAACTTTGAAGTTCAGGACACCTGACTAGCTGCTAATTGGATAGCTTCATAGCATGTTCATGTAGTATGTTTCTTGCGAGAAAGAGTTTGTTTGATGATGGTATTAATATACTGTGGGAAGATTTCATCATTTGTACTTTGCCCCTGGTAGTTAAGATCCTTTCATATCCGGCATATAATGGATGACACGATACAAACTTTGTATAGGTAATCCATACTTAGTGGCAACTTTCCAGAGCTTTAAAACCCCCTTTTTTTTTCTTAAGAAACTTTCTAAATAGGACAATAGGCAGTATTAAGAGCCTTCACTAGAAAGACTGTTTTGCCTTCCAGTAATTAGTTCACCATCAACCTGGATTTAATAGAAAAGAGTTTAATTGTAAGTTTAATCAAGTTTTTCAAAGTCATGTTGCTCTTGCAGAGTGGGGCTTGTATATGGAATTTAGGATTAATTTGCATTTTCGTGGGCATGACGTGAATGTGATGTGTCTTGCATTGTTAGTAGGATTAGGACCAGCAGTAGCTGGGTCACATGCATGAATCACTACTCCTGAGACAAATCTGGTTCCTAAGGATACACTGCCCAATGTGGCTTGCCTCTTAGACACACTCCATGTCTGGATGTGGTTTCATAACACGATCGCAGTCTTGAGGATACAGTTAGTTAGTTTTGCAGAAATAAGCATGTCTGTCCAAGGGACAGCTGGCGTCCCCCACTCCTCTCATCCCCAAGGGACAATAACACAGCCTTTGACCTACTGTACAGTCTGTCTTATTGTACTGTTTTTATTACTGAACAGTATTTCAAGCTAACCTGTGACTAGTTTGTCTTCAGTCTCACTGTTAGATATCTGTTGAATATGCTTTGTTAAGGCTTTGCACTAAGTGAAAGAAGTTAGCAAACTGTTTCAGTGTCCATATTGTTCAAAGGAAAACAGGACATAAAAGCTTTTCTTCTTTGTAAATGCTCAGCAGCTTGTGGATGACGTGTAAGCCATGTGCATGCCTCATCCTACGTGATAATGCAGACTGCTTCATTGTTTTTGTGACCATACAAGGGACAGTGTGTTGAGCATGTAGAGCATATGTACTGTATACATGTATATATATGTACGGTATATGTATATGTACTGCATGTCTGTGCAGATATCTCTTATAAGTGCTGGATTTTTGCAGTTGATCTTTACTTGCATCTCTCTTTTAATCTTAATCTCTATTTTCATGTGTGTATGTCAAAGTCAGACTTACATATTAGTATATAGTATTCTGGCTTACCCTGGCCTCCTAAATATTATTTTTTTTTCCAATTGAGTTGATCTTAAGGATGATAAGAGTTAAGCATTAATAGTCTTAAAATAATCATTGCATCACATTGAGTGATTTTTATACTTAATCCTCTTTCTCCTTGCTTTTTCTATGATGTTTTATGTCTTTTCTCACTTCCTTCTTTCTTTCTAACCCACCGGTAGAACTGTTGGAGTTTCTACCTTCATTGTTCGACAGCCAAAAAGGAGCAGTCTTTTATCTCACACATGATGGAAGATAGAGCCTCAACTCCTGCCAAGCCCTGATGCCATCAAAGCATTCTCCAATATTTGGAAATCAGATAGACAGTCACAGAAAGCTTAAAAAGATGATGTACATCGACACATGTATGAATCTGCACAGAAGAAGCAGAAATGGCTTTGATATTCCACATCAGAGAATTGATTCATTTTCAACAGACAAATCTTTTTTAAAAGCTATGAACCGCAAAAGACATCACGAACCAAGAAACTGATTTAGTAGTTGTTTTAGTATTCTTTGTATAATCGTATTTTAATTCCATTCAATTCTGTCTTATTTGTATAGAGCTTTTGAAACTGTCACAAAGCAGCTTTATTGAAATCCGAGTGTACTGTAGATTCGTATCTCCAAATTGCTGAGGATAGTGGGAATATAAATCATTCTCAAATCAAAAGTCTTCTACAAATGATGCACTATAAAGTCAGACAGTAATTGTGTTGAAAATATGTTTTTGTATTAGTATTGTAGTCTTTATGACCACAGCAGCAGTTTTAGATAAACACCAGCCTGGTGAGATTATCCACTGTGAGTAAGTTTCACTATGGTCAAGAGTATGAAGTAATCCCAGTCTGATCCATATCAGCCATGGATCTTACAGCGGATAAAGTCTGTGCATGCTCCGAGAATAGATCAGTGTTTAGATGCTGACCCAGGCAAGGTGACACTGATGCTACCTGGACACACAAAACACTGTATGCATATATTTTTTTTTTGGATAGGCACTTTGTCTACCATAAGGTTGGTCTGGGTTTGTTGACCAGCCCATGCCCCATACCATGACAATATACAACATTGTGTTGTCCCAAAGTCTGGCTAACAATGTCAGTAAGGGCACCTGGTGTAACACCTAGGACAAAAAAAAAAAAAATGGTGCACACCTAATACAAATGGGAAAAGGCATTTCAGCGATTTCAACAGCAGGCAGATTTCTAACATGTCAGGCAAAAATTACTACTCTTTTGAGATTTATAGTCCCAATTGTCTCTAGCCTTTTCACAAAATAGTGCTAAAAGCAAACAAACAAAAAATATGCCCAGTGTGTAGTAGTTCAATGTGTATAAATGTTTTGTTGATCTGAGAGGTCAGAGGAGAATGGCTAGACTGGGTTGAGCAGACAGGAAGACAACAGGAACCCAAATACCCAGAGGAAAGCATTACACTATGCATATACACTTTGTCAAACCTTGAGGCAGGTGGGCTACAACAGCAGAAGACCACAATGAGTTAAAAGCTTGTAAGCAGAACAGAACAGGAATCTGAAGAAACAGTGGGTACAGACACACCAAAACTGGGCAGTTCAAGATTTGGAAAAAGACAAACATTTGGGAATGTTTTCATAAAATAATACACAGATATGCGTCTGGGCAATACAGCAGGACCTCAAGCTGTAGGATTCTACCCAAATGCTTCTAATAGCATGCTTGCACTTAATAAACTATGCTTTATTTAATAAACCATTACTGATTCAAAAATGGTTTGAAGCAAGTCTGAATTTGTCTATTTCCTTCCATTTTACTTTTACCTTTAGCCTAATTTACCCTTCATCTGGCCTCAAAGTTGCTTCCTCGCTCAACTTTTGGGAATTATCCACCATGCAAAACTTCAACAATGTCCTTTTTTCTCCTCTCCTCTCCTCTTTGATTCCTAAACTAACAAATCCCTGGCTTTTTAACAGCCATTTCTTCTATAGTCCCCCACTGCTTGTGCAGTGCACTGTGGTAAACTTCCTTGTTTGCTTATACAGGTCAAATGTGCAGGTGAAATATGCTGACTGATTGATGAAAGGGCTATAAGCTCCTCCTACTAGTTTTAAACGAAATCATGCCTTATGCCTTTGTGTGTGTGCGCGTACAAAATCTTCACTGCAGGACTCTATGATGAGGTCTGAGATGTCACAAAACGAGCAAGCTAATCGTTTCCACTTACAGCCCATTATAAGACGGAAAGGCAGTAGTTAGCTGTGTGAACTGTCAGGTTAAGAAGTGGCATGCCATGGTAGGGGTCAGTGCTAACTGACCCCACTGCGCTGCCCCATTTAAACGCTTTTGAAACTTGAGGACGGAGCTACTGACCTCTGACCTCATTGCTGCACCTCGCAAGGACGAACCCTACACTCCCCCTTCAGACAGGATGCTCGCTCTCCGGCGGTGTGTCTGTGGTCAGAGACGCAGTCCAGACCTGATGTCTGTTTTACGCCATTGGGACCTTATTTAAAAAGAATAGGGGGTAGTTAAGGAAAGACTGGAGAGTCTGTTTACATTTAAAGGGGCAGTTATTTCGGCCTCTTATTTGAAAGGAAAGTTATACACGGTAAAAGTGATGTTTTCATAAGGGGCCTTTGGGGATGTGTTGCACATGTGTAGTATGTGTAGTCAGAATTTAGCAACCAGCTGTGAAAATTAAGGTCCATAAAATGATTCAGTATTTAATAAAGTTTAATAAAGTTTTTAGTAAAGTTCAGTATTGAATAAAGTTTTGGACTTCTATGTAGTGAGCCCTCACTCATTATTATTTATTATATAAATTGACAATTTCACTGATAATATTTTTTTTCCTCTTGCACTTAATTTGTCACATCTACTGAAGGCATTTTTTGTTACTGTATTTTTTGTTTAAAATGTCTTTCATTTGACTTTTGACTTAAATAATATTTAACTAAGCAAATGCCATCTTACCTACAGTATATACATAGAACTGTATGTTCTAGAAAGTTACTTAGTAAATATAGGTTGCTGTGCTTTTTTTTAAGCATTGTGTGTTTCAGTGCTGTGCTATAGCTCCACTGTATAAATGAAGTATGCTTTTTCATCTAAGCTTTTGTCCTAAACTCCCCCTTTCCATAATCCTCCCACAGTTTAGCTTGAGCCGCTGAATGCTGCTAGTCATTTCCAGAGAAGTACTCAGAAAATAATTCTCTTGTCCACTTGTTCTGCAGTTGTATGACTGGCCAATGTAAATCCATAGCTCATAGCTCCCATCCGCTGTTTGTTGTGCCCTTGTTCTTTGACGGTGGGCCAAGTCTTCAACTTATCTACAGAAACAAAGATTCAAATGCACTGGTACAGCTGCATTGTGTTTCAGGTTACAGAAGCTATTCATTCACATTTCACATTAACTTTCGCGTTTTTTTTTTTTTTTTTCATATTGTACCGGCAGTTTGAATTTACTTTGTTCTTTTTTTATTCTGAGGATGAATTAGGTGAGTCCGTGAATCACTTCCTAGCTTCCTGATGGACATGAGAAAAGACCCACAAAGAGGCCCTTAAGCATATTTTCTCTTTCTTTTGTATTATAGTCATTCTCTGTGCAACTAAGCTAAAGCTGTGGGTTGATCTCTTTTGTCAGATTATCCCCATCTCTCTTTTTTTTGGAAAACAATGATTAGTGTGGGTCACATAGGTCAGGCAAAACCTCACAGAGGGATAAGAAGTGCAGAGTGAGAGAGAGAGGTGAGGAGAAGTTTCTTTGGGTCATACAATCATTATACAATAGAAGAACATTGGGCTTTCCCTTCAATGTGTTTCACGTTTAAGTTTAGAAAGCAGGAAAGAACTTTGCGTAATTGTGATTGTGAGTTGTGTGTGTGTGTGTGTGTGTGTGTGTGTGTGTGTGTGTGTGTGTGTGTGTGTGTGTGTGCGTGTGCATGTGTGTAATTGTGAAGAATATATATAGTCTCAACAGGGATTTTCCAATATTTCTGATACATTTGAAATACAAAATCAATATTCAGTAATATGTATGTGTTGTACAAAATGGCATTTAGTAATTTGTATCAAAATACAGAACACTGCATGGTGACATTACTGGTGAATAAACATTCATGACTTCATACAAAAAATTATGTAGTTGTTTAAATTATGTAGTTCTTAAAACCCAGAGCGTTTTAGACATTTTTTGTTTAGCTGTTGTTTTTAAAAAAAATTTTTTAACAAACATATATAGGGCTCAGGATTGTACAATATAGAGGGACAGATTCTTTTTATAGCACAAAATAGGCAATATGACTATTGCTAATACAAACAACTATACAAACATGACCAAGCAAAAATAAATTAATAAAAATGGGTCACATAGGCAAAGAAGTATCACAAATACAATGTTTTTATGGTTTTATGTTTTTATGCTCATTTTGAGAGTTCTACATTTGTGCGACGTCATGATTGAATGTCATTCAGAATATTCAAAAAATTATTTATAATACAGAAAATTTTTAATATATTTTCATTTATGCACTCAATACTTGGTCGCGGCTCCTTTAGCATGAATTACTGCGTCAATGCGGCATAGCATGGAGGCGATCAGCCTGTGGCTCTGCTGAGGCATTATTGAAGACAAGGCTGATAGCAGCCTTATTCTTGACAGTAAATAGATTCTCCATGGGGTTCAGACCAGGTGAGTTGAAGGCCATTCAAGCAAGGTGATATCACGGTCAGCAAACCAGTTGACTGTGGGCAAGTCATGCTGGAAAAGGAGATCAAAACTTTTTAGGAGATGGAAGCATGATGTGCTCTAAAATCTCCTGGTAGATGGATATGTTGACACTGGACTTCAAGCAACTTAGATTCTGTGCCTCTTCACTCTTCCACCAGATTCTTGGACATAGATTTCCAAATGAAATGCAAAATTTACTTTCACCTGAAAAGGGGACTTTTCATTTCTTTTTCTTTTTAGCCCAGGTAAGATGCTTCTGGTGTTGTCATTTGTTCAAAAGTGGCCTAATACTAGGAAAGCAACACTTGTAGTCCATTTCCTAAAGACGTGTGTTCATGGTGGCTCTTGATGCACTGACTCCAGTCTCACTCCACTCCTTGTGAAGCTCTTTTTTTTTTTTTTTTTGCTTGACAGTGTTCAGTATGTGCAGGGACAAAAAAGCAGGGTCGGGTACACAGGCACAAACAGAAGACAAGGCAGAAGGATGGAAAGCTCAAGTACAACGAAGGGGCAGTTTGACAAAGAAGGAGAAGTAAGTGAGAACATAGTTAATGCAACACAGGTGAAGTTACTTACTAGAGCTGGAGGAGAGGGAAAACCAACTGGAGAAACCAACTCTGGAATCTACCAAAATGGAATTTGAAAGAGAGTTTGAAATCTTCTCTATGAGAAGATCAATCAAGAAAGATAGTGATTGAGTTAGCCAGTTTAAAATCTACTTTTTTTTTCTTCTCTTGCTGAAGTTTTTTGCTGTGCTTGCAGTTTTTTTTTTGGCCTTTTGTCTTGTAGCATTATTAAGGTGCAAGCTCAAGCCATGAGACACCACCTCCAGTGTGCTTGATGGATGAGTTCATATTTGGATCATAAGCAGATCCTTTCTTTTTGCACACTTCTACCTTTCCATCACTTTGGTCATGGTTAATCTTAGTTCCAGAACTTTTATGCCTGATTTCTGTATCTCTCTTTAAATTCCATTCTGGCTTTCTGATTCTGGCTGATGAGTGGTTTGCATCTTGTTGTATGGCCTCTGTGTTTCTGCTCTCAAAGACTTTTTGCCAGTTGTTGGTGATGTCACCTGTCTGTTGTTTTGGGTTTTTTCTTTACAACTCTCACAGTGTTTCTGTCATTATCAGCTGTTGCTTTTTTTTTTTTTAGCTGACCTTTTCAGTGTCTAGTTGTTAGTACACCAGTGGTTTCTTACTTTGAGGATATTCCAGTCTATTATACTGGCTTATAAGTAATATGGCCTTCATGTTGTTTCATTCTTGAAAACAAATCTTCACACTTGAAATGCAGAACTTAAACTAAGAGTAAACGTACAAAGCTATGAATTGTTTAAACAATCATTCTTACAGGACTCATACATGCAAAAAGCAACACTTGTTAGTTTCCCTTATTTTTCTTAACTTAAAATTATTTAAGAAATTGGTTATTATTATAACTATATATTACAATATATTATTTAGATGAAATATTCAAATCTATTGTCTTATACCCCCTCGTTCCACATCCAGCTCAGCGTGCTGAGGGGGTGGCAACGTATGACATACCATTCGCTGTATGTCATGCGGCTAAGAGATGTGGTTGGGGAAAGCAATGGTGAACTACCCCGTAAAAAATTCACCGAAAAATTCTATGGTCCAGAATCAAAATGTTTGCGATATGGTGCTGAACAGTGGGACCCCCGGGCTGGACAACATCAAACAAGCGACTGGGGAAGAGCAAAGGAGGTTTCGAAGTAGACAAGCCGATGATGACGCGATAGGGCCAAACCCACTTGGGCGCCCTATTGCTGATGGGGCCGTCAGCGAAAAGGACCATCTGAGCTGCAAGGATTTATTAAAAATCGGAACATGGAACGTGAGAGGTATGACAACAGGGAAATTGGAAATCATCAAACGCGAGATGACACGGACATGCCTAGACTTATTGGGAGTAAGTGAACTCTACTGGACAGGCTCAGGTGATTTCAAGTCAGGCGATTACACGATTCACTTCTCAGGGAACGATCATGTAAGAAGACGCGGAGTGGCCATCGTGGCCAACAAAAGAGTGGCCAAGTATATTGAGAACGCGAGGTGCATTAGTGACCGAGTTATGACCATCCGCCTGAAAGGGAAACCCCTAGGTGTAACAATCATCCAGGTCTATGCCCCAACAGCAGACGCAGAAGAGCAGGACATTGAGGTCTTCTATGCGGCCATCCAGAGTGCACTTGACCAAGCCCCCAAGAAGGACATCATCTACATCATGGGCGATTTCAACTCCAAAGCTGGGGCTGCAGAGGATGGACAGGTGACAGGGAGATATGGGCTGGGTGACCGGAATGAAGCTGGGGACCGTCTGGTGCAATTCTGCCAGGAGAACAAGCTTTGGATCACTAACACCTTCTTCAAGCAACACAAACGCC
>JAQMYL010000003.1:10828402-10850310 GCA_030014365.1 Clarias pachynema | reverse complement strand
GACACGGGCAAGAATATCAGTGAACTAAAGGAACTGGTCAGGGAAAGGAAGACATGGCGAGACATGGCCCATAGAATCGGACACGATTGAATGGCTAATGATGATGATTGTCTTATATTGATCTCAAACCCAAATGTCTTATTTTTGTTTAGAAAACAAACAAAAGAACTAGCCTCTACTTTAGGAGGACACTGAATAAGGTATTTATCTGAAACATGCACATTGTTATCATGGACACGTTATCAATTAAAATGTGTTTTATCTTTACATACATATTTGTGAATGTAACATAAGTGGAACACAAATACTCCCCATTCATGGAATCATGGAATCATCCACAATAGCTTAATGCCTAACTGACTGACCAGGAAGGAAGTGGAGACTTAATTATTTGTTAACTAATTCTTTTGTACATTTTAATTTTTAAAAAAAAAAAAAAAAAAAAAAAAAAGTCATGGCTGTTGTTATAGTATTTCTATTTAGGGTCTTTTAATTCAGCATACTTTATACTAATTACTGAGCTCAGTGTTAGCTATAGAAAGGAAAGCTGACCTTGTATACTGTATGTAAAGTTCTTTTTCTTAGACAGGGGGAAACATTACAACATAATTTAGTGGCTGTGGTGACATAATTAAAGGAGATTGATTGATTGATTGATTGATTGATTGATTGATTGATTGATTGATTGATTGATTGATTGATTGATTAATATAACACCAATTACCAGTATAGTTTCTGGAGAACAACTAGGGTAAGCTATCACATGCCAAAGGGTGACAATTATCATTATTCACTAAATAATTCACTGAAGAGTAGTTATTTCATTGTGTTCATCTATTGCTTTATTCATTTGCTTTATTCTTTTTTTCTATTATCGCAGTTTAATAGCTTTTCTGCACGTGTAGTATATACTATATATCATTAGACCTTTTAATATCACCCCTAATTTGGTAATATCTAGTATAATCATTAATATCTATTGATAATCTAGTGTGAATATAATGTGTGCCTGTAGAATAGAGAAAAAAAAGAAAGGAAGAATGAAAGAAAATAACTAAATTATATAAGAATTTGCTGTGCCATCTCAAAAGGAAGTGCTTTTTTTTCAACATCATACAATGACGAGAAATGAAAGTTGGGCAAGGTAATAAAACCAACTATTTCGCAACATAACGGTAAAGTTCAATTAGTGCTGTTTAGGTAGGTGTAAACTGCAGTGACTCTACTTCTGGCAATGATAATTTGCTCAAAGGCACAATGTAGCGGATGATGAGGTGTGTTGATCTGTTCACATCTTGTTCTTGCCTGTATGGGTTGTACTGTTCTATGAGTAAGTCGATTAGTAATATGGATAACTATTAACTTTTGGCAAGAGAGAGGCAAATGGAATGAATGAAAATGAGCAGGCATGCTGGTGAAACAATCAGAAAATGGATATCCTGCTCTCCCTTTTTATTCTTTCAGAATGATCCTCTTTATTGGGAATATCCTTATATGAGAAACGATGGTGTCCTTGACCTTTCACATGTGGCACATAGCTGTGTAAAGAGACTCAGTGGCAAACAAATGAGTTTCCCACAAGATAATGCTCGCTGTGTGTCCGTGCACCCTCTGACGTCAAACATGCAATTACCCTGGACGTACTTCATCGACTTATTGATCTGCTTTGTTGAGTCTTTTGTAAGGTATAATAATGAAGTTTTAGAATTCTGTACCTCCTCCAAGATCAGAGGATCTGGCACAAAAATTTAACTCTTCAATTTTAGTCTAGCAGGTTTTGACAGTTTTGGCTGTCTTTTATGATGATGGCTCAGACAGTGAATGACCATTAGACTTTCTTTGCAAGCCTGACTGACACAAGCAGACTCGTGGATTTTCCCAGGAGTGTATATTCAGTCTTTTTTTTTTATTATTCTCTCTCTCTCTCTCTCTCTCTCTCTCTCTCTCTCTCTCTCTCTCACTCTCTTTATCTCTTTCAGAAGCTAGACATTTTTCCTTTCCTTTGATCTGTAACTTAAGTTAACATCTGCTGCACCAACTTTAGTTCTACTATTTTGTTTAATTTTTCATTTCAAGAATATCTTTCCTTTTTAATTTATTATTTTAGTGGCTTAAGGTCATTTTCACTGGAAGGTTGAAAGTTCTGAATAGCTGTTGGATAAGTATATTGGGAACTATGTTCTATTATATGTATATAATGCAGTCCATTCTTATTTAATATTTATTCTGAAGTTATGGAGTACTCATCAGAGATAAATCCAATTGGTAAATTTTGCTATCTATAATAGATCTTTGATTTACAGAATTTGAGTTATGAATTTGCACAGTACATTAATCATGCATTAGTTTATTCTGGAAGATGTATTTAATTTATTTCTATGTTAAGATATATTGTAAATATCTACATAGCAACTGTGTTGCACTTGGGCAGCTTATATATAGAGACAACTGCCTTGTTCGGTTTGTTGACATGGTCACATTCATTTCCCAAACAGCTGATCTAATGCAGCATCTATAAAGGGCATGGTACAATAGACTAAAAGGGATTTGATGTAGCGATGTATCATGTGATCCTCCAGTATATTATTAGTTTTGGCACAAAATATCTTGTGATGAGCTGTGGGGTTTTTATTGCAGTGATATATGTAGCGAGTCTTGACACTTCTATTATAATGAATTTTCTCATGTACAATTTCAGAATTTATCCATGTAATTTATTTAGCATCTTAGAAGGGCATGCTGAGGTTACAGTTTGGTCACATGAGCTCTTCAGTTTTATTAATGAGCTCATGTGAACAAATTTACATCTGAAGGCAAATTTGGATGCAAACATCTCTACAACAGTGACCTCAGATTCAGTGCTGTCCTTACACGCCGTGACGTCGGCTCCGAAGTAAACATGGGGGAGTTTTTCAGAATTGGCCAAGCAAAAGATACGTGGAGACAGTGGGAGGACTGCAGTGATCAGGAACACAGTGTCCCACTGTGAGTATCAATGGAGTCCATTGATGTCAGTGGAGCAGGAGTGCGAACAACAAAAGCCTCCTCCGTCCAACATGTTAGAGCAAAGAGAGAGCAGAACCCACAACCTCACCCTACACTCTTGCATAATCAGTTCATAATCGGTCATGCCGGCTCAGAGAATCATTCATGTGCATGCATGCATTTGTGGACGTTTACCCATAATATCCACACCCACATAAACATGCATTGCTGCCCCATATAAAAGCAAATATACTGGATACTCCAGAACCATAGTATATCTGATTTTCTTTTGAAAGTCACATATTTACAGTACAAGATGGTTTCTGCATACAGCTGACCAACATGGCAAGACAGAAATGCCACATGATGCATATACTGTACAGATACTTATAAACAAGCATGACCCAACATTATACCTTAGGTTTGGATATATCCAGTTTGGCACAGGTTTTATGCTGGATGCCCTTCCTAATGCAAGCCTCCCATTTTATCCAGACTTCAGACTGGCATTAAAGATGCCCTTCATCTAAAGCCTGGGCTTAGGTCATTGGCTGGAAACTGAACCCAGCTCAGGTGAGAAGCCGACCACTGAGCCACCACTAACCACTAAGTTTTCATTTGTTTTTCTTTTTTTTTTTAAATTATCATTATGTCACAATGTTTTGTAATTTGGTATTTTTGCTGGTCTTAAGCTCCAAGGTCTCTGGTTCCCTGTTTATTTAAACTTAGTAATTCTGAGATACTACCTGCAACTTCCACATGTTCTCCCCATCATGACCAGACTTTCTGGTTCTTCAGTTTCTTCCCACCTCCCAAAAAGATGCCAGCAGGTGGACTGGAGAACTTTAAATTGCCCCTAGGTGTGAATGTAAAAGAAACAAGTTAAATATTGTTCACAATGTCATTGCAAACTGAAATATAGCTGTCATATAAGTTAACGTTAAACTTATGATATATGATAATTATTGGTCTACTAAAAATCATAAACTGCACCTTTGAGCTTGCCGTACTGAAGTAGTAGATATTTAACACACTGACTATATCAGGTGTAATGATCTTTTAACATCTACAGTACTGTGCAAAAATTGGGAATATCAAAGATGCCCATTAAAAATAACAGATAAAGTCAAATGTTTCTTGCGTGAAAATACTACAATAAAAAAAGCATCAAACAGCAGTAAGTTGGTCAGTATTTGGCACAACAATGGTTTGCCTTCATCAGTAATATCAAGAACTCTTCATATACATTTCTGGGAATATTGGCTTGTCTTCTGGAGAAATTTATCCATATTTGCTTCTGTTTTTATAATACCAGAAAGCCAAAACTGTAAAAATAATAAATAAATAAACGTCTGGTGCTTAAGACTACGTATCACACAATAGTCTATAGTTTTCTCGAAATTTAGCCTACATTCTTAGCAGTGCTTCATGCAGTGAATTTTACAACAACTTGCTTCCCATGTTTATTGCAAGACATTTCAGAGTCCCTGACTGCCGATAACAGGGCCACAATTGTGTCAATGAATAAGGCCCAGAGAAAAGCAGATGTTCTTTTACCCCTCCTCGCTCGACTGCCGGCTGTGGAGTGACATCATTCAGTGATCCAGAGCCTGCCGACAGACGTGTTCATTTTTCTGGGACACTTTCCCGAGATTGGGAACAGACGAGGGGGGTGTGAGGGGTGAGTTCATGAACGACTGATTGTGGAAACAGATACACGCTGTGAAAGCTCAATGCATCAGGGGCTTGTGACATATATCTCTGTCCCAGGAATTGTTGATGGTCCCATAAAAAGGGCTTACATAATGTAAGAAAAAAGGAAAAACAATTAAAGGTAAAGGAGAGATTCCAGAAGTTTCCATACAGTGCTTTTCTTTAACTGGAATGTCCCTGAGTGGAAAAGACTTGACTGCACAGTCTAATCTGGTTTGGACTGGAAGAGGTGAGTCAACTCCAACAGTATTCATGGGAAACCCTTTCCATTTCAGCACAGTTTTTCTGTGATAACAGCTGACAATCCATTTAACACACAACGCAATATACACTTCCATCTTTGGAGAACAGAGTCAAAAAGAACCCTTTTAGGCTTAACTCACTTGGTTTGTTTGAGATGCTGAGAACAAACATTCACATGTGTGAACGCTGACATCAGTGTTCCTGGACCGTTCATGGTCAGTTTTATTAAATCATATGAAGTCGTACATTTACTCAATGTTTTCACACTAGCAATCATTTCCTGTTGCCACTTTTTTTTCTTGAGCGCTCTAGTTTCACAGATAATAAACTCCACCTGTTTATCTTTTTTTTAAATAAAAAAGCAACAATTCTCGACTAGTGGAAAACCCAGAGGTCTCATTTCTAAATACACTTTAATATAGATTTGTATAAAGCAAATGCATGAAGATTTGTTATATTGACAGCAAATCATAAATGTTCGATCATAGCATTAACATATTAGTCTGATTTGAAGCTGGTACTGTACAGTTAACAATACACAACAATGCACACCAAATATATCACATTGTGCTTTATTACCATGCATAAACCCTGATCTGAATAAATTATACACCTATATCAACTTCATATAATCTGCATAAACGTTTTCAACATCTGTGGTCCTCCTAGTCACTGCACTAAACAGATCTCAGGTCAGCCATGGAAGTGTTGATGCAGGAGAGAGCCAGTGGTGTTCTCGTGTTACACCGGGCCCATCTGCTGCGTTAGACACACACCATTAGAGACTGACTGATGACCTGCTGCTTTCCCTAACAGTAAAGCCTCCTAAACCCCTGCTGACTACCGCTCCCTGCCAGTTCACACACACTCCTGACCCCTAAGTGTTAGCGGAAAGTGAATTATTCTGCTGATTTGAGCCCAGATTTCACATTTTGCTGAGTGGTTAAGCTTAGGATTTGGGACATGCAAAGCATCAACAATGGTATGAATTGTAATATAGTACATACAGTTAGCATATAGTTAACTTTATCTTGTTAGTTAATGTACCATGTTGTGTTGAACTAAGCAGTATTGATCATGTAAAGGATGGAACTATTTGATTCTTTAATCAAAATGTAAACCACAAAACATCAGATTTTTGGTTATATCAGCTCGCTCATTCTAATCAGGAAAAATAAAACTGTGGCACATTCATTTCCCTGTGATAGACTGGAATCTCGGTATTCCTTACTCCATTTGCTTTTTCTGGGAATAGGCACTGGACAAAACAATTACAAAAGATGCAGTAAATAATTTAACTTTGCACTAATCACACACCTACTGTAGAGCTGTCATTGAAAATTTGTTACAATCCTATAAAACAAGAAGGGATAAAAGCATGATTTATGATATCAGTTTTAGTTTAAGATTTCATACACAGTTAAACATATATACTGTACAGTACCATACTTTAGTAAATTTCTAATTCAAATTAAAATTTTATTTGTCACATACACACTCATACACAGTACGATATGCTTATACGACCGCCCGTGACCTTAAAAACAAGATTATCATTAAGAAATAAATTATGGAATTAAATAAGAATAAAATATAGAAAAACTTAGCTGTAGAAGAAAAAATTGAAGATAAGAACAAAATATATATATATATATATATATTTTTTTACTTAGCTATACAAAATATAGACAATATGGCTGTACAAATGTATATACAAATATAGAAACTGTTGTGAAAAATGCCATATAATTGAAATAGAATTTAAATATAAATGTCTGGGGAGTGTACAAATATGCAGGAATGTGAAGATGTACAGTAATGACCATTTATTTGTGCAATGTGCAAAAATAAAATAAAAATTTCCAGGGTAAGTACAGATGTGCATAAATGTGTAAATATATAATGTCCACAGATTGTCCATAAATGTCTTGGATGTGAGCAAATGTCCATAAAGTGCAAAAAAAAATTTATTTTGTTTTAAAGTGTACTTTTTTTGTACATGCAAAACACTATACAGTATTATATTTATTGTTATCTGTGTATTAGCTATATGACTGTCTTAATTGGCACATAAATGTACATATGAATATGTACAGTATTTTAACATTTTAACTGTGGTGTAATAATTTAATTGAATAAAAAATCTATAAATTAATGTAATTATCAACAATTCTAATATGATAGCTGCTGAAATTATAACTTGATTACTGCTGATGAAGTGGTATGGTATTTTTAATGACATGCACAAAATTTAACATGCTACTGTAACAAGGCAATTTACCTGTTACTCTAAAAAGTGTCCAGCTTTATTTTATTATCATTTACAAATGACAAAAGACTTTGATAACATTAGCCGCATGTTTTATAAAGGGTACTAAATCAAATTGAAATCATAATGGCAGTATAATACTGTAGTACTGTATATTCACTGGTACTGTCAAATAACAAATAATGGCTTTCAGAGTCAAATTCATATTCTATCATAATTACATACTGTACATATTGGTGTACTTTACTGAAAGTTAATCAGCAAGCACATTCTCGCTTGTTTTTGCTCCCAGTCTTTGAGGAGGATGGTGCTTTCTCCAAAGCATGTGAATTAAAGCAAAAAAAGCAGAAGGCAGTTCATGCTGTGGCAGAAGTCCATTGGTCATCTGCTTGTAAAACAGGCCATACATTTTATCTCTGCACCACCTGTGATCTGCTTTTAAAATCCTGACGTTTGTTTGCTGGGTAGTTTCACGTCACACTTTAGCACATTTTTTCTTAAATGTTCACTGAAGTGCTTGCAGAGTAAACTTACGTGATATATGTATAATACGGATTTACCAAAATACATACAGTACATATATTCTGTACTGTGATATTCCTTGGTTCTAAATTCTAAAAGAAATTATGATGAGATATATTTAGGACCTGTAACAGGTTACATTGCAGATGACAGTGTTTTTAGACTTCAGTAAACCTGTAATTTAGCGCAAATAAGTTCATTGAGTGAGCGTCTACTGTACTGTATGTTGCACCATTTACTGTTTGGGGTCTTTTTTTACTGCTTAAATGACTGAAAAGGTTGACCCCTGCTGGCACTTTGCTATATCTTTCCGGTATCTCATGAACAAAGCTCATTTGCCACATAATTAATTAAATAATTAAATTACCCTTTGCAGTTGAAGGATAATTAAATCTTTTGTAGATTATTTTCATGATGTTCATGTGTTTGAGATTGACGTCTCATCTAGGCATCATTTAATCAACCTTTTTTTCAAGCAAAAGCATACTGTGCATGTATATACAGTACAGTACACATTCATCTGTCTTCATGAATGGTATGCATTGAAGGCTCTGTCTCACACTGTGGTATTGAGCAGGTAAATTGGGCTGGGTTAGTCTGTCTAAGTCCGTCTGGGGCTGGGTTAGTCTGTCTCAGTCCGTCTCTCCTGAGGGTTTTCCTTCCTTGCCAACAAACATCCTTTATTGTTTCAGGATGCAAATATTTCCATGTCACTCTGTCTCCTGGGCCTCACCTCTACCTGTCATAACATTCTTGCATCCTGTCGTCTGTTTCCCATGCATCTCAACATCTGACGTAGACACAAATGTCTGTCACTACCAAAGCCTGCTCTATTGTTCACGTGAAAGTCTCCTTCTGTCTACAGTCCATTTTGATGTGATGCAGTATACAGTTCATTGCTTTAAACTCTGAGTGGTCATTAAAAAGGTCAACTTCTTGACTGTGGTGGGAAAAGTGGGCAATATGGGTTAACTAACTGGTGCTGTGGGACTTGCTTTATGAGGATATTAACTACACCGTGAGACGGCTGTAGGAGCATCTCGAGACAGGTGATAAAACAAAAATTTACAGCAGGATGCCTCAGATTTAGACACCTTAGACTTCCAAAGTACAGCTCCGTGTCCTCAAACTATGCAATAAAATTATTTATAGGGCTTTTCTTTCAGATAATGTGGCACTAAATTATGTAGATGGGAAGATGGGAATCGAACCTGACCAGGAATTGAACCCGAACCCTGGAGGTGCAAGACGACAGTGCTAACCACTACACCTTTATTTTGTGCTTTGCTTCATACAGTTATTAAGGGCTCCTAAGTGGCTCGACAAAAAAAAGCATTCTACAGTACCTGCACCCACACTGGCACATTCTGGAGAAAACTACAACATGACAACATTTGGTGTACTTCGATCAAAACTGCCCCTCTAAGAAGACTGTTCCAAATCATCTGCTTTAGCACCTCATTACTGTCCCATAGTTTATGTTTAACTTAGTTCATCCTGTGTTGCAGTCTGACACTTAACTGTTACAAACCAGCCCCCTGAACCAGACGTCTCAATTTAGGAACTGATGGCTCCCCCTGTAACACTTCATGAACCTTCCAGAGATCAAGTACCCAGTGAAAGCAGACAGATCCCATATACACTCAAAATATCCACCATCCCCCATGCCACAGCCCTATTCACATTACCACCCAATTGAGAAGCTGGCTGTCCCCAGATTGGAGCAACTCCCCTGAGGTGTCGCTGCGTAACCCGGCCCGGGTGGTCCTGCTTAACCTAACCATTTTGGAGGTCAAATGTCAGAGGTCACCACATATGCATGGGAAACGTGCAGCAGTGGTTTTGAGAGAGAGAGAGCGATAGAGAGAGAGAGCGAGAGAGAGAGAGAGAGAGAGAGAGGGGAAAACCGCTGGTTCTCCTCCCTGAAGTCTGTAGTTTATTTAATTGCATGATTGCTTGTGTCAGGAAGGAGTCTGTGTGTGTATATAGGAGGGATAGATGTGTTTATAAAGCTAATACATCTTGAAAGGGGATGGGGTTTGTGGGACACAAATACTGTTTCATACACCGTGTGTTTTGATGTTGAGTCCATATGCTCCTGTAATCCCCTACATAGTCTGTTCAGTTTTTGTCATTCTTATAGCCTGTGTAGGGTTTATGTGAATAGTAATCTGTGTTGTTCTTAATATAAATGAACAGGCTAGTACTGTACTCTCATGATGCAAGAAACAGTGATTCTATACAGGTGGCAGGTTTATCAAAAACACAGCATTTGTTGAACAGTTACCTTTTGTTTAAATATACAGTACAGGCATAACTGACTGATCTCAAGCACTTCATTTACTTCCTGATTACTAAATTATTATTATTATTATTGTTGTTGTTGTTGTTGTTGTTGTTGTTGTTGTTGTTGTTATTATTATTAATAATAATAATAATAATAATAATAATAGCGGCTTGGTAGCTTGCACCTGTCTGTCACCATGTACCTCCAGGATCCGGGTTCGATTCCCGCCTCAGGTCTGTGTGAATGGTGTTTGCATGTTCTCCCTGTGCTTGGTGGGTTTTCTCCCTCAGTCCAAAGACATGCAGGTTATGTTAATTTGCATTCCCAAATTGCCTGTAGTGAATGAGCATGTGAGTGTGTGTTGCCCTGCAATCGATTGTCACCCTGTTCCCTGCCTTGAACCCTAAGTGTCCTGGGATAGGTTCCAGGCCCCCCATGATCCTGTATAGGAAGAAGCGGTATAGACAATGAGTGAGTGAATGATAATAATAATAATAATAATAATAATAATTTATTATAAATAATGTTCTTTTATTTATATTTAAACATAAATTGGCAGAATACTGGTAAAATTAAGAGTACAAATGACTTTTTCTTTTTAATGTAGCCCATGGCTTTTTGACTCACTTTAAATAACCTGACTCACTTTAAGCAACTTGACTCAAAAGCCAGAGGAGAGGAAAGAAAATGCACATGTCTCAGTGTGTGCACAAATCATCACTTCACACTCATTATGTTTTATGACAGCACTTGATGATACTTGCTCTGCATGCTCCGGTTTCCACTTTCCAGTTTCCACTTTCCAGATTTGTTTTAATACCTGAGTCAGAGCTTAAAGAACTGACAAAGATTTACACGGCTTTTATTACTTTTTAGATCATTTTCACATAATTATAAGCCTATTTAAGAACATAGGATGATCTTTCTATGGGCTAGGCATAATATCATTACATGGTGCCTTATACCTTCCAAAAAGTATATCTCAATGACTGTGCTTCTCATCTAAGCTATATTTGTTGGTGTAGTGGTTACCACTTTTGCCTTGCACCTAAAGGGTCTGGATTCGATTCCCGGCCAGGCTTGATTCTTGTCTTTGTGTGCATGGAGATTGCATGTTCTTCCTGTGCTTGGTGGGTTTCCTCCAGGTATTCTGTTTTCCTCCCACAGTCCAAAGATATACAGGTTAGGCTAAAAGGCGTTCCCAAATTGCCTGTAGAGTGTGCATGTGTGTGTGCCCTGTGATGGATTGGCATCCTGCCTTGTGCCCTGACCCTCCTGGGATTGACTCCAGGTCCCTGCGACCCTGATTGCAGGATAAAGAGGTATCGAAGATGAGTGATAGTGAGTCAGAAAGGTTGGAAAGTGCTATCTGCCCACTTCTACATACATGTTCTCACAGTACCCATGATTAGCTAGTGTTACTGTGATTCACATTGGTGGGAGAACAGTGCCATCCACCCCTTGGCTGTGGCATTGTCACAAGCCTTTTTCTTTTTTTTAACCAGTGATAAATAGTGTATCACTGTGTCTTCAAGCTCTTATTGTGGTAACAGGTTTAATCTAAAGGTGCAATAACATAAATCAAACTTTTGATAAGGCGATCCTGTTCCCCCTTTTCCTTAAAAAGGAAAATAACAGGCATTAACTTATTTTGATTGAATGCTCACTGTTAGGGAAAATCTCCTATAACTGCACATCCTATCTAGGTTACATCCTTTTAAGTGAATCTGTCTGATTCATCATGATTCATCTGTGCAGTGTTGATTACAACAGCGGAATTCAATTCTATGTGCAGAGTTTTCCATTTGATTACAGTGGAGAAGAAGAATAAGACCACAGATCTTTGTTTCAGTCACTGGCATCTTTCCATGTTGTTTTTCATGGCCCATGTACATAGATACTGTACACAGGTGAATAAGCCCCTTATTTCTGGCAGGCTGTTTAAAATTTCAACAAGTTATATAGTGTACAGTCTTTGCCTTGAGCTAAAACATAATGAACTGAGAAGATCTGCAGTGCAGATGTTTACAGACTCCACCAAACCTGTAATTTCACAGGGTTTTACTTTGTTTACATCACACTAAACCAGTAAAACAAATATTTTAATAATAACTCCAGGAACATCAATTATTTTATACATTTTACATATGCTTTCATGTTTCCCTGACATGAAATGCACAGTCAAATAAACAGATTTCTACAAATCCTTGTAGAATTGTACATGAAAGGCCCACATAACATTTGGCAGACGTCCTTATCCAGAGTGTTTTACATTTTTTATCTCATTATACACTTGATACATTTAAGGGCCTCACTCAAGGGCCCAACAGTGGCAACTTTGTGGTGGTGGGATTTGAACCTGGGACCTAACAGATGAATTATCTATAATAATAATTGATAATTGATTAATTATCAGTGGAAATAGAATGAGAGATTTAATAGATAATAACATAACGATAAACTTCCTGTGATTACCATCTTAATGGGTTGCCAATGTTTTACTGTTTGCAAAAACCAAATCCCTTCAATCCCACCCACAAAGGCTTCCACATGACGTATGAGTCATTAGAAAGGCTCAGTAACTTGAAAGGCTCTAAGAATCAGAGTGTACATATAAAGCAGAAATGACTTCACAGATAGCTGGTTGAGGATTTCAAAGTTTGTCTTGAAGGCTTTAAACAAGATTGTCTCACAAAATTATTGTATTAGTAATCAGCATGGAGACAACAGACGCCTAGCGACTGTGGAAAAGCAGTGAGTCATTGTTATACATGCAAGAACAAGGATACGGGGTGATCCGTTTGATCCTATAGTTATATGAAGTACTGTACAAGGAGGTCTATAGGATGCCAGAGGCATGATCATTGTTTTTTCCATGAATAATACACTGAAAAAAGAACTTGTAAGATTTATTTGATAAAATCCGCATAACAATTTGTACGCATAGATTTTAAGTAAATTTTATTGCTCCAATATTAAGTACAACTCACCCATCATTGTCAGGTAAAATCTACTTAATAATTACATTAACGCTTATGAAGAAATCAAATAAAAGTTACATAATTATATTTAATTCACAAGTTAGGTTTATTTAAAATAATCAAGTAAAGTTAATTTATTGTTATATCAGCAGGAACCTTGTTTTTATGAAATTATTAAGTAAATCTTACTATCCTTTTGTTTTGTCAGATTTTCCCTTACTTGGGTTTTTCAATTTATATTACTCCCTATAATAATGTGAACATTGCTAATTTATGTTTTGTAAAGAAACTGTAATTATTTCATCTATATCTTTCACAAATCACGCAACTAAAATATTATTAAACAATTTATTCACCAACATTACCGAATGTTTTTGAGATTAACAGTTGTCTTTTTAATAAAAGTGCATTCAGCTAAATTTTGCATCCGTAGAAACAAATGCATGGCACCAGGGCCTGAAATACTTTTTTTTTTTTTTTACACAAAATTGTGTAAAAAAAAAAAGAAAGAAAGAAAATAAAATAAAGTACAGCATTTGTTTAGAATAGCAAAAAATACATTATTTTGAAAAAAAAAAAAAAAATCAGAATTGCTTCATTATCACACAGAAAAGAACACATCATAAAAAATTATCATCATTTCATATACTTTAGATTGTTCAACTTTTAGCAATAATCTTGCATCAGTAAAACATTTGTAGAACATGACATGAGATGGCTACACTCCATAATCTGATTGCTCTGCACCTTTACAGTGTGAGGAAATCCTATGATGAATGCTGAGTTTGTATTTAGTTCACCCAAACATGAATTCTTTCAATAATTACTCAGTTTTCTGATGTTATAAACATTTATGTTTATATGTATTCATTTGCATTTGGTACAGTATATGCTTCTGTCCAATCTCCCTGTAAATGAACAGATGCAATTTGTTATACTACAACAATGGTATAAAACACTTAACCACTATTTTATATTTTGCAATGGAGAACAAATAAAAATAACAGCAACATTATAACAAGCAAATATGTATATAGATTTATACTTTCCTCGATGTGATAAGTTGAACAGTAACTTCTATAGAGTCTTAAATAATTTTTCTGCACTGTATCCAAATTTTGAAATTACAGTAGTCATGTTGATAGAAACATCTGTTAACAGGATTTCGTATTTAATAAACAAATTACAGATTAACATTTAAATGCAGCATAAAAATCATGAGTTGTGTACAGAGTGATTCAAAACAACACAGTGCATATTATGATATGGAAAAAATCTTCTTCTTTTTTTCAGTGTAGGCTTAACACAAACAAAATCCTTTACTGACTCAGACTGTTTCAGACTGTTTTGTTGTGCCAGGTGGGGCTGTTACTGTAACTGATACACATGCACTGGAGACACATGAAAAAAGTCTAGGTGCTTGATTGCATTGATTGCATATTGTTAAGATCAGTTTAAGTAATGTTTGCTCTGCTACTTGCTCATGTAATTATCATGGAAACCAGACTGTAAGCAGACAGATGATGAGGTTTGTCTTAAAATGTATATAATCATACAAAACTGTTCACACCTTGTACAGTGGTACCTCACTACAGTATGTGCTCTGCCTGGCAAAAGAAACTGTTGATACATGAGAGTCAAATTATTGACCTCCATCAAATAAAGAAAATAAGTAATGAAATTTTAAATTAAAAGTGGAATTGGAGGAACATGAAGGAACAGTAATCAGAAATTTTTTTTAAGCTGAATCAGAAAAAAAAACAATGGTAGAAAAACAGCTATGCTTAGTAGTGAACAGTAGGAGCATTTCAATACACAGTGTGATTAGAACTCACTGGATTGGGACTAAACAAATGTGCTGTTGTTGGTCTTTTGGCTGCTTCTATCGAGGGGTCGCCACAGCCGGTCTGCATAGGTTTTACGCTGGATGCCCTTCCTGTCACAACCCTCCCATTTTATCTGGGCTTGGGACCAGCACTGCAATCCATGGCTGGGGTTTAGGTACTGGGTGGAAACTGGACCCAGGCCTTCTGCATGGCAGGCGAGAAACCTAACACAGAGCCACCATTGCCCAGTCTAAAGAACTGGGAAAACCACTTGTTAATGAGGCTTAATTGAAAAAAGGTTTTAATTTGCTAGCAATCATAAGGAATTAACTTTAGAGCCGTAGAAAAAAGATAATGTGGTTTGATGAGTCCAGATTACTGTAATTCTATGAAGCGATGCACCCATCATGCATAGCGCCCAGTGTACAAGCCTCTGGAGGCAGCGATACAGAAAGCATTAATGAGCAAGTGGAAACTTGTCATGATACTGTGCTATGTGTGAGTAGATTAATATAAATTAATGAGAAAAAGAAATTGTTAGGCTGCTCACAGCAGCTCAAGTGACGTCAAGTGACAGACTAAGCATGTCTATAAGTGAGTGCTGATTAATAGGTGTGATTCTCCTGGTTGGTGGCCAAACTCTGAATAGTTTCTCAAGTGGCAATAGCTGAATCAGCATGCCGGCAGGTAAAAGCCATGAAAATAAGCCCCAGTCATAGTGCAAAGAACACAAAGCACCCTGATAATTACTTAGTCAAGCTGCACTTCTCTGAAATACTGATAAATCAATGTCACAATGTCTCATATATTTTTTCCATACAACTTCTTAATTTTTTTCTGTCTCAATTTTTTCCCCACTTTTTGTAAATCAGACCTCAGTTTGCTCTTCATCTGGGCTGGGCCAAATTCAAAACAGAAATATATACTGCCTGACACATCCTTATATTTTTTAATCTAAAATTTACTCACTTTTGGTTTTGATTAAAGCACACAATGTGGTCGTCCTTCTGCTCCCAGATCCACTCTTTTATGATTTGAGTCCTGGAATATGCCTGGACCATCCGGGAAGAAAAACTCCATTGATGTGATACCTTGGTCATTCAGCTGACTTCACTTTCTTGCCATATAATGTTGTTGAGTCTAGACCAGACCAAATAAATCAACCCCAGATCATAACACTGCCACCAGGCTTGTACAGTGGGCACTATGCATGATGGGCGCAACACTTTATGCACTTCACTTCTTACCCTCAATCACCCATTGCTCTGGAATATGGGCAGTCTAAACTCATCAGACCACACAACCATTTTCCCATTGCTCCAAAATCCATCCGTTATGCTCCATACCAAATTGAAGCTTTTTCCTGATTAGTCTCACTAACAAGTGGTTTTCTTGTGGTCACACACCTGTTTCGTCCCAATCCTGCAAATTCTCATCACGTTATGTGTGCATTTACAACCCTCTTTTACTATTGATTTATTTTTTTTACCATGCAAATGCACCATGTTCGTGATTTTTTTTCCGACCACATTTCTTTCATAACGTTGATGGTTCAGCACTACCCTTCCAAGTTTTTGAAGGGTTCTTAACCCAGTTCCAGTCATTTCAAATCTCCTTAGTTGCAGCCCTTAAATTTGACCCATTGGAAATAGCAACTTTTTTTTTCAAATAAAATTAGAATTTGAATACCATGATCACAACACCAATCTAAAAGGTCAGTCTTTGATGCAAATTAATAATTACAAAATGAAATGTGTGCTTTTAGTAATTTTTCATAGTTTCTTTAGTTTCTTTATACAGTACAGACAAACTGTGGTTAAATGCCCACACTCTAGTGTTTATCAAAAAGAGATTGGATAACATATTTATACAGTTTTAAACTTTCTTATAATGCTAGTCTAATGGCAGTTGTTAGACTTTCATTTTTCATGAACCTTTATTATAATACTAGTCTAATGGCAGTAGTTAGACTTTAATTTTTATGAAAACTTATTATAATGGTAGTCTATGGGCAGTTGTTGGACACGTTTATGAATGTGTTCAATTTATAATATTATATTCAGAGTCAGGGTTGCATTACATATGTAAATTGCCAAAATTCAATAACTGTTCATTCATAATGGGTTTTAAGAAAAGGTTTTCTGTGGGAATAATGGTTTGAATTATTGAATTGAATAATGGTTTAAGAATGGTTCGATGAGCAGACATAAACTAACTAAATAGATTTAATGAAGGCCATGTTGAAAAACACTTAAGACTCCATTTAATACTGTATAATATAATATTTTTTTGATTCTCTGTGTAAGTGCAGCCTAAACAAAGAGATTTGCCGATTCTTAAAATGTTTTTTACACTCCACTGTGGCTGTTCCTCAAGGCTCTCTGGAGTGTCCATCATGCTCAGTATGAGGTAATTAAACCCAGGGCATAAGAGCAACCTGGCTACTGCTGAGCTTTTACTGAAACAGGAGTAAGACTCTTATTGAATGTGTGAAATACTTTCAAACAGAAATCACATTCATGCATTTATTCAAGAGTAAAAATGCTAGAAAAACTTTTACAATAGTACCCCCCCACCCCCTCTCCAATTCAGTTCACACTGACTCTCTGTAGGGAATAATTACTGGACACTTGACAGGTAAATAGGCAACTGGTCCAAGTCTTTTCATTTGAATGGCCACTAATAATGCACGTGTGTTGAGTTGCCTTTGGAGGGTGTGGGACATCCACACCTAAAATGACCAAGAAAAGAAGAGCTTGAAATGATAACTTTTTTCAAGGGTCAAAAAGGGCACATCCCATTTCATAATGATGGTTCTCTGCTTTCCATTGTCCTTTCAACATTTCTCCACACAGCAGCAAAGCCCTCTGGGTAGAGAGACCGTGTTAATCCAACCCCAGGCTTTTAGTGCTTAAGGCTTTCAGGACTTAATTAAAAGTAGGATTTCAGACCAATGTGTCACACAGCACACAGGGAACCTTTCACAGAAGAGACGAACTATGGTGCCACATGCCAAACAAGAAGAATATGAATGGGATGTGTTTGAATTTGAATGATAATTGTATTTGGATAATACAGTACTACAACTTATGCAGTAGGTCAGATGTTCTCTACATTCATAGCTGGCAACATGGAAAGATGCAATGATTTAATGCATTAGATATTTACACTCAGTACCAAATAATAAAAAAAGGTCTAGACAGAAATAAACTAGACAGTATTTTTACCCTACTGGTGTTGCAGTATAATTTACAAATTTCTACATATGTGCCATAAAATTTATTTATTGGAAGTAGAGATTTATATTCACAAATGTTCCATCTACAGAACCCCAAACAGATACACTGTGTTATGTTTGCTAGTTTAATCAAAGTTTTATTACTTGTATTCCCTCATTCTCTCTCTATCACTTACCATCTATACCACTTAATCCTACATACAGGGTCGTGGTTGGCCTGGAACCTATCCCAGGAAACTTAGGGCACAAGGTGGGGTACACCTTGAACAGGGTGGCAATCCATCGCAGGGCACACACACATACACGCACTCATTCACACACTAAGCGGAAATTTGGGAACGCCAATTAGCCTAATCTGAATGTCTTTAAAATGGGAGGAAACTGAAAATACCCGAAGGAAACCCATTCCATCTCCATGCACACAGCAAGAATCTAACCCGGTCGGGAATCCAACACGGACCCTGGAGGTGCAAGGCGACAGTGCTAACCACTACACCACCTGGGTATGTTGTCTCGTATCTTATACATAACGAAGTGTATCAGTGATGATGGTTAATATATGGCAATAATGAGCTACAGTATATAAAAGTCAAAGCAATATAGTAGTAATATAGTAATATACTTGTAATATAGTTTGTGCTACACCATTCGTTATTGTGTGGATTACTTTCATGGTTATGTGCATCAAATAAATATTCACATAAACATTCAAAGATAATTCAAGGTTACTAACTTTACTGTACAAAAAGTTTTAAGTTGCTCTGATTTCACTGCACTATATTACCATAGTGAGCAATATGAATATGTATACATATGTATAAGTTATATAAGTTGTGTGAATTTTAATCATATGATAGTTATGTAACTACAAAACCCACCTAGGAATTTTTTTTTTATTAATTACACTATTTATGCTACGTAGTTTGATATCAGGTCTCATTTGTGTTCTTGGATCTGTTTTGTAGTTACAGTACATGATACATAATTAAATGCCATATGTTTTTTTTTAAGTCAGCTTGTTTTCTAAGGTTAAAGAATGATGACATTCGATGTTTCCAAGATGATGTATAACTTATTAACTGTTTTAATATGTGAAATTTGTCATCTAGATTATACTGTATGCCAAAGCCAGAAAGGTAATATAATAGAAAATAGTTGGCTGCACAGTTGTAAAAAGTAAGGCACGAAAACATAGAGGTACATAGAGCACGCCCCGTATGCACACTCCAGACACACCACCACTGCTTTCTTTGCTCTAAATGATAGGGCTGAGTGATGACACTTCTGTGATCACTGTTATTAATAATAATAGCAACATCGCTCACACACGGAAATGCTGTAGTCATCTCCTGGCACAGAAAAGAGGAAAAGGAAAGATTAAGGGAGGGTGAGGACGTTAGCAGGCCTTTGAAGGTAAGAGCGGAGTTAGTGGGCAGTTTGTGGGGAAAGGGGGTTGGGGGGGGGTTCTGTTTCGTGTCCAGACATGCAGGCTGAGCATGCAGTCCAGGTGAGCTGCACCTGGGGCACAATGACATCATTAGTGTGGAGAGAGGATATCAGCGGTGGAGAGAGCCTCACGTCTCTCTCTCTCTCTCTCTCTCTCTCTCTCTCTCTCTCTCTCTCTCTCTCTCTCTGTCTTACATACACACATACAGAACATGCTGGAGCCATTATATTCATTTAAAATAGCTAGTAATACATGTGTGTGTGTACATGTATGTGTGTATGTGTGCATGTTTGTGCGTGTGAAATGTCCCATAAACGTATCTGACAAAGAGGCACGTAGTGTTGAGATAATCTGAAGTGGTCTGTTTAGTGTAGCAAAGGCCCGATTACGCAAGCAGCATTGTTAAGATAAACCAACAGCTCAGGTTTGTAAAACTCTGCATACACATCAGTTTCCACTCAAAATACAGTATATATGTTACAGTACTTGATTCTGCAAAGAATAATCTTGCATTTTATATATATATATATATATATAAAATGCATCAATAAACACCACACAAATCATACTTATCAGTTGCTACAGCATTATTAAACTAATTGCACACTTTCTTGTTCTAATAGCAGAGTATTCTGCACAGTATCTTTCTAGAAATAAATGCTGGAAATAAGCAAAAGGGGTCTGCCAACAGCACTGCTATATTCAGTGTGAAATTGTAAAACTCTTCATTGCTGAATGTAAAAATGGGAACAGAAGCATCAGACTTCATTCAGACTTTAAAACCATCTGACAGAGGTGTCAACAAGTCATCACTTTGCAAGTATAAGCACGTCCAAAGCTTTTAGCTTCACATATCAAGCTTGTCTCAAGTATTATGCATGTCAAATCCTAAGTAAATTCCAAATCAATATGACTGAGTCAAATCAAGAGTTGTTTTTTAGGTCTAACACATATTTTCTACCACCCCTCTGTTCATGTCTAGCAGTTTTTATGCATTATCCCAATCATCACAGATCAATATAACCTTTCCTGAAACATACTATATGTAAAGACTTTATACTGAAGATTTTAATATACCATCATTACAGACCTTCATTATGCCTTATGGATGAAACAATATATTGCCATCCACTCTGTCAGATTATTTACTGAATTGGAAAATATTATAAACACTATAAATAGTAAATTTATATAATAATTATATATACAGTATAAATACTGTATATCATTGGAAAAATGCGCTTTATGTAACAGATAAAACATCAGACATGGTACTATGTGACCTGATGAAAAGCATTCCTAAGTGCTTCATTCCTCTTATAACCAAAGGAAACATAATCCCTATCAGTTAATGTTATAATTATGTTTAACATTGTAAAAGAAGACTGGCCTTTCTTCTTGAAGTGAATAAAATTAAAAAAAGAAATGCAGTTTGAGTTTAAGTTACTGAAAACCTGCAAAATGATCTAGCTGATGTTTATCATGTATCAGAACTAGAATTACAAGAAATGCTGATGGAGAGTTCGAGTCAAACCGGGACTTGTGATGAAATTTCCTATGAATTTATAGATACAGAAGAATTCAAGCAAAATACGGTGATGTGACTCTGTAACAGTAGGCAGCTTCATCAGTTTTTAAGTGAGAAGTCGCGCAATAAAATATAAGCAGAAATAGTTACATTTTGGAGTAAGTAAGGCATCTTTCAGGAGGCCAAGTTCAACAAGTTCATGATTCTGTTGATGTTTCACCCGTTACTTTAAATCGAAGCAAAACCATCGTCTTTGAAAATCAGAAATTTTAAAAGAAGGAAACAAATTATAGTCATAATAATCACAATACACTATAAAACTATGGGGGTTTTCTTTTAACATGTCTTTCTGGCAGAACTTACCAACATGAGCACACTATCTCCATCATACAGTATATATGTGAGTGATATATTAAGATGTAGAACTTTAACCTACTTATAGAAGACTATAAATTCGATGAAGAGATGTTTATATCATTCCATCTTGGTAAGTGTTGCATTTTGTGTAGAGGATTACATATGATTGATTTTCAGTTTGGGTATTTTTAAAACAGTTTTGGATCCTTCAAAGGACATTATGATTTTGAGCATGCTGTGTTTATTCCAATAAAATTTTAATGTCATAAGAAATTCAAACTGTCTGATGAAAATGAAGTTGAGTCATGTTTCTTTCTGAGGTAATTCAATGAGTCCTCACCAGTGTTATCTCATAATCTAACCATGAGGTCAACTGTTTCCACACGTGCTGCCTCAAGCAGGGACTTGTGTATACACACACACACACACACACACACACACACACACACACATTCACACACACACATGCAGGCAACCACCTGATTGTGCACACTCAATTCCTCACAATAACA
>JAQMYL010000003.1:10813507-10826136 GCA_030014365.1 Clarias pachynema | reverse complement strand
TCAATAAATACCGTACCGTGCCATTCATACCGAGGTATTACCGTACCGTGAAATTTTGATACCGTTACATCCCTACCAGGCAGTGTATGTTCTATTTTTTTATTCTGGTTATTATATTGATAATATAATTTGTTAGAAAATAATGCAAAATATAAGCATTTTTATTAGTGCTGCCAGACTTTTGGGTCATAATCTATGTCTATGGTTTTCAATTCAGTGATCATGCTAATGGAAAGTAAAATCCATACAGACATAAATATGTGTATGTGCACGGCTCAGTGTAGAGATCTACAGTATTAGGCAGCAGCTCTAAAATATTCTGGTATTAACTTCAGGTCCTAATTAAAAGATTGTTTTTAAAAAATTCCTTACTTGGAGGGATCTAAATCCACATCTATTTACTTTTAAAGGTGTTCCACAAATAAAGCTTGATTCAATTAAAGAGCCGAGTTTGTTCCATTTACATAAATAGTGTTTAAGTGATGTAAACTGTCAGCAGCGTTGTGTTCCTGCAGGAGATCCTCCTCTTCCTTTTCCTTTCACAACCTTTCATGCACGGCTGAGATGTAAAAGCATTTTTGGCACGACGTCTGATCGAAGTAAACACTACAGAAATGTGACTAAAGTGCATTACTGTTGTTTCTCGCTCTTCAATTTATATCACTCAATTTATGGGACGTTTATTTCCGCTGCTGCTCTCTGTGACATGCTTGTTCTTTACTTTGCAGTTCTATTCATTTGGCTCATGTAAGCAAGCAAGTGTGACTCAGAGTTGTGTTGCCAAAGCAGCGAGAACATCTTTCCAGAATCTGTGCTTTGTGTTGGCCCTCTGACCCGATTAGCCCTTCTCCCTGAGGGAAGTGGAGCGTGGTGTGAGGAACGGAAAGCAGATTTGTGAGTGTGTTTGTGTGTCTTTAGGGGAGGACCTGAGGGGAGGTTGGAGGAGTTTCAGGCCAATAAGTCATCACGGGACAAAAAAGCCTGCAGAAGATCAGATAGCGATGAGTGAGTGTAAGGAGAAAGCATTCTTTCCAGCAGTGTACGTGGCCTGGCCTGTCCCATACACCCTGTCTACTGACCCTTTAGCCTGGTATTATATAGAAACAGTACAGCCATTTCCTCTCTCTCTCTCTCTCTCTCTCTCATTTAGGAATTTAATAGCTCTGTGGTATAAGATGGTTAAACTCTGATACACTAATAATTTATAACACAAAATATAAAAAATATATCATAACTCTCACTGATCTCATTATTACTGTAAAGCGTAATTAAGTGCACACTTAATAATTATTAACATTTTGATTTAGTGCCAAAGTGACCTTCTTATTCAATGTTGAGATTTATAAGTAAAATAATACATTTTGATCCTTTTTAAAACACAGAGTTGCTTTCTTTGGCACATTGCTCAATTATCCTGTATTCAGGGTCGCGGGGACACTGGAGCCTATCCCAGGAGACTTAGGGCACGAGGCGGGATCCACCCTGGACAGGGTACCAATCCATCGCAGGGCACACACACACTATGGGCAAATTGGGAATGCCAATTAGCCTAACCTATATTTGGACTGTTGGAGGAAACCCACCAAGCACGGGGAGAACATGCAAACTCCATGCACACGGGAGACGGGAATCGAACCCGGACCCTGGAGGTGCAAGGCGACAGTGCTAACCACTACTCCACCATGGCACGCTGCTAGCAAACCTAAATATTATAATGATTATTGAGTATCATAAAAAAATTCTTCAAATATTTCTGCTATACTGTATTACCAACTCCTAATAAAGCATTAACACACAAGGTTTTCTACTGACTTATATTCCATTTCTAATGTCAGAATGACAGATTATGCATCACATATTTAGCATGATTGGTTCATAATTTGTAATGATACTTTATTAACTATAATAATTACATTTAATAATTATATCAGCCATAATCTTTCTTTTAAATAACTTTTAATGATAGCTAATATCCTAAATGCGCCAGTCAAGGTATTTTAGAGGTCAACATTCAGAGTTGCGTTATTAGAATAGCAGATCATAAGGACTTACAGTGTTAATATCACTATATTTCATTCGAGCCATCTTCTTTTCTATTCATGACACGTTTGTCTCTAACTGCTAATCTCACTAGTGTTCTAATCACAGAGTTGGCTTTAGATACACTGCAACCATGACCAGAATAAAATGGGTCCTGAACAGGAATGAATGAATGAACAAATGAATACACAATCGTATTAGACACATGCTGTAACAATGGAAATCTCCACAAGACGAACGACAGGTTTAAACTAGTCCTCTGGTGAACAGCAGGATCTTTCCCCTGGCTCTTGAAATACAATAGGCTTTGACATGAGCTTTGATGTCTGGCTATATTTTAAAAAGCAAAACGACAGAACAAATCAGTTTATCTCAGATATGAGTCCTGTGTCCAGACTCCCATGATTGCACATCTACAATTGATTGTACTTTTCTGAATAATTTTCTACAATAGAACAATAGCCTTGACTATTGCCCAACAATTACACTAAGAGCATTTCTTTTCATAATGGTGCTATAAAAATGAAATAGACACCCCATTGAGGACAGTTCCAATGCATTCTCTTGCATACCCATGAAAGTCAAGTTTTCCATTGAACAGTGTGAATGGCAGTGATGTGAGAAGGAACTGGCCTTTTCCCCTTTTCCCCCACAGGCTAGAGAAAGCAGTAAAAGAGAGTGACACAAAGCCAGAAGCATTTTATTTCCCAGCAGACTTTTCACTGGCCACACATTCTGCCCCAGAAAGCCCCTCTTTCAACCAATGGTCTTCCAGGCCATTTCTTCCATTCAGAGTCCTGATGCAGTTTCGACTTCTTTGTGGCAGGCTTCTGTGGGTTGTTGGCCTGAGGTTAGACTGAAATGCCAACATGACATGAGAACGAAATCTCTAAAAAGATCATTAAGATTCACAGAAACATAGGAGGAGGGGATGGTCGGCATATGCTACACAACACATCCATCACAACTTATTGCCTTCAAGCATACACTGATTAGCCATAATATTAACACCACACAACATTAACACATTAACATTGATATCAATTATATTCCAGTAAACTGGTGACAGGATCATGGGCACCCAACGCTCAGTGATGCCTATGGGGAGCAAAAGCTAGCTTGTCTGGTCAAATCTGACAGAAAAGCTAATGCAGCATACTTGACAAAAAAAAAATTCATCGTGGCCATGATAGAAAGGCACCAGAACACCCAGTGCACCACAGCACACCATGCACAAGGCCAGATAGGCAAAGAGCCCAAGGCCACCAACCAGCCTCCAAACTCCCCAGATCCCAATCTGATCAAGCAAAATGGGATGTGCAGACAAACAAGTCCTATCCACAGAGGCCCCACCCACCCCACAATGCACAGCACCCAAAGGATCTGCTGCCAATAGCCCGGTGCCAGACACCACAGCACACCCCCAGCGGTTAAGTTGAATCTTGCCCTAAGGGGCCAGAACCGCCCCAGTGGCACAAGGGGAACCCACACAATGCTGGGCATAATATATTGCATTGTAATGTAATGGCTGCTTGGTGTATAGAATATATCCTAATACTGTAATAATATTGAACCAAAAACCAGAATGTCATAAGTCTGGTTATTTTTCATCAGTCATATGTTTGAGAGCTCACAGAAATGAACTGCTGGGAGAGTGGATCTTTCCAGGTGGTGGTCTTTAGCTGTGACAGAATACCCTTTAAACAAGAAGGTGAGGTAGGAAACAGCAAGTAGGAAGAGGCACATTTTGGAAATATACAGTAAAATCAAATGAAGTGGTAACTGAGTTAAAAACAAAGAAAATAATAAGACAATATGCATTATGCAACATTTTGTTTATTAAGCATTAGTCAAAGAATGAGCTGGTAAACTCTCATATTAACTGATTTACAGATTTATACAGTACCATTCTTGTATCTTAATGAGTTGCTCAGTGCTGACAAGCTCTAACAGGCTCGTTAGCTTTCAATAAAGTCGCAAGTCTCAATGATATGTGGATGAATATGTTTTCTTCCCAACACATACAGTATTGACATACATGGATGGCATGGTGTCATCATGGTTAGCACTATGGCTTCGCACCTCCAGGGTCGGGGATCTGTGCTCAGGATCTGAGCTCGTTGGGTTTTCGCCGGGTACTTTGGTTTTCTCCCGAAGGCCAAAGGTGTGCAGATTAGGCTAGTTGGCCATCCCAGATTGTGTGTGTGTGGGTATGTGGATTGGCACCTTGAACAAGGTGTACCCTGCGTAGTGCCTTATGTCTCTTGGGATAGGCTTCAGACCCAACGGCAATGATAAGCGGTATAGAAGATAGATCAATACATTAGGAAACATGCCTATTCCACACAGTTGATGGCAGGGAATAGGCACTAAACACTATACCACTTTATCCTGTATACAGGGTCGTGGGGGGCCTGGAGCGTATCCCAGGAGGCTTAGGGCACGAGGCGGGGTACACCCTGGCACACTCATTCACACACTACAATTTGGGAACGCCAAATTAGAAAACAGAGTACCCAGAGGAAACCCACCAAGCATGCAAACCACTACACCACCATACCGCCTAGGTTGCATTCAAAAGTAATGAAATAATGAATATATTTTTTTATTATATATAGAGAGATTATTGCTCAACACTGTACAGTAGCTCAGCAATACTCTGTTTAGATCTTTTCTTCGCATCACCGCAGCATTGTCAAAGTCACAGACAATTTCTCTCTCACTTCATACAGTAGTCCCCTAGAGTCCAGTGGGTCATTTGGACATTTTTGTTTTTAAAAGGTGTCTTTTACACACTTGCCACACTTCTTTCTGACCTTCTGCAGGTTTGAAAGTCTTCTGGAAAGTTGGAGAAGAAAGCCACACCCAGTGTCTTATTTATTAAGCATTAATCAAAGCAATAATACATTATAAGCTTAAAGCATAGTCTGCTGCACGTTTGTATTATTTGATATGTCGTTCAAACCAGAAAGACCTCTTTTTGAGCTTTATCCCATTCTTTTTTTCGTTGCTGATAGGCTATGCCAGTCTTTATGAAAGACTTAACAAACACAACGGAGATTAGCCATATCTCTCAATGAAGTTGTGACTCACTGCTGTAACTTGATTCAAGTTGGAAAATGATTCATCATTTTAGCACCATCGTTTTGGATATAGCTCAACGCCTCAAACACACATTCTGTCCTCGTTTTTCATGCTTCTATGAGGTCATTTAAGCTACAGGCCCTGACATGTCTCTCCTGCTGTGTATATATATGTGCTCATAGAGCATGTATGTGCGTATATGTATGTGCATGTGTGTGTCAGAATTAGACTCCACTTAACCCTAATCTGTCTCCTGCGTTAACGAGTGTGTCCAAGGCCACACTTGCTTGGCTCCTCTGCAGTCTAAACAATATCAGCCCTTAGGTGGAACAGAGTGGTACCTCATGGGTTTGGTCTATACCCCAGAGTAGGAGGCCATAATGAAAGCACCCCCTCTTTTCCTTTATTCATAGTTTAGACAACCTTAAGAAAACATCCGTGCCCTCACACGAAGCTTCCTCCTCCTTTTAATCTCCGAGACAAAAAAGAGCTCTTAAAAATAACTGAAGAGGTTTGGGGAGGGAGGGGCGGGTGTGTGTGTGTGTGTGTAAGGGGGGGTGACGGGTATGTCTCAGGAGAACAAAGATAGGGAGGAAACCACAGAGATAGTGGTAGAGGGCTCTGTAATTTATCACCTGTTGCCCCGGGCAGTCTTGCATGATGGGAGCTCTGAAGCTGTGTGGGTGTGTGTGTGTGTGAGACAAATGAGGCAAGAAGAATATCAGTTTCTTGGTCATCCTTTTGACAAGCAGCATAAAAAAGCATAGCGAAGAATTTCACAATTTTGAAAAAAAATCTGATTTCATTCAAAGACAAAATATCAAGTCTAATTATATAATGTTTTTATTTTACTTTATTGTTTCAAAATTGTTATTGATAAAAAATCATGATATTGCCCATAAGTTTGTTGCCCCTATAAATGACTCGGTCAAACTTTTCATAGAACTGATCAGAACATACCAAATGGTTTGCAGGGAGCATGTCATGTCTCAAAGAAATAAGGATAATAATGGAAATCTGTGGTTGTGCATAGGATAGGAAAAGATTCTCAATGCTATAGGCGCCACCTTGTGGTGAACTTATGAAAAACAAGCATATTGCTCACTTGATACAAATGGAATGATGCTTACATTGTATACTCACTCACTCACTCATTGTCTATACCGCTCTATCTGGAAAGCTGCCTGGAGCCTATACCAGGAAAGTTAGGGCACGAGGAGGGGTACGCCCTGGATGGGAAGCCAATCCATCATAGGGCATACACATTCTTCACACATTGCGGGCAATTTAGGAATACCAATTAGCCTAAACTGCACATCTTTGGACTGTGGGAGGAAACCGGAGTACCCGGAGGAAACCCACCAAGCACGGGGAGAACATGCAAACTCCATGCACACAGACCCCAAGGTGGAAATCGAACCTGGATCCTGACGATGCAAGGCCACAGTGCTAACCACTAAGCCACTGTGCCGCTTGCATTGCATTTCATTTCATTAAAATAAAAGTTGTATTTCCATGCTTCAGTATGTTTACTGATGTAATGTTAATATACATTAACACTCCTGGACAGAACAGCAGATACATACAAGCAAACATCTTGTTCAGGTTACTAAATGACAGAGAATAATGTTCTCTTTCATGACATGCTGGTAATACAATATGAATAACAACATGCTCTAAACTTCTACTGACTACTATGAGTAGCTCCTATAGGCTTTTGAGGAATGTACAGTAAAAAACAGATATGATTAGAAATTACTTGTGTGTTAATAAAAAACAGCACATTAATTATACTCTGAGACCCTGTACTGGTTAAGCGGTGTAGGGAATGAGTGATTATACAATAATATGTTAAAGATTATAGCAATAAAATGTGAAATAATCTGTGAGGAAACGGACTCTGTGACTGTGGGACCACATCTAAAGATCCCAGGTGAAGATGCACAGGACATAGAGAAATTGACATTAGTATCATAAGTATAGGTCCGAGTCATACTGTATATATTTTATTGAGTAGATAGGACACACCCAGCAAAATTGTGGTTGAGCAGCGATGCCATATTGGTAAGTGTTACCACAGCATTAGTGCTAGGTTATCAACTAGTGACATTATAATAACAGTTACTGACATGAACATTGGTACATTTTTGAAATTGATGAAAAAACTGTAACACCATTTGATAGATGTCACTAGTTAGGTTGGACTATGCCTTTTTTTTTTTTTTTTTTAAACATTTCTATTATACTTGGTCCTTTCTATTTTCATGCAAAACCCAGGAGCCTACATTAGGTTTTTTGTTTCCATCTGAAAACTGGTCTGTCATTTAATATGTTGCTTTCTTTTCAGGCATGCAAATATTTTTCTGTAATGTAATTTATGTATAGCATTTTGCAGGTATGTTTGGAAATATTAAATGGTTTTCTACATGATAATGCAGACATGATATACATATATAGTAATGTTTATACTAAAGATAATATGGTGCCTAAGACTTTTGCACAGTACTCTTCATATAATGCCTAGCCAGAAAAAAAAAGTTGTATACGCTAATATCTTGTTGGACCACCTTTTGCTTTGGTTACAGCCATGGAATCATTTTGATAAGCTTCAGCAATGTCACAACATTTATTTCCATCCGTGTCGTATTAATTTCTCTTAATAAAGATCTTGTATTAATGATGGGAGAGACTGAGTGCTGCATAAAGCCTTCTCCAGCACATCCCAGAGATTGCTTAATGAGTGGTTAATGTCTGGTTCATGGTGGCTAATCAATCAGTGAAAATTATGTTACATGCAACCTGAAACCATGCAACCGGAAGAACTTGACTGGCCCGAACAGAGCCCTGCCCTCAACACCGCCGAGCACCTTTGGGATGAACTGAAGGCAGACTGTGAGACAGGCCTTCTCAGCCAACATCACCTCATAAATACTCTACAGAATGAATGGGCACAAAAACAGTCCAGCCTTTCAAGAAGTGTGGAAGCTGCTATAGCTTATAACTCCATATTGAAGGATATGTATTTGGATACAATGTCATTGCAGGTTTGGCCAAATACTTTTGTCCATATAGTGTATATACAGTATATATGGTCTGAAGTAGATCTAGCTGATCCAGGGTCAGGTAGAAGCCGTTGCTATAACGTGCGTGATGACGCAATCGGCGTGTGCACGCACGCACGCACTCGGCTTGTTGTAAAACAGGAAGCGGTGTGGTGTTAGAGAAAAGTAGCTAGCCTGGAGGCTAACGTCATTGGAGACTGAGTGCCGTTAACCGCAGTGACAACAGAGTAGTTTGGGAGGAAAAACTGTCGCCACGCCATTGGGTTCAGCTCGGTTTAAACGTGTGGTCGCCATGTCAGAGACATACGGTAAATTTATACACTTAACGCAGTTAGCGCGCGCGCAACCTAGCAAACAGTCATGTAGCTCTCTATAGCATCCTGTACAGTCCTCCAGTTAGCTTGTTGATGCATCAACAGAAACCTCTTGGGGTTTTGACAGCTAGCTACACACCAGATAAGACAACATCCTGCCTTCGTGTGCATCTAGCTCTCAGTCGTTTTACAGATCATACAAGACTCAATATCTGTACATTTAACCATAGTTCTGCTTTTGAAATTGAAAATGACCAGCTGCACTTGTAGATTGATAGTAAGGATGTTAAGTAGCTCATATTTTATGTTTGTCAGAATAAAACTGATATGTAAAGCCCACTCTACGCTACATAATGAGCTGGAGGACCTGTCTAGCTAGCAGGTGTACTTAACAGCTGTTAACACATAGGTGCATTTACTGTGGTTAGATAAATTACACAGCATGAAGGTGACATCAGGAGCCAGGATAATGTTCTTCCTAACAACAGAAAACCATCATCCTCACCTGGCTTTACCTACAGCTTTACATGCCCATGGCCTGCACAGCTAATCAGGGCTTTATAGATGTCTCTTTCAAAAAGTTGTGCCTGATTAAAAAAAAAAAAAAAAAAAGTAGTAGGAGGAAGTAAATACCCGTAGTTTTGTGGTAAAATGTGTGCACTGAAATATTTAAGTAATAGCAAAGGAGTATTAACACTTTGACTTTCCTGTAGTAGCTCTTCTTCATCAGAAGGCCCCGGTCATGACTCCAGGGACCGTTTTTTTCTGTCTTTTTTTAAAAAAAACAACGGAACTGTAATTTTGGCAACATGTTTGTGTAAGGCTTAGCACTGTTGCCTTGCACCTCTAGGTTTCGTGTTCAATTCCCGCCTTGGGGCTGTGTGCATGGAGTTTGCATGTTCTCTCTGTTCTTGGTAGATTTCCTCCGAGTACTCCAATTTCCCCACACAGTCCAAAGGCATGCAGAATAGGCTAATTGGTGTTCCCAAATTGCCTGTAGAGTACGTGTATGTAATGTGTGCATATGTGTCTCATTGATGAATTGGCACCCCGTCCAGGGTGCCCGCTAAGTCTCCTGGGATAGGCTCCAGGAACCCAGGCAAACCTGTACACACGATAAAGCGGCATAGACTGTGAATGAGTGAGCGTGAATTATAATTCTACTAAGGGTAGGAGTCAGTGGTTAGGGTGTTGGACAGGTTAGGACCCCAGCACCAACCCACAACTGCTTAGATGAAAAATGAGATGAAATGTAAGTCACTCTGGATAAGGGCATCTGCCAAATGCCACAAATGTAAATGTAGAAAGAGGGATTACAAGATTTAAAAAATCAAAAAAATTAGAAATGTCTTTTGAATCGTCACTTCTTACCATGACTAACATTTGGTATATTCCGGTCTGAAAGGAAGGGGAAAAAATAAGCAAGTCATAATAATGGCGACACAATTTGCTATTTGTCACAAAACTGTCAGTGTATATTTTCTTTCTGCACATCTTTATATAGTACTGTGCCAAAGTCTTGAGCCACCCCTCATTTCTTGAGTACAGTCCCTGTACCTGACCAGTTAGATAAGCCACTATGAAATTTGTGCAGTACTGTATACAAGTGAAAAAGTATACTCTTCTTAGGTAGAGTGTGAGTTTGCAGTTTGTTTATAGTCTTATGGCATGTAAAGGATAAATCCTGTTTCTTGGTATTTACCTTCTTTCTGACATCAGTTTCAACCCCTTTACTCCAAATGTTTAGTCTGCTGTCTTATAAAGATTAGGATTGTCATTGAAATTTAACAGGAAAATAGATTAACATTAAATGTGATAAGCGTTCACTGGTGCAGATTACGAGTTTATGAGTGGTGAGTTTATGTGCAGAGGTCAGTGTTGTCGTCGCCTCCTTAAACACTTATCAGGTTGTCTTTGGTACTCGGTTGTTGCTTTTTTATTTGTTTACTTATTTTAACGATTTAACAAGAAAAACTGGATGCCATTGTGTGGTGTTAATACATGGTCAGGTTGGATTTTTATATAGCCTGATATTATACTTGGTGTTACTCACATATCAGGTAGAGCCTTATTAAATATCTTTAAATGTCTGCACAGTGAGTCTTGCATGTGGTTGCTTTACTATCTGTACAGCTCTTATGTTTTATTGCTTCATGTATTTGAACTGTACTCTAATAAAATATTCATGTAGGTGTCCATTTCAGCTTGCCCCATCCCCTGTCTCCCCTGCTGAAATCCAGCACCTACAGTGAATTATGTACATCTTCCCAAGACACAATAATGTTCCTATTGATCTCTTTAGCTGCTTCGCCTCTCCAGATGAGGCAAGCATCGCTTCTATTGCTTGTGTCTGTGCCTGGCGCATTGTGTCTTCTTAACAAGTTAAAGCTGGCAATTTCACCCTTACTTGTAAAAAAATAAATAAAAAATGCTACTGTAAGCTACTTTCAGAGCCAGATTTTGTAATGCAGGGTGGTGGTGCACCGTTATTTACAAGAATTCGTTTTTATAACTTTGAGTGCACACATTTGGAGATTATCCATGGCTGTGCAATGTGCGCAGATGCTAATGGTGTTTTGACAAGCTTTTATGCGGTTTGGGATGCAACCCAAGTGTGTATCGTTAAATGCTACGATTTCTAAAATAAAGGATAATTATGAGAACAAATATTGTACTTTATTGTGGACATTGTGGACAAAGTGTGACTTTGTCATCATAATCTCATGCAAAGTTGTCTGTGGTGAAGATAGATGTGAACCCACACTGAGTCCACTAACGATCTTAATAAATTTAACCAGCTATAGTACTAATATAGTGTAGAGGACAAAACCATCACATCTCATCACAATCAGTCCTTAATCCCTTTTGCCTGTAAGATCAGATCGGATATCTTGTGCACCATCTTTCTCCTGATTGGCTGCCTGCTCAAGTCTGTTTTGTGCGGTCGAGATATTTAATGATGTATGTGATCAAGTATCTCCCGACATTGCTGACTGTGAAGCTTTATGACGGTGTAAATTTCTTTTGGATGATCTTTCATCCAAAAGAAACTCCAAAAAGAATACTCTTTCTTAGTATGAGGAAAAAATGATGGGTTTATTAAAAGATTGGAGCTGAGTCACAGTAAAAAGCTGGACCTGCTGTCACCTTGGTGCTTTTATCGAGTTAAAGCACGGAAGTCTTTTCGATTGCACAGCAGCTGTGTAAATACACAGCTCGAGCTTTTAGTGTGAGTTGCCATTAAAATCTTTCAAGCCGTCACAGCTTAGATTAGGGAAGAACACCAGGTAACGATTTATTAGCTTTGACAAAGTAATGTTCAGTGTTTCTGTGTTTGTGGTTAAAGCTTCTCAGACATGTGGAGTCAGTTGTTAAGAGTTCTCAAAACATTAGATTTGAGAACTCCAGTGATGTTTGTTTAAAGCTAGTAATTAGTAAAGGAAAGTAGCACACTTGACTCATTTTCCTATTTACTGTGTAGTTTTTTTTTTCCTCCTCTAAGCATTGAGCTTTCAGAATAGAAATGCAGATTCGGTTGTTAAAAAAAAAAAATGGCACTCATGGCACTTTGTGTGTGGTGAGAAGGAATGTCGGCTGAAGGAAGGCATGATTAACACCATATCATTTTCCGTGAATGCTTAACGTTATGTTTTTGGAGTAAACATGGCAACATTAAACCTAGCAAACGTGGAGTGTTGCTTAAATTAGGCCAGTAAAGGTTTTCCATTAACAATGGGTTTCTTATACAGTAAGAGAAGATATTATAAAATGCAGTAGGGATAATTACTGAAACAAGTATTTACTTAGTAAGTTATTGAATAATAATAATAATAATAATAATAGTGATGATGTTGGTTTTTGATGCTGAAGAAAAGAATTAGAGATTAAAGAATTTAGTTTTAAGGGGAGATATTTGTAGCTTAAATCAGTGATGTAATTTGTTTTTTCCAGGCACATTTTTTTGTCTTTATCTGTACAGTTTAGAGTAATGCATCTTCTTTGTAATAATGTAGTAATAAATCAGCGTAAAGGACCTAGGGAATTCATGATACATAATTAGGGATGCACCGATACCGATACCGGTATCGGGTATCGGCCTCGATACCGCATTTTTTAAAGTACTTGTACT
>JAQMYL010000003.1:10737527-10751557 GCA_030014365.1 Clarias pachynema | reverse complement strand
GTGTGTGTGTGTGTGTGTGTGTGTGTGTGTGTGTGTATATATGTGTGTGCGTGTGTGTGTATATATGTATATACACATATATACATATATATGTGTGTGTGTATATGTGTGTGAGTGTGTGATCTTTCTTGGGTTGGGCAAAACCCGTACTTTAGTAAGACATTTTTATCATAGGATAGTGAAAGATATATTGGTTTGAGAATTGGAGTATTTAAGGCTAAAAATGACAGTAGATGTGTGAAAGGAGTAACCTTACCTCCAATTCAGGTATGTAGATTAGCACCACAAACACATTAAACCCACTACCAACTAACATGCCATTAAAATCTTAACTTCTTAAACAAGGAAAATGTGGCATGCTATAGGGGAGTTGGGATAAAAGACCTAACAGCTTGTTTTCTATGGTTTCCTCTTTTTTTCCATCAGTATCATTATCTGTCTTTTTTTCCCTTCTTCTTTTCTGCTTGTCAGAGCAGGCCAGGCTGGCTCGTACCTCTGCCTCTCCCAGGCCTTGGGCTGAATTGAGTTTCAAACTAGACTTTTTGTTTGTCTTTTTTATCAGGAACAACATATAGACACGAAAAACAATAGAAAGAGGTGTGTGTGTGTCAGCCTACAATAAGGACGTCGCAATAAAGTCGGACCGAGCTGAGCCAACTAACACAAATCTACTGATAAAACACCAGGTGCTCCAACCACTGCAGCTATTTTGAACTCGGGCTGCCGTCTGCACTGCAAACTGCCCATTCAGTGAATGTTTCTGTCGTTACATGAACAGCAGGAGGGCACTGATATTTGCTGACGTTTGAAAAAGGGCAAAGTGTCTCTTGTTGGTGAGGGGATTGGCAAAGAAGTCAGACTGAATTCAAATCTCTGGCCCTGTTCTTGAGTGCTGCATTTTTTCCCCCTGCAGGACAGGGCTTTAGATAGAAAGACGCAAACACTTCTGAATCCAGGCGACAACTGTCCCCAGTCTAGCTAGCCATCTGACACAGGATTGTAACTCTTGTCATTGTACATGAATGATCCATGCGATTAGGATTATGTTTGTATGTGCTTTCATTAATAAGAAGTGAATGCATACTGCATAAATGCCAATATAAATAATGCGCTGTTTGTTGTTTTTCAGGAAACATTGCATTTATTTATATTGGCATTTAAGACTTGCAGTTTACAACTATGTTCTGTGATGAATGATATATTTCAACATGGTATTTACAGCGAACAATGGAATTCGAAAATAGAGAAATGTGCGCTAACAACTGCAGTAGAAAACATCTCCAGTGCTAAACTTGTATTTCCCTTATACACCCAGCAGATCATATGCAATTTAGCCATTATATTTAAGAATCACACTTTTGTATGACTCAATAATACTTTCTTGTTATATAAAACATTGCAATGTTTTTTTTCTGCAATTCACCTGTATATTGCAATATGTAGAAATTCAGGAATGTTCATCAAATGTCTTGAATTGCTCAAAAAAATAAATGAAATTCTAGAATAATTGGGGTAATTTTGTAAGCATCCTCATAGAAAATAAATATAATAAAAAGCATTTTTAAAAAGCATTTTACACGACTTTTTACAATATTCGACTCGACTTATTCATGATCAATTCAGGCATAGGCAAAGAAATAGCACAGATTCATGAGATCACTTGTTTTTATGGTTGTGTTTGGTCGTTTCTGTGACCAATAATAATAATAATAAGTATTATTATAATAATATGCACATTTTAGTTCAGAATTTGTGTGATGTCATGCCCATATTCTGGGAGCAGTACAATTTACATGTTTTAGAAGTAATGATAACTTTGGATCTACGTGACTATCAGAAACCCCAAATACACAGTGTAGTGTCTGAAGCCTCTGTCCACAAACACTGGCAGGATGATGTATCGTGTAGCCCTTATATATACTAAAAGCGTACATACACACCATCTGGTTAGGGAGCTGGGGTCAGAGCATTGGGTAAGCCATGATACAACGCCCCTGAAGCAGAGGGGATTAGCAGATTAACATACTCAGCTGCATTCATGATTTCAAAGTTTTTAAGTGCATCAAGTGCTGTACTGGCTTTGTTTCATCTTTACTCTTAAACAAAACTTGCCACTTGCTTATGATTGTCATCGTTCCTTTTGTGTCATTTGAACTTTAATTGTCAAGTGCCTGTCTATTTTTAGTTTTGTCCTCCAAAGACATTTTGAGGTTTCTCATTTCTTAAATTTCCTAGTGGGTACTGTTATGTTGACTCTCCAACACATAAATATATAAATCTACAATTTGGACTTCATTGGGGCTTAGATATCAGTCCCAGTCCAAAATATTTCAGGTTAAGATATTTAACAGTAAATAATCTGATGTAAAGGCCAAAAGTGATGCATTATTTTAATGTATTTGTATACATAATGGTGCATTTATATTATCCACTCCTGTGCACTGGAGTGACTTTTTCACACTTTGACTAGCCTGTATACTAAAGTAATCACCAAGACAAAATGTTAGGGTCACTTTATTGGCTGTAATCTTGTATTTTATAGTTTGTCTCATGTGCAGTAACAGCAGTGCTTAATGAACTGCTGTGCTCATGAATAAAGGGTGATTTCGTTGTAGGCCTCAGTAGCACAATAAGGTGTTTGGTCTCCTTGAACTACATATAAATAACACTGTGGCCACTCACCAGTTCCACTCACTACAGCAGTCCTAAATATTTCATGCCTTCTTTCCAATCCATTCCTCTCTCTTATTCTTTTCCCCTCCCCCATCCTCGTCTCGCCGTCTTCCTCACTAAGCTGAGACCTCTTCTCGTGCAGGAAGTGTTGTCCGTGCGAGGGCTCCGTTCCTTCACTGCCCCTGGCAACACTCTAATGGAGTCCAGGTCTCTTGAGAGTGAACACGCAAGAGAGTGAGAAAGGGAGAGCGAGCGAGAAATGGAATAAGAGTATATCCTCCCTTACCAGCACATTAGTACTGATTCACTGAGAGGAATCGGCTGCAGAGGAGCATCCATCAAGTTAAAGTGTGTTTGTGCCTCTGTTGCCCAAGTTTGTCATCATCACTATCATCTTTGGTTAAAATCTTTCATGAAATATAGCATTGGCAAAGACAGGCCGGAAATGGAAGGAGCCACTCGAGAGTTTGAATGGCATCTCATTTTCTGCGCTGTGTATATATATTCCAGAAGATAACGCAGAGCAGGTGCCGGCACTATTTCACCGCAAACTGATGACTCGAGCAATACCATCATCGTTTTATTACAGTGATATGTTATTGGGGATAATGGTCCAAGCAGCACAATATTACTATATGTTAATATCCTCCTATAATTCACACCGACTTCCTCAGAATAAAGCATTACACTCCAGTGGTTTTACTGATGCTTTACCACTTGTTGAGGTGAACAAACTGACATGCTAATATTTCTCTGCGACTCTCTCGCGAGCGTTTATTTGGACAGACTGTCAACAGGAAATGAATGGTAGTCTTCCGCCTTATTGGTATTTTTATAGGGTTGGCATTGCTATAATTATAGTCATTGAAGCAGTTTTTGTCTTCAGAACTTATTGTGAAGCAGTGCAGCCAAAGATGCCTTTGTCTTTTTCTCCATCTTTCCTTTTTTTTTCCAACTGGAATCCGTTCAGCTCACATTGGCTCATACAGTTTGTCATTTGTAAAGCAATGTGACGCATAAGTACTTGGCTTGCATGGCAAAAGGCAATAAATTTGTGTTATGGAATTGGGCAGATTACAGAGAGCCTGATGGTGGACACAGCTGTTCAGTTTAACTGCAAAGCAGATGCTTAAAGTACAATTGGGAATTGCCAAGCATATTTAGGAATAAAGTTTGTGTTCCTGCAAATTATTATTATTATTGTTTTACTCCTGTTAATTTTTTCCCCTAATTCTTCTCATAGTGCTTTCTCTCTCTACATAACTTGGTGCATTCAGATACCACGAATGAATAGGTTACTCTTCAGTATCATGTCACTAAAAGCATGAAGTTCAGAATCGCACACAAGCTGCTCATCTCATGAGGTCAGAATTTAAGTCCAGCTGCACCAGTGGAGTCCAGCTTACTCATGGAACGGCATGGCCTCGGTGACTTGGAGTGTAGCGTGTGCAAATACCAGCCTCTGTTCCACTAACCTCGTCCATTTTAACAGCTCTCTTGCACATGTGCAGGCCAGGCTGCGGCGTATGGAATGTGACCCATGTTTAAGAGTTCTATATTCTGTGATCGAGTCTTTACAACGTCCTAGACTGCAGTGATTCCTTTGCTAAACCCGATGGAATGCATTGATCCTGCAGAATTTTTCATTCAACACCTCCTAATTCTGATGCCAAGTGCTGAGTACAAACCTGCCTGACTCTTGTTGCTCACCATTGTGGGTGTTCAGCTTGGTTGTGGCTGCCAGTGGCCTGTTTGTCCAAAGGCTCTTTCCCAGGGGACACAATTCACCTGAAAAACTGACACATGCCAGTCCCATTCACTTTGATGCTCTGTAGGTAAGCTGCAGGTGTTTGTTAGCCCAAAGCTACTGTCATCCTTTAGCAGACGTGTCTGAGGTTGTTGGACACTCAGAGGGCCTCAGGCCAGCCAGCTGCCCGTCAGCCCTATCTTCGGCTGGCCGGATACAGTTCAGCTTTATCCAAATATGGTTGTGGACGCGAACACGTCTCGTCTCTGACTGGTTGAATGGTAAATTGAGCCTGCTGATTGACAGCTTTAGGGTTCTGAATCTCCAGGCTAATACTTCAGCACAGACTGCTGTACTGAGAAAAACAAATTTGCTGCAGATTTCAGAGAATGAAAAAAGATGAGCATTTTATCAAAGCCAATTTTACGGTCTCTGAGTTTGCTATTAAAAACCAACATTCATAGATTAATTCTGTATTGATTCAAATAATTCTGGCAATTTAAGCTAACGGCAAACAAAGTAGATGTCTTCTTATGGTACCAAGAACTGCTGTCAGGAAGGTAAACAGAATGTGATTCAGTGCAGTGGAGATGTGGCTCAGTAATCCATCAATGCAGAAAGTATGAAATTAACCGAACTATGGTTTATGCACATCTTTAAACAAAAGATTATTAAAAAACATTGCTGCTTATTCATTAGATATTTCCTTAACGGCTTTTTCCTATAGAATTTCAGCTTAATTCTTCCGTGCACAAAACAGAATGGAGAAGCGCAGACCTTTTTAGCACACGTTGTATAAAATGTCTTGAGTATTGCTTTGCATGGCAAGTATGAACGTTGCAGTAAACACTCAGCTGGGAGTGATCAACCACATGTGGCCATGCTTGTATACAGTGAACAAGCATTTCCGAACCTCACTTGTGGATGGCAGATGATTAAGAGGGGTTTCCTTAATTAGACAAATGACTTGCTCGATTGATTGTGAACCTGCGAGATTGTTACTTTGGCTGCCCTTAATTGACTGCTGTCATATTTTGTGTGTGTGTGTGTGTGTGTGTGTGTGTGTGTGTGTGTGTGTGTGTGTGTGTGTGTGTGTGTGTTTCACATGACCCTGTAAATCTGTGGTCAGGTAGCTGTTACAACCATTTTATGAGACATTTTTATGATTCATTATTCTGTCGAAGTACCTCTGATCCCTCCCCTCTGAGAAAGCTCGGCCAATCAGCTCTCTCTAGACCTCCGTCTGTGAGAGGTTACAGCATCACCTGGAAATCGAACCAGCGATCTCTGGATGATAGGGCGAGCACTTTACCACTTTCTAATCTTTTTTATTTTATTTTAAATAGAACACGTCATCAGTGCCATCGTTACCACCTGTTTCTTACAAAATTGCACATAATAGGGTGTTTGTGCCCTAAATCTGTCCATATGCTTTCTGTCGATTTTTTTTTTTTTTTTTTTAATGCCTAATAATTGATAGACCCATCTCATGGATTATTTTTTAGTAGTGCTGATTAAAAAATGTTTAACCTTCCGAGACCACTACACTACTGTTGCATACATTGCATTTTCTTCCCAATGTTTCTCCTTGTTAGCACTTGATCATTTTGATCTAGGTAGCAGTGGCCTCACCAGGGTCGAGGGTTCAAGATCAGTCTTCAGGTCTGTGTGCACTGAGTTTGAATGCCCCCCTCAGTAGTGTTTTTTTTTCCCCATCATCATCACTGGTGAAAGTTTTGCTGAAATGTTATGTTGTGATTGGTCATCCAACTTACTTAAACAGAATAATGAGAAGGTTGTGATTTTTACATGTCAGAATAAATAAAATTGTTATTTAGACAATCAATTAGATAAAATTAGCTGCTTGCGGACGCGACGCGGTAGGCTATGCTTAATTAATTACGGAAGCCAGAATTTGCGATCACAATTAAAATGATTTATGAAATGCAGTTTCTGTGTTGAACAGAAGTGGGTCATGTTATGTAGGGGGTAGGGGAGAAGAAAATGGGCACTGATATGATTTGAAGTCTTTGTGGCAGGGGGTTATTGAGCTGAACAAATTTAAAATTTAACCTGCTGTGCTTCCTTTTGGGTACCCGAGCTCGAATAGGTAAGGATTTAGAAGAAATTACAAGTGGCAGTTAAAGGATTATAACAAGTCCTGCAGTTCTTATAACTGGCTGATTTTATTTTGAGTACTGTGAAATTTCTCATCAGACAAGCTGGAGTGGTAAATGTCAGCAGTCAGTTTCATACATACATAAGTTTTTTCCCCCACCTGCATTCTTAAGATAACACTGGACCGACCCACCCTTGCTGCTACGCCATGTGGAAGCTCCTCTCCTTTATTCTTTTTGGGAGCGGGTGGAAGCAGTAGAACTGCAGTTACAGCCCTTTCATGCGTACTTTTGCAGGTGAGGCCGCAAGAGCTCACATTGTGTTTGCTTAGTGCTCATTGATTGCTGGGTAATCACACAGCAGCACAAGACTGCTAAAAAGCTTTTTTGGTGGCCTATATGAATAAACCATGAATCCCTTATCACAAATCTGGATTTGACCTGCAGCCAATAATGAACCAAGTGCTATTACAGGGCTCGTCAATATTTTGCAGGGTTTATTTTTTATTTTATTTATTTATTTATTTATTTATTTTTGGGTGGGTGTTTCAGGTTTTTTTTCAGAAATGCTAAACTCAGAGAGTGCTTTTGACACAGTTTTTCCTGTGCTTCTCTGAAGTACTAGTTATAAATAGCAAAGTCCACACTGTGTACTAAATTCGTTATGGTGTAAGAAATTCAGTTAAGGTTTCCAGCAGGATTGCAAAATTTTAATCCCAGCAAAGTTTTGCTTGTTTAAAATGGATATTAGAGAATTATTTTTGTTCTCATGCTTCAACCTACTTTTTATCACAAGACAAATCTTTATGGAGTTATTTTCGTCTCTGGGTTTTTGTTTTTCTTTCTTTTTAATGCCTATTGCAAAGCAGTATTCATGGTCCATGGTGATTTTAATCAAATGGTGAACAGGGCATAGTTTCTTAATTCAGTGTGACTCTGTTCAGGCTATTGTGAGTGGCGGTCAACTTCTCGTTGAACTTGGCAGGCTATTGTGAGTTCTGCCATAGTATAAAGCCCTGTTCTCACTAAATACGAATGTTTTGCGCAACAACACATTTTTGAGATTTCCAAAGAAATGCAGCGGTCTAGATAAACACCTGCACATCAGGAATGATGTCCTGTAACAATATGGGTTTTACATTTTTCTTCACCGTCTTGAATTGACCTGTCGTGTTATGGGCTGCTCATGTGATAGCGGTCAGTAGCTCTCATATCTGCGCACAATGACGTGTATGATAAACAACATGGGGACTGCGCAAATATTATCTCAAAGGAAACTGGGTCAGTGCTGAGCCGGAGCAAAACTGGCAAACTTCAGATAGTGGATTTTCCAGTGCAATATTATGTCTCCATATTTGAAATTAAACACAATAGACTCTAAAAAAAAAAAAAAAGTTTATACATAGGCTAAACTTGCAGCCAATTGTTTCTCAGAGTTGGTCAGTTCCTGGTAATTTGTCTGGTGTATTTTTAGAGACGGTCTAGCACACACTGTAGAACTTTGAACCTGTCCACACTACAGATTTTGTTATTCCGTTTTTATTTCAGAACTTATTTGAGAAGCAAGCAGGTACTACTCCCTTTTTAAAGAATTGGGTGTGCCCCATGTTGTACTATAATCTCTTTGATTTGTTTACTTAGGCGAAGAATGATGAATTTTCCTCAATGCTGCTGTCTGTGGTGAAACATTGGCATTTATTTCAGATTGCATAAATACACATTAGGATTGTGATTTATTTATTTATAATTTTTTACATTTACGTACATGATAAATATTACAGATAAATCACCCCTTTCTCAGATTTTCTTTCTTTTTTTTTAAGTTTTTTTTTATAAAAAGCTCCTCTTCCAGAAATACTAGTAGATATGCATTCCTAAATTTAAATGTATTTTCAATTTCTTAATACTTTATTTCTGATAAATTACTCATGCATTCTTTTTCTCTTCTTTCTTCCAGGAATATAATCAAGCTGGACAAACCCAAGACATTGTGGATGGACCGTTGAGAAGATATGGGCTTGTATAGTTCTGCCTCAGTCATGCCCATTTAAATTCACCTTGGAACTTTTTTTTCTTCTTCACAAAACCCCAAACACCCACAGCCCCCCATTTTGCTCTACAAATATTCTGCATTCTGATGGTTTTTCTGATAAGTGCACAAATGACTCTGTATTTAAGATTTAGCCACTAAGAATATAGAATAAACTGTCCTAAGTGCATCGGTAGACCTTATTAAATCCTGAATGTCCTAGAATCGCAACCCAGTAGCTTTCCAAATAGAGCTTCTGGGAATGGCAAGATGAGTGGCTTCAAACGATAATGATGGCAAAAAAACAAGATCCCCGGACACCAACCTACAACCTGGTTGTAGTAGGTTTGTCCGGGACTGAAAAAGAGAAAGGGCAATGTGGGGTAGGAAAGTCCTGTCTTTGTAATCGCTTTGTACGCCCCAGTGCTGATGATTTTTATTTGGACCACACTTCTGTTCTGAGCACTAGTGACTTTGGTGGTCGAGTAGTAAACAATGACCATTTTTTGTTTTGGGGTGAGGCATCACGATCATTGGAGGAGGCACCTGAATGCCGGATGCATGTGGTGGAGCAGACAGAGTTCATTGATGACCAAACGTTTCAACCACATCGAAGCACTGCACTGCAGCCTTACATCAAGAGGGCAGCTTCAACCAAACTGGCATCTGCTGAAAAGCTCATGTATTTCTGTACTGATCAGTTAGGACTTGAACAAGACTTTGAGCAAAAACAAATGCCTGAAGGAAAGCTTCTTGTGGATGGGTTCCTTCTTTCTGTTGATGTAAGCAGGGGAATGAACCGTAATTTTGATGACCAGATGAAGTTTGTTTCCAATTTGTACAACCAGTTAGCAAAGACTAAAAAACCAGTTGTACTCGTATTGACCAAGTGCGATGAGGGAGTTGAGCGATATATTAAAGACTCTCACACCTTTGCTCTAGCCAAGAAAAATTTGCAGGTAGTTGAGACTTCAGCACGTTCTAACGTCAATGTTGACCTTGCCTTCCTCACCCTAGTGCAGCTCATAGATAAGAGTCGTGGAAAACCGAAGATCATACCCTACTTTGAGGCTCTGAAGCAGCAGAGTCAGCAAATAGCCTCTGCTAAGGACCGCTATGAATGGCTTGTCAGTTGCATTGTGAAGAACCACAATGAAACATGGCTCAATATGAATCGTAGAATGCAAACTTCCCCTGAATACAAAGACTATGTCTTCCTTGAGGGTACTTCCAAAGCCAAAAAATTATTTCAACAACATGTGCACAGGCTCAAACAGGAGCACATAGAAAAACGGCGCAAGATGTATTTAAGTACACTTCCACAGGCTCTGTGTACTTTGGTACCAGATTTAGATGAGATTGACCACTTGAGCTGGTCAGGAGTGCAGAAGGTTTTGGAGACGAAGCGAGGGTTCTCTCAGTGGTTTGTTATATTAGATGACACGCCATGGGAAACTACACCACATATAGATAATATGGAAGATGACCGCATACCCCAGGATCTTTTGGAGACCCCAGCTGCAGAATCTCTCTATGAAACTCATTTGGAGAACCTGAGAAATGAGAGAAAACGAGCGGAAATCCGCCGAGAATTCAAAGAGAAACTGGTTTCGTCACCATTTGTCACTCCTGGCAAGCCTTGGGAAGAGGCTCGCAGCTTTATAATGAATGAGGAGTTTTACCAGTGGCTAGAGGAACCTGAGTACTTGGATATCTATAACAGGCATCAGAAGGAGATTATTGACCAAGCCAAAGAGGATTTCCAGGAGCTTTTGTTGGAGTATTCTGAGCTGTTCTATGAGCTTGAGGTAGATGCTAAACCCAGTAAAGAGAAAATGGGTGCCATACAAGAAGTTCTTGGAGAGGAACAGAGATTTAAGACTCTTCAGAAACTTCAAGCAGAGAGGGATGCTTTAGTACTCAAGCATATCCATTTTGTCTACCACCCAACAAAGGAGACCTGCCCTAGTAGCCCTTACTGTGTGGACAGCAAGATTGAGCAGATCTTAGCCACAAGATTTCCTACTCGGTATACATTTGATGGCACCTTAAAGTCCCAGTATGGTGATGGAAAAGTAGATAGGATTAATCTTGTAATCCTTGGAAAAGATGGACTTGCAAGGGAACTAGCTAATGAGATCAGGGCAATGTGCACCAGTGATGACCGATATACACTCGATGGAAAAACATATGAGCTGGCTCTGCGGCCTATCGAAGGCAATGTACGTTTACCAGTTAATTCTTTTTACACACCTACTTTTACCCCACATGGATGCCTCTGTCTTTACAACTCAAAAGAATCATTGTCCTATGTTGTTGAAAGCATTGAGCGACTTCGTGAATCAACCATTGGACGAAGGGATAACAGCTTAGCACAGCTTCCCATGTCGCTTCTACTGGTCACCAAGAGAGGAGTTGGGTCAATTGGGGATATTGGAGGAGAAACTGCCCAAAGTTTAATAGTACAAGGGCAACAGGTAGCTGGGAAACTGCAGTGCACTTACTTGGATCCTGCTTCCCCTGGTGCAGGTTATGCACGCAATTTAAATGAAAAGCAAATCAACCAAGTCCTAAAAAGCCTCTTGGATCTGCAGCGACCCTCTTGCAGTCTTGGAAGTGGCTCCCCTCCTTTGCCGACTCCCCGTACCCGTTTTAGAGACTCTCAGACGCAGCAGACTTCAGAGGCTGATTTACATGTTGTAATGTGCGTCATGTGTGGGGACAGTTATGATGTAGACCAACTTTTATCACCCTTCTTACACTCTCAGCACTGTAGACCATCTGCCAATCTATCTATTGGCACATCAGTGTTGTTGGACCTCACTATTGGTAGCCAGAGGCAGACCATTGACCTAGCAGTGCTGTCGTATCATTCTACTTTTTCTTTACGCAAGAGTCGTTTGGTGCATGGATACATTGCAGTATACTCAGCAAAACGCAAAGCTTCCATGGAAACACTTTGTGCCTTCCTTTGTGAAGTGCAAGACATTATTCCTGTACAGCTGCTGGCAGTTGGGGAGAGTCAAGCAGAGCTAACAGAATCTGAGGTAGCCCATGATCAGCTGATCGAAGGGGAGGAATTGGCTCATGAAATTGAAGGCCGTTTCACTTCTGTTGTCTGTGGAGCTGGCGGAGTAGTGGGTGGCCTGCATCGAATAGATCTCTTCCAGCCCTTTTTAAAGGAGGTAGTTGAAAAAAGGACCATTGTAGAAGCCACACACATGTATGACAATGTAGCAGAGGCCTGCAGTACCAATGAGAGTGTCCATTCACCTCGTTGCGGGTCACCAAGCATCCCCCTGATGGACTCTGAAGATGACGTCGAGCCCTCACCGCTTTTCCCTATCTGTAGAGATGATAGCACTTTGACTCATGGCTTTAAGTTTTCTGACCTGGAAAGTACTGATACCTTCAGTGTCATTTCGGACAATAGCACCTCTGAAAGCAAGCTTAACAACAAGGTTCCACCACAAGTGCGACCCAAGCCTACAGTAACATTTGGGAAAGTTAGTCTTGGCCCCTACACGGACCATGGAGGTAACAGACGTTCGTTACCTTCAGTCACATGGCCACCAAGCAATGATGGTGGTTACGATCCTTCTGATTATTCTGAGCCAGTAGATGCTGTACCTAAGCCCCGGCCCACAGAAGAGGAAAACATTTACTCAGTCCCACATGATAGCACACAGGGTAAAATCATTACCATTCGCAATGCAAACAAGAGCCATTTTAACGGTGGGGGCAATGGCTCGGACAGCGAGGCAGACAGCAGTTCACTAGAGCGCCGACGCAAGTTGTCTTCCCTTGGAGTTAAGCCACGATTATACCGTGATCGCTCTAAACGTTTGGGCAAGTTCAGTAATTTTCGCACAAGTTTCATTGGCAGTGATGATGAGCTTGGAGGTCCACCCAAAACCAAAGAGGACGAGATGGGAATACAGAAAGGGGACAACTCCCTGAATGAAGAGGGTGAAGACCCTAAGAAAAACAAACTGTTGAGAAGTCTGCGCAGGACTGGCAAGGTACGTTTTGCATATGTGCATGTATTAACTGAGTTTAGCTTTTTAGTGTTTGCTATTATGAGAAGAACATTCCATATTTGCCTTTTCATAAAGCTTTATTTTATAAAGCTGTACATAGTAGTTTGTATTAGGGGCAGGTATTTTTGCTAAAAATTTTGAAAACTATTTTGTAGCTTTAAAAATGCATTTGTAGAATATATAGCAGAGGCTGTTGATCTGTTCCATATGTTCTCATTAGCCTAAGGTTGATGTGAGAAATCACAATGCTATTGTGGTACGGGATAAAAGTAGAGTGTGAAAGCCCATGCTGTCTTCTCTCCTGCAGGAATTTGGACGTATGCTTAAAGTAAATTAATACTGTGTTTGATTTAAAAGGCTACCCTTACTCTGTACACAAGGATACATTGTGTAGGTTCAAGTTACATAGCCTCATTACAACATAAATATTTCATATCAGCAAAAATGTGCATATATTTAATGCCTCAATCCTCCCCTGTAATAAAAAAGTGCTAATCTGCCAGAATAATTCTGAGTATTTTCTATAAAATGGGGGTCTGCTCCAAAAATTCTGGGCAGCGCTGGAAGTTGTTTCATTAGTCCTTCAGTTTCTTCAACTTGTTTAAAAAATAATTAGACTTGCACTATTGACAGTATTGCACCAGGAAATGCAAATATGACATAATAATAGTCTGATATTTCACTATGAATTAATTGGTTGGATCTTGACACAGTGCTTATAAGGATGTTTAGCTGTTTAGGTCACGCCGCTGATCTCTGCTTTTCAGAGTAAGATCTGTCAGGATAATTAACAATAAATTCAGTGTTTCATTTAATAAAAACATTTGTTTCTAAAAGCAGTAGGGTTATAATCACAATGTGAAAAAATGGTGTATCGAGGAATTGCACAAATCAGCCATAAGTTCTGATCACGAATTACAACCTGGATCTGTAGTTTGTAAAGTCTAAAAGTTTCCTATCTGACTTACCTGAGCAAACCAAATGGCATTTTAAATGCATCTAATTTGGGACTTGTTAGAATTTCAGAACAGGTTTGACCTCCTTATGTCCAGCCCTGTCAATCCGTACTGTAGGCTTGGCTTGAAATTCTGCTAGTATAGTGAGTACTGTGTAACTAGCTCTAGTTTTGTGTTGTTTTTGTTGTTACTCTGACAATGCGTCCGGTTGCTTCAGGAGATCAGTAGAGATACTGTATGAAAAGGAAGAGAGTCTATTTCTTTTATATATTATATTTATTGTATATAAAACAAAAAATGGATATTCATGCTCAAAGAAGATTTTACTTTTTAAGATCCTTTAAGAATGAGATAAATGTGTGACTCTTCCTTCATTAAGATCTGATAAAATGCAGTTTTAACTACGATGTCTATAGTCATTTATACAACTGTCTCTCAGGCTCTCTGTCTGGCACGTTAGTTGGTGCA
>JAQMYL010000003.1:10721880-10737427 GCA_030014365.1 Clarias pachynema | reverse complement strand
GCAGTTTTAACTACGATGTCTATAGTCATTTATACAACTGTCTCTCAGGCTCTCTGTCTGGCACGTTAGTTGGTGCAGTCATACCTTTTGTCTTTTCTAATAGAAATGGCAAAGGTGAATATTGCTATGACTATGTGACAACATGAATGTGCTGCCCTCCTCATTTTTGTTCTAAATGGAGTTATAATTAAGCCATTATTTAAATTGCATTTGTTGCCTCAATACGCTATGGAAAAAAAGGCCAATAGCTTCAAGGCGGTGGATTGGTTTAAATCATTTCAGCCATCCCCTTGAGCCCTTTCCTGTATTGGGTTGTCATTACTCTCTCTCTCTCTCTCGCTCTCTATTTTAATCTCCCTCCTGATAGGCCGGAAATGTTTGCTTTTCTTTTGCTCCCTTTAAAATCTCCTCACCCAACCAGGGGAATGTTTTAAATTCCTGCATCTCCTTGTTCCACACTAATGCCCCATTAGTATGGCTGCAGCAAAGAGAGCTTAAGAAATGAACTTCCTCACCCCTGCTGGAATTTATTCAAATAGTTTTTGGAATGTGACATGTGATCTTTTTATCTCTGTGATATTCATGCTCTTGTCACATCATTTTTAATGTTTATTTGTAAACACAATTTTTACTAGGTATACATGATATAGTTAAAAATACAGTCATGGAAAGACGGCTGAATGTTAACATGGCAAATGTAAATGAATATAGACAGGCAGAGTAAATATTACAGAATATGCAGCATGGAGAGTACATTATGCTCTTTGAGTATCGATTACTCCTCTTCTCGTTATTCATCGTTTTTTTTTTTTAACCATTTGACTCAAAAACACCCCCCCCCCCACTCTATCAAGTAATTATTTGCTGATTATGTGGATGTTTAACCCTGTATGTCTTACCCTAATCAACTCCTCTGCATGCCTGCACACACACACGTCTACAGTGCTAGTAACCACAGTGCATTGCTGTTTGCATGAATGTACAAAAAATATCTATATACATCATAATAACCATACAGACACAATTGAATGTGAGATCCTTATTTTTACATTATATAATGATACCAATAATTCTCCCAGTGAGCCAAGCACGGATGTTCACAAAGGTTATGTGAGATATGAAGCTAATACAACAAAATAATGGCAATGGTATTTTGTAATGGTTAACCATTAGTGATTATTTTCTCGCTGTAAATAAGAGAATTTAAAGTGGTTATTTTTGACCAGCGCCACAGACGAAGATAAGATGCATAATTTCAGTTGCATTATACACCGGGGAGGATAAATGCGACATTCTGGTTTTGTCATTTTTATAAGGTAAAATGTGAAAACTCTTCCCAAACAGAAGTGTTTGTCAACTGTGCTACTGTACATGTCCAGCCGCTAAAATATTTTGCTGGGTTTGCATCTCTATAATGGTCTGCCTGTTGAGGACCCCAATTATAATGACTTGCTGTAGTTAGTTTCCTGTTCTCTTAAAATGTGACAGTGAGACAGACTGAATTTCATAGACCATTATAGGAAAATTAGCATGGACAAAGAGCTCCATGATGGCCCATATGGAAACTGATTCATAGTCCCAATTGGCGATATATAGCTCAGCTGTTCTCAGTTCATGGCACAGTTGTTGGCAGAAGATTAGCAGGTTTTGGTGTGATAAGCATCAGGCTCACACACTCTGTCCCCCTCTCTCCCCTTGACTGACAGAGCTGCAGATGCGCTGTGACGCTCCACTGCAGAGCTTTCAGCGAACTGAGGGAGAACCGGACATTCAGTGCATTTCTCTACGCGAGTCTCAAATGTTCAATTTACACACAGTGCTAACTGACTACAGCTAGGCATGTTAGTATGTTAAGTCTAGCTATCAGTATACGATCACTGTTTCAAAGTTATCCCCCAATTACTATAAAGTGACCCTACTAATTAAGGTAATGTTCTGAAATTAAGGCAGTGATGAAGACCAGGGAAAACACCAAAATGTACACAGATTCATCATTATCAAATCAGGCTTAATGTATATTTTTGACACATTATGTTGGTAAAAAATGTGTTGTGAACATAGATATGGTTAAAAGCTAAGAGAATGATCATGCTTGCAAACCTAAAAATATAAATATATATTACTAACAACATGACTGTTGGCAGCATGCACTAGTCATCAGCTTAGATTTTATGAACAAGTCAGAATTAGGGCAGTATCTTGTATCAACCAATATTTAAAGCTCTGAAATTGATATTATATACAAAATGGAAAATTACGTTGGTGGATCAATACTTTATTGATGTCTATCACCCAGCAGAACTCCCAGCTGTAATTTGATGGTGAATTACTAGAAGTCCATGTTGGGTTAAGATGCAGTATTAAGTTTCGACTCTGCCCTTTTATAAAGTCATAGTTTGTTGTCTTCTGAATGTAATACAGAAATAGAAAAAGGGGAACTCTGGTGATTATTGCATGTTTGAATTGAAAGGAATTAAAATTTGTATCCTTTAACATTTAACTTTTGTTTGTTGTACGTCTTCAATTTCTTTGTGCTCGTAGGCTGGACACAATATCGGTCAGTGACTGTTCTGCCCTCTTATATTTTGCAGAAAACAAGGATAAAGCCCCGCCCGTCTATTTCCAAACCACCGGAGAGTAACTACTTCGGTGTGCCGTTGGTCAACGTGGTCTCACCGGAGCGCCCCATCCCACTGTTTATTGAGAAGTGCATCCGTTACATTGAAGCGACTGGTAAGCCCTTTTTATCCCTTAACAGCAGACACAAAAAACATCACTCATACTGACGGTATGAAATGTAAACTGCAAAGATGGCGCTTGTAAGCTAGCGGAGGCTTTTCCCTCATTGCTCAGCCGAGCATGTTATCCAGAGCGCATTTATCATCATACATTAAAATTTGACAAACAACTACGAAATGTCTCAAGGTGCTGATTTATGAGCGGCCCCGTCTTGTCCAAGTAGTCATGAAGGGTCCCAATCAGAGATTAGCACTCTTGCTGATTAGGTAAAGGCTGCCAAGGTTAGTGAGGCAGCGTGACACAGCAGATGGTGTAGAAACTCCATTCAGACAATGATGGAGATGAGGATACAGTGCTTGTGGGACCATTACTCTATGGATAACAATGTTTGCGTGTAATTACATTTTTTTCCTCCTCCTTTTCTCAGTGTCAGGTTTCCCATTAGAGTAATGGGAATTACTGACTTTACAGTTGTAGATATTTTTCCCCCTGTCTATTCCATCATGTTGGTCTGTCATTTCTTAACCTTCACATTTCTTTCCTCTTTTTACATTTTTTTCCTTTCCTTTGCTTTCTTTCGCTGTTCTTCACATATAATAGCTGATGATTTCAGGTAGGCTAGTCAGCCTCAGATGCTCTCTCCTCGGATCTTGTCATGTATATTCAGCCTCATTGTCATTGGTTATCCACACCGGCATGTGCGTGCACTTCCTTTGCCCAGTTTTATCATTCCTTCAGGAAACTTTCGAACATTGTGTCAACAGTAAGCGTTTTCAGAGCAAGATAAAGAGACTGAAAAAAGCTTGCTGTTCTTGTCACAGCCTCCGACACTGTGGCTGGAGAGACTGAAGGCTTGTTCACACAGTGCGTTATCACTGAGAAATACAGTTTATGCATCTTATCACACAAAAATGCCTTTCCATTTTTACAAACCATTTCGAATGAGATACCATCTTTGTTAGACATGACATACATTTTTTTTCTCTTTTATTCATTGTCTCTTTGCACCTGGTTGAAAATAGCATTGACCATTACAGTAAGCTATTTTTAAATATATAGAACTGTGCATGCCTAAGACTAGTAAGTCTTTTTAGCGACATTAGCTGAGCTAGCCAACTACCAAAGAAGTACAGTATACTAATGCGGCCAATTGTAGTTATTTGATTTCATAATCTGTCCATATTACAACAAATTATCTACTGTAATTAAAACCAAGCACTAGTGAGTCATCTTATATTATAATTTGTAGATTAGCTGCAAAAATAGCGTGCTAACTATATATATTTAATCTACATTGTCATTTAATTTATTATGAAATAATGACTCGAGTTTTGTACAGTACTATATTATAAGATTATACAATGCAAAACATTTATGCCCAGTATTGTAAAAGTTCCTCTTGTGCCACCAGGGCAGCTCTGTCTCCTTGGGGCATGACCTCTAGAAGTAATCTGGCATATTAGCCATGTTACTGGTAGGCCGATTCACTTTTATCTATTTATCTATTTAAAGTATGAAGTATCTTGCTCCATATCTTGCTCTATTAAAACGTTTCATGCTCTCCACCCCTTATTTTTCTATCTCTTGTTTAAAAATGGCCCTAAGTGGAAAGGTGAATGATGCAAGAGGAAAAGTTTGGAGGTGGATACCACTAAGATTTCAGAAATGTTTGCTGTAGTAGGCTCCACCTCGATAGCAATTCCAAAGTTTGTGCATCATCGTCATCAGTCATCGATGATGAGGGCCAAAGTACAAGCAGAATGAATAGAGTATCTTTGTGTGTGTGTGTATATCCCAATGAATTAGAATAATGTTGGTATTTTTTTTGTCTGTAATTTACATCAAAGCAAAACTCTTATATATATTCTAGATCTGTTTTTTGAACCAGTACAGCTGTTCGAGAAAAAAAAATCTAATATCTCAAAATATTAGAATATTTTTTAAGATCAGTCACAAAATGTTTTTATTATACAGAAGTTATCAAAAGCATAAAATGAACACAATTTTCTATCTATCTTAGGAAATATTCTAATATTTTGCGATACTTGAGTTTTTATTTTAGCATGATCATTGAGTTTTTATTTAAGTTGTGATCATTGAAAACAAATAAGCCCTAAAATATTTTACCTTGTGTGTAATGAAGCTGTAATATATATATAAGGGGTTTTACTTTTTTAATTAAATGGAATGGGGGTGGGGTGTCGGTGGCTTTTCTAGAATATCATTATTTATTTTTATTTTTTTTATGGGGGGGTGTCTGACTGGACCAATTCTGGATTGCACTGGTGGGCTGGCTGGGCCAAAATTGTCACAGCATACCAAAAGTGGTCCAAGGAAAAACTGGAAACAAGGTGATGGGTGGCCATGGCTCACTGACGTACATGGGGGAGTAAAGCCTGTCCTATGTGGTTCGATCCAATAGTAGCGTCGTGTAGATCAAATGGAGGCAAAGGTTAAAGCTGGTTCCAATAGAAAGTTGTGTGTAGATGGACATGAAAAGATATATATAATTTTCATAAACAAATGTTCCAAGAAAAAAATACAGCACAAACATCATATGTACAAGTGGATTCAAAGTGTATTTACATGCGTAGCACCAGATGTGTTAATACAAGTTAATCACGAGTGGGCGGGATGACTGTGTGTTTACAAAGAAATTGCTCTTGTGTAAAGTATGCGTTGAAAGCAAAGTTATATTTTGCTATAAGGTGTTAATTTCCGTTATCTATGGTTGTATGATTATGATGTAATACCATTGCTACCAGACTAGATAACTAGGCTAAATGTAATATTGTGTAAACTAGTATCCAGCCTTGCTAACAAGTTTAAACCCTGATGCTTCCATATTGATGACCAAATCAATAAAGACCAGCAGTGACTACAGTGGGTGCAGATAGTTCTTTCATTTATTTTTACTTTAGTGGTTTATTTTTTTTCTTCTCCTATTCAATACTCAATAAACATTGATAATCTGTTTGTGTAGTTATTGTGTAATTGCAGCTGGTCTAACGTACATTACGGAATGCTGGAGTAAAATGGATGAACAGTCTGCAGATGTTCTGTATACGTGTCACATCCAGTGTTAATTCAAGATAACAGCAAGCAAGCCATGATGTTTCCAGATGTTTGTGAATTAGTTTTGTTGTAAGGTTCTTTCACAATCATCTTCCTTTTTATAAGTATGTCTGTTAAAGAGCTTCTTCTTCCCTTTTTTTTTATAGGGATGAAACAACCAGCTACATCGGGAGCTTTTTAATGATCAGTCACAGTGAGGTTCAATTATTAAGATGTCGGGTGATCAGAGATTTTGAGAAAAATACATCCTTTCAAAGTGGGCTTTGCTGTGTTTCTGTGTCTTTCGGTGACGGACATACACGTGTTAATCACATCTGTGTGTGTGTGTAGCCATTAGAGATTTGATTTGGGTCAGTAACGTTAGCGAGGTTGGCTTGCTGGGATTAGGTTTGTCCGTGGGGAGTGAATTCGTTGGTGCGTTGCTGTGTTCAGGGAAAAGATTGCGATCCTTTGGGAAGACAGGTGTTTAGGACGGACTAAAATGAAGTATTAAACTCTGAGCCACGCTCAAATGCTGCTTCACAGTGTTTTTGTAAAGTAAAGATCACTGCATAGACTATGATGCTATGTTACACACTCTGGTTAAATAACAGCTGTATGTATAGTATATAGTGTAACATTGTATATCCATCAGTGGAAATAGAGAATCAGAGTTACAGTATGATGTCGATGTCGCCTGTGAATGTAAACGCCACCCTGTGGACCAAAGTGTTTTTTCACCACTAGGGGGCATAAAGAATTATTGAGACGCTTTTGTTTCTCGCCGTTGTCGTGTTGTGTGTACGTTTCTGCAATAGCAGTGGGGTGCTGAGCCTCGCGCTGTAATTTTCTGCTCAATAGCTTCCCCATAGAGATCGATATCTGTGAGCCGGAAATGAGCCCTATCTTTGGTCTCAGTTCATTTCTGGAGTCTTCGGGTGGAGCCCACTGCTACAACTGCCCACATGCTGATGCACTGATAGCAACGATAGCGACACACTCACTTAAATGCACTTCCTTGCCTTCTTAATTACCGCATCTTCTACATATCCCTGCAAGCTATTTCAATTTAAATTCTTTCACAGCACCTCCATGACTGCGGCGGAAGCAGACATCCTTTTGACTGTTGTGATTGTAAATGAATACATTTCAAAATGAAAAACAAAGCGGTGCGGAGTGGGGAAAACTTCGCAGAAGTTCAGTGATCAATGGAGCTGTTTAAAAAGGAAGCTTTATTAATTGTTTTTGTTTTTATTAATCAGCCATATGAAGGGAAATGATTCCGACTTTCTAATGAACTAATCACAGAGAAAAAAAGAATTAGATAATGATTAACGCGCGTTTAATTCTATGGCACGGCTTTTGCTCCACATCATTCGTGCAAACCACATTACCCCCTCCGAGAGCTGTATTACACTTTCTTAATGATCAGGATTTTGTAGCCAGATGTGCTCCGTCCCAGTTGCCAAAGTATGTTTATACCACACGCCAGCACTGTTTCTCTTTCATTTCATTATGAAAGTAAGTACAGACTCCTATGAGAGTAATGAGAGTCATTACTTCACCCTAAGATTAGATTGGGCTATTAATTTTTTTTTTTTTGTGGAAAATAATGTCTTGAACCATGTGACGTATGACCCCTAATATGACATATGTGTTCTACGTGTTGAGGAGAAGCTGTGATGTGGTTTTACTTTAAATTTGCTCTAACTCATGGCTGTTTTTATACTAGTATGGCTTAGTTCACTATTTTTTTTTTTGCTTTAAGCTTCCTGTTTATTATTGTTCTATTTTTCCTTCATTTCTTTTCTGCAATCTTATCAACATGTTCTAGCATGTCTGGGCATGCGTTATGCGATGTGGTATTCACGGCTGACGTAAAGGCCAGCAGTGACCTTGTCACTAATGGGACTGCCATCCTGAGAGAGGTATTAATGTGCATATTGGGTAATTTAATCAGAAGTGGCTGGTGGTAAGTACAGGCATGAAGGGGTGCATTTTTTTCTGTAAGGGGACCGTTACAATCCAAGTAGCTAGACATGTCCTGTTATTTTAAACATGCATCATGCAAATAACTTGAGGAAGAGTAAGAAAGTACACTTTGATCTAAATAGCATTTTGCTCATGAGAATATGAGAATTGGTTTTGTAATTAAAGGTATGTTCACTGCAGAAGGTATATATAATAAGGTATAATATAAACACCCCGTTGTCTTTTCATTGCCGTTCAGCCACAGAAAGAAATGCGCTTGTGTAATGAAGGAAAAAGGAAAATGAATGGTCAGCAACATTATTTGTGCAATCCAATCCTAAGAGACACAATTGTACACATGAAAATTCCAGGTGTAAAAAGCTCTCAGCTGCTTACTTGTGATTTAATATCAAGTGTGAACAGGGCCAACCAGGCTGAATTACGGTGCAGACTGGCACCGTTGCAAAAGGGGACGCAAAAGCAGTCCATTTGTATATAGGAAGGCGTGGCATTAACTTGAGTGTGCTTTTGAAGAGATTGCTTCTGATGTCATCCAACACATTACGGTATTATCAGCGTCTGCTATATGTATAGTGCAGAGCTCTCAGGGAGGATGAGCGGAAAGCTGAGCATCAGTGGAGCTAAGGACCTATTGAGCTTTTGACCCCTGTGCTTTGACCTCTGTGCGAGTGCAGAAACGTCTCCTTGTGTGTCTGTCTCCGTGTGTGTCTGTCTCCGTGTGACCTTACATTCAGTGATTTTTCGGGGAATAATGGGGGTTGATTATGACACTCTGCCAGAGAAAAAAAGAGAGAGAGATATGAAGGAGGACTTCCTTGTATTGTCCTCCACCCGACACTTTTAAGCAGGATGCGGTGTCTCTTCCCCCTCCGTTCTTTCTCTCCCTCACTTTTTAGAATAGTTAAACTACTCCTTAAACATCAGGAAATACCCATTGTTATTGCTGTATTTAGTATTTAAAACACCAGAATTGGACTTTATTATTTAAAAAAACTTTTTCCCCCCTACAAGTTGAGTACATAAGGGAGAAACTGAGTTGAGGGTTAATCGCTCATCAGAATAATTGTGCGTTTATTTTTGTTGCCACACCATTCTCTCTCTCTATTCGCTTTACATTATTTATGATTCATGACTAGAATACTTTAGATGAGATGCATCATGATTGGAAAAGGTCCCACGTTTAGGCTGACCTTGATCAATAAATTTTTCTATATTTTTAAGATATATAAAATCTAACCAGACCAGTGTGATGGGGAAGAATCTTCAAGCATGATTAAATGATGGATAACAAATGACAGCTGTGCTGTAAGGGTCGTGTAGGCTGGTCCGCTAACACGTTTACTTGTTGCTGCGTTGAGTAGATGTCAGTAAGGCAGATGGTAAAAAAAAAAAAAAGAAAGAAAGAAAAAATTGCCAGCATCCGGTAAATCTTCCTTCCAAGAAAGGCTGGTCATTGACCTATAAGGAGACGTCTTATGATGGACATCTGTTCTGCAGTCAAAAATAACCGTGGATGATATTTCTGCAGTCGGATTTACGGTACAAATTACACGGACGCTGATTTGATAGGCTTACATGCTCAAAGCATTCAATCGAAATGTTGTAATGTGAAGCATTTCATCTGCTGGAAATATAACAAGTTTTTTTTTTTTTTTTTTTTTTTTTCTTCAACTTTGAGAAAATTATATTCCCACATTATGTCATATGTACATTATTCCATTGCATTGTTCTTTCTAATTAGATGGCAATGTCAGGAGCACATATTGTACTGCTCCTAAAATTTTTAATCAGGAGGAGAATGCAAGAGGACCTTCACAGCTCATCAAGAACGCTAATTTACTTAGTGCCCTCTTTCTCCGCCAAAGACAAAGAGCTAGCGGACGGACATCCGAAGCAAAGATTTGAGAGAGAGAGTTGTTCTCACAGAGGTTCCTAATCAGGAAAGGAACCAAGCTTTTCTTCCTAGAATCACATCACAAAATGTCACCGTTACTTAGTGTCTATTTAAACACGGCTACTGTTAGGAGGAAAAAAAACAACCTTATGAGATTGCCCTGTCTTTGAATGTCCAGGACTCTGGGGAGCATAAACTGAAATGTTTTAATCTCAGAAAACATTTTATTTTGCAGGGTAGATGACTGAAAGACAGTCCAGCAAAGAAAAACTTCAATCCTTTGTGTGGGATTTCCTCATTGTCCTTGTAAAAAATTGTCATGTGCCATCACGTAACTCTTATTCTTGCTAAAACTTCTTTAAAGAGTCGATAAAGTTTCGACCATCACTTGGTGTGGTCAGACTCTGTTGTCATTTTTTTTTCTGCCTCACCTCTGGTTTAAAATAGCTCGGGCTTGGCTTAGAGTTTAAACGCTAATTCAGCTTGACATTCAGATCTGGAGTGGGTGAATCAGTGGAGGAAATGTTCATTAATGAAAATAAGGGATAATGAACTGCGAATTAGTCACTGCGGCAGATGACGTCTTGTCATATTATTTCTTCTTTCTCTGATGTATCGCTTTGTGTGACTTCATGTTGCATGGTAAACTGCATTGGCATCCAGTCTAGTAATCACATCACATGAGCATAAAAAGCAGTCAGATCTTAATGTCATGGTTGGTTCACCCTGCTGGGCGTTATTTTGCCACAGTGACTCACACTGTTATTTTTCCATTGCGTTTTTACCTCAGATTGCTTTTTCTGTCACCGTCTTACATTCCTCTTTCCACTGCCTTTTACCCTTTGTTTTCTGTTATGATGTGAAAGACTCATATGCACTAAACTCATAGGCTTTCCACCCTGAGGCTATATACGAAAGGAAGCTCAACTGGGAGCAGGTGACAAATCAATGTGCTTCACTACTACACCGAGCTGCCTTGTCTCTGAGTTTGTCTTGAGCTGTCTGCCAGTCTGTCAGTGTTGTCAGCGTCTGTAGCATGAGGGTCCAGACTATGAATGCCTGGGAGGGGGGGAAAAAAGCACAAAATGATATTGTGTTTGTGTATTGTTGGTGGTTGACATGTTTCTTATTGACTTGTTTTGATTGGCTGAACACTGCAGGCGTTTTGTGATCGGAGATGAATAGAGCAGTCTAGAGTATCACCTTCCTGTAATAGGAGGCTCGAGCATCTGCAGTGCTTGACAGAAACAAGGAGGACGTTGAATGAATACCGTCTGCTGTGTATTTAGACTTCTGAATTGGTGCTCTTAAAAAGACTTTGTTCTGTCATCTAGTTCAAATGCATTCGATGCCCAAGCTATCTGAGTCCAGAAGAACAGGAATAGCTCTAGTAAATGGTACAGTATGTCATTCATTGCATGCCATGACAATTTAGCAAGTGAAATATTCTTGAATCTAGCCTAACCTGTGTATAATTTCATAAAATTATTTACAGCAAGCCAAATATAAGATTTACGTTTATATCGAACCAAATTTTGCTATAATTGTAAGCACAAATTTCTTATTCTATTGGCAAGAGAATTTTGTATCTTTCAAGAAATAACTTCTTAAAACTGGCAACATTATCTACCAACAGATCAAGAGATTCTTGCTTACAATTTTAGTGAAATTTGAATAGAAATGGTCTTGTGCATTAAATATGGATAAATTGAACTACATTCAAGTTTTTTTCATTACTCCCCTGGCCATCCAAGCAACACAAGCCAATTATAGGTATCTGGTCATTTATGTACAATGTAGACAATGGGGCTTCAATGGAGACAAGTTAAGCCTCTCCTCCAAATGTGGTGAGTTTTAAAGGATGTAGCTTCTTGGAAATAGTGGAAAACTTAGCTCCAGAGTCTTCTGTTCGATCCGGAGTTCTGTTTGCTGTCTGTGTGAATTTGTGCTTATACTTCGTGTCAGTCTGGGTATCTCAGTTTTCCTCACCTGTTTGAAAAACATGCCAGCCGAGGGCCTGGCTTCTCTAAATTGCCCGAAGGTGTAAATGAGTGTCATGGTCTGCAATGGACTGGCATCTAATCCAGTGTGTATTCCTGCCTTACAACAAGATCCACATAAAGCATAGTGAAATTAATAATTTCTCTCTCTTTTTTTTTTTCTGTCTTCAGGTCTAAGCACAGAGGGAATCTACAGGGTGTGCGGCAACAAAGCTGAGATGGAGAGCATGCAACGGCAATTTGACCAAGGTGAGTCATGTTACTCGACTATTTATTCTTGTTTGAGTTTTTAAGAGAACAGGTTTAAAGTGGCATGAAAATATCTTTAAAAACCTGAAAGAGATCAAGTACAATAGATAATCCTTATCCATATGTGGTGCGTATGCTGTATGCTACGTGCCGAGGCCAATGGGCTGAAATCTAGAATCAGCAGTTGTTTTGGCTTGTACGAATAAAAATACTTTTAGTGACCTAAATGGTTTTCATGCTCCTGTAATAATAATATAAGCTTTATATACACTATTCGGTGTTACAATGTCAGAGGCAATGAAACAATGATATAACTTTCTCCTCCAGTTGCATCAAATAGTGTATTTGGTCATATTTTTCGTTATTGGCCTAATTAAGCACAAAACTGTCAAACTACTTTTATGTACAACTTACAGTAAGAAATAATTTTTTTGTTTTTTTGTTGTTGTTGAAAACAGATGTAATAAAGAGGCTGCAGCATAGGTTTGGATTTGAAGACAGACAGACATTCTGGTGTAACACAAAAAAAAATCTATCTATAGCCACTTTAACATCGAGATCCCACTGTAAAGCTGAACCCCCACAACATGCTGTCCTTGCTCACCTTTAAAAAGCATCCTGCTGTTGCGGATCCAGTGGAGGCGTGATGTGTTTAAGCAATGACGTCTAGTGTGACGTGTGCTGTATGCATCAGAAATACCCCACATACTATTTCTTTCAAAACAGTAATTGTGGGTGGAGTGAGTGCCGAGGTGCTTTTGCTAACATGAGCCATTCCCGACTGGTACACTCATTGTATTTTGTTCTTATATGTCATATCTATATTTTCAGATTCGTACCTGACGTGTATATGAACTTCAGTAGGTGTACCATATATGCAGTAGATGCATGCGAATTCTGACTTTGACAGTTCCTAAAACATAGATATTTGTGGGATTATTTGTTTAATCCTGCTTGACAGTTATTATATTTGTGTGCTGTCAATATGTTATTACCAGTGTTGGGTGTAACACGTTACAAAGTGCAGTACTTGGATTACTTTTTTGATGTCACGAGTAATCTAACGCGTTAGGTCCGAAATTTAGGTCCCCCCCCCACCCCCCATTATTCCTGCTGATATACCCCTATCTCACCTATGCGGTTTGACTCGTGGTGAGAAGCGGTGTTGGGCACTATGAGCCGCCGCGAGTGACCGCCCGACTTTCCGAGTAGTTCTGCAAGGTCCGCGAGCTTCCACGATGACCGACGCACGAAAAGATCGTACTCACTGCGCCAAAACTTGCGGTGAATCATGATGAACCGTACTTGCGCGCGAAACCGCGTAGGTGAGATAGGGGTATTAGTAGCTAACAGATTATGGGCCAAACTTCGCTGAGTGATGATGGTAGAATAATAAAGGTCTTGACTAAAACAATATGCATGAGGAATCACAAAGGAGTTTTCATTTTCTGCAATGGAAAAGTACTCTAACTAGTTACTTTTATCAGAAAGTAACGCTGTAATGTAACTGATTGATTAATTTTTAAAGACAGTAATTTTGTAATGTAATTAGTTACTTTAAAAAGTAACTGGTTATTACCAACCCCAATCCCAGTTTATTTTCCTAAAATATAAACTAATGTGAATGGCTACAACCCTGACCAGCCCATTGCTAAGGATGACCGAAAGATATACAATACTATTCTCAACCATAAGTTACAGTATGTCAAGCTTTCTAGTGTCCTCCTTCATATCTGTATTTATTTCCATATAGAGCACATTATCTGTGCATTCCCAATAATGTATACGTATTTAGTCACCTAGTGTTGTTAAATTCTACCATTCCATCCCTAAATGTATTTTGCTCTTGGAAGAAATAGAGCATTTTTGCTAAGATAATGCATATGCATGTGCAGAGGACAACAAAATACTTATCACAGCTTGGAAGAAAGCAACGGGCGCTGCTGGAGCAGTCAGGGATAAGGAGCTTGTTCAACAGCTCAACAGTTGTAGATTGGAAGTGCTTGGGTTTGAGAGCTTAGAATAAATGACTTGTGCACACACCGCATGTGGTTATTTATTTATTTTTTTTACTTTGACATAATTTGAGTAATGCGATTTTGAAATGTCCTGTATTTGCAGTTTAAATGCTTCTGTTCTGAACAAATCACCTTTACAATGATAACAGCAGTTCTGCTTAATTAACCTGAAGTTATCTACCGATCGATTTTGAGTCTAGATGGGTCATTATGTGTATTATATGTGATAGATAATCTGGGAATGATTGCAATAAAGTGCAGATATTGAATAGCTGTTTTGAGACCTTTCTGCTTGTGCATCAGTTTACATTTGTTGCGTGCATTGACTGTGCCTTGGCACCTCTGTGTGCAGAGAATAGGGAAAGAAGGTCAGTTAATTACTTGCGTATTGGTGTAGGTAATGAAGCGCATGCACATACACGCACCGCTGCACCGCTGGTTTCCGTCAGGGTTGTTTCGGTCTAGCATGAGCTAATAGGGGATGAGGATCGGAGTAATAACAGGAGTCTGATCGATTAGTCCCAAGCACAGCCTTACAGTGCATCCAGGTAATGCATGACAACCATGAACAGATCAGATCATCCACAGTCAAGTTTGGCCATGTGACCTATTCAGATCTTATGCAATACTGTATATTTAATGTACACTGAATAATTTATGCACTGAAAAAAAAAAAAAAAGAAAGAAAATCATTACCTCTCTATCTCTCTCTCAGTGGCGCTGCTTTTTCTCTCCCTCTTTATAAGAGACACAACAAACCCTAATCAGAAGGCAACTTTTTAATTACGTTTTGCTTTTTCCTTCTGCAATCAGTAAGCGGCTGCACACCATTGATTCTTCTTCTGCTTCCGCAGAATATAAAGTATACTTACAATGCATGCAAATGCTCTGATAACACTTGCTGTATAGTTTTAATCAGATTACTCTTCTTTGTACTTGTATCTGCAATTTTCCCCCCATCTCCATTGTACCTTGTACACAGCAGACTCATCTGACTTGGTATGAGAGCCCTCCAATTAACTACGCTTTTTATGGGAATCTGGGTAATTTAGCGATATACAGAGACAGCACTGAACACAATGGTTGTGTATGGAACAGGTTTGAAATAGAAATGGTATTATAATGGTTTGTCAGCCAGTGGGTGGTTTCTTCAAATTAGCACACCAGCTTCTTTTCATGTATTGTGTTTGCTGTCACTTATTTTATCTCCTAAAATTCTGGTGAAATCAGTGCACTATCTGACTGACTGTTCTTTATTTCCGACTGTTAGATTCCAACCTGGACCTGGCGGAAAAAGACATCTCTGTGAACACTATAGCCGGAGCCATGAAGAGCTTCTTTTCTGAGCTGCCAGACCCGTTGGTGCCCTACAACATGCAGGGGGAACTGGTGGAGGCCTTCAGTAAGTAATGCCAAAGAAAAATGCTGAATGCTTTCAAAAAAGCTGATGTATGAACTGGAGGTGATTTCTTTTTTATATTCTATGTGTGAAGAAAATAACTATTACCCATAGGTTTATTAAACCTACAAACCGGATTCCAAAAAAGTTGGGACACTTAACAAATTGTGAATAAAAACTGAATGCAATGATGTGGAGATGG
>JAQMYL010000003.1:10685721-10712171 GCA_030014365.1 Clarias pachynema | reverse complement strand
CAAGGGGTGTTCAAGTCAAACCGGGACTTTAGAGCCCCGGTTTGACTTGAACACCCCTTGTAGTTCATTTCTGATAAAATTATATATTTTTAAAAACAATGTTTTAAGACTAAAAACTACCTTCATTGCTCTATATAATCCCCTGCTTTACTAAAGCACTTATTCCAGCGTTTGGCCTCCCAGGAACTCCTTTAATGGCCCAAATATGTGATAATTGTTTGGAGCGAGGTCAGGACTGAAATGTGCAAATGATGTTTCTGAATGTGTGTAGAGTTCACACATACCCATGCATCTATTCCACCAGTTAATTATCTGTCGATTTTTAAGGATCTGACGTTCCACTCGCTAAATGTTTACGGGAACGACTGCAGTGGGCTCCGAGCCTCTTCAACCATTGAGCCACCTCAATCATTGTTCACAGACATACGGCATTCTTTAAAACATTTGCACTACTCTAATGTTCTTAATGAGTCTCATCACCATACTGTGCTTGAAGTCTTCTGTAAATACCAGTTGGTTTTACACCTTCATTCATTTGATCATAAATCCCGGTTTGACTTGAATGCCCCTTGTTTCGCGATATGCCCTTTTTACTAGGTTAATGTTTTTAAAGGTTCAAAAGCAATGCTACGTTCAGGGACATGTTTTAATAGAGGTTACTAGTGATGAAGTTTTTCAGTCATGCAAATGATTTTAAAGATCTCATAGTTGTAGAGGGAGAAAAACTAAACATTATACCATCTCTCCTGGCATATGTGGTCAATTTCAAGGAGTGCATTATCAGCATTCAGGCTAATCCCTGTTAATTAAATGTTGGTATTTATTTTGTTCTTCAACTGGTTTAATGCATTTATGATGAGCTGAATTATGCAGTAAAGAAAAAAAAACTAATTTAATACGCTTACTTAATTCTTGTTCATTTCAAATTAAAGAGTGTAATGTTGTGCTTGCATAAGTCGCACATTCAGTGTGAGTTTAAGTGCAGTTACTATGGGGAAGGTGTTGTAGGACACTTTTAACAAATACCTTTATGTTTTAAAACCTTTGTTTTACCTTTATGCCTAATATGATGACATTATTAAATACAGCATTGAATTCTTATTAACTCAATAACAGGCCTGTTTTCATTTAAATTGTGTTTTGGGTAAACTGGTTTTCCAGTGTGCTTTCATGGTACAGAAAAGCACTTTAAGAAGTGCTTTAAGAAGACATTCATACAGTACATTCCTATGGTTTAATTTTTCTACCTTGAAATCAATGACTTGAGATTGCTTAAACTCTTGGTAAAGTTACAATGAGAAAAAAAAATACAACCGTTAAAAACATAGCTACTGTATGTTTAGGAGCATTGCCATTTGCACACAATGTGATGAGCACTTAGGGTTGGGACTAAACACCTGTGTGGTCATAAGAAAACCACTTGTTGGTGAGACTCAAAAAAAAAAAAAGCTTCAAATTGCTAAGGAGCATAAAGATTGGACTTTGGAGCGATTAAAAAAAAAAGTCATGTGATTGTATGAGTCCAGATTGAACCTATTTTGGAATTATGGCTGTATTAAGGTAAGTGCATTAAGCGATGCACCCATTGTGCATAGTGGCCAAGCCTCTGGGAGCAGTGTTATGATCTTTGGTTGCTTCAGCTGGTCATGTCTAGGCTCAGCATATTCCAGGACTCAGATTATGAAAGTGTGGTTCTGGAAACGTGAGGAGTCATTTATACACATGAGCTGGCCGCAACATTGTGTGCTGCAATCAAAGCTGAAAATGACTGAATGAAATATTAGTGTGTGCGACTTTATTTCTTCTGGCCAAACTGTGTATTAATTTTACTTATAGCAGACTAGCAAGCAGGCATTTTACCTGGTCTTTCCTTTGAAAAGTGGATTGGGATCCCAGTTCATAACTCTAACTTATCTACCCTGAGAGACGACGATAACTTGAATGTGTACTCGTATAGAAAGTGTTTAAAAATATTATTATACAAAACACTAGAACTGGAGTTACAGAAACAAGTTTGAAGATTTTTTTTAAAGTTATCCTTCAATAACCGGTATAAGGACCACTATTAAAGTTGCTGTCATTGGCAGAGAGTGTCATCATCTGATGCTCTGACCCAGGCCATCACTTAATGGGGGTCATGAAACATTGACCAGATCTTGGATGACCATCTGTCCTCCTGTTCTGTTTGTTTACAGTCAGGACACAGTTGAGCAGCTTTACTTTAGTGTCTGGCAACATTGGCACATGACATGACTGCCTGTACCCTGCCAGTCATTCCCTGCTTTTTTCATGGCACAGGAAACTAACTTACACTGTGGCTATTTTTATTCAATGACCTGAAGCAGCTTATCAAACATAAAGCAGCCTGTTTCACTCATCATATGTGTAAACAATTTGACAACATTCTGCACAATTACACACCTTGTAACTTTAGATGTTGCACTGCAGAACGGGATGTTTCCTTTTTCCATCATGATACATTATCCAGTCTTTGGGGCTCTACAGTGATACCAGGTCCACTCCAACTCCCAGTTTACCCAGGTATGTAAGGTGTTCATCAGAATACAGAATATATTTTAAAAAATAATAATAAAATCTGGCCAATTAAACAAATTTTTTTTTAAAAATTACAGTTACTGATTTAACCAGGGTCCTGATTTACTTGATCTAGTTTTAGTGACCCCCAGAAACTTCAAAGGAATGTTGACTGCAAATAGGAGATGTGTTTAATTGACCCGTTCATTAAAAAAAAAAAAAAAGTGCAAAAAGTTATGGCGAGGTTATTATTTGAAAGTTGATGCTGTTATTTTTTTCCTGACAGAAGTGTAATGACCTGCTCAGAAAATCCAGCTTGGTCTACCAGCTGGTCTGTTAATCTGTGAAACCTTGCATTTTAACGGCAGACTGTACTAAATCTCAGCCACTGCAGTACATCACCTGCCACAAATGCACAACAACTATTCCTTTTATAAAGGTTTATTCTTTTTCTCCTAATTAAATGTTTTGTATTATTTAATTTTAATTTATGGCTTTGTTTTTGGATTATTTTATTTTAAGCTGAGAGCCATGGGACCATCTTCCACCTACCTCCAAAGCAGGATCTAAAGCTAATGTCTGCTGTTTTGGTGGCACAAGTAGAATCTAAATCCCCGCTGATTTGAATGGTAATGGTTTTAATGTTATGGATGATCAGTATGTATATATATATATATACATACAGTATATATATTACTATCCAGCTTAATGCATGACAGTGAAATTTGAGTCTGCTAAAAACATTCCTTCCTTTCTTTCCTTCCATCCATCCATAGACCATGACTAAACTGAAACTTCTGTCTCAAAAGGAAAACCGTTAATTCATTAGCAGGTCTTATTTGATCAGGTATGAAAGTATTTACAGTGGGGAAAGCTGAGGGATCTATATGTCTTTATGATTAGTACAGCTACAGTATAAGAACTGTGTTGACAAGAAATGACCACTAGGCGGCTCACTTGTCTCTTGTTATTCCTGTGGTAAGTGTGGACTTTTCTCAATTGAAGTCATTTTTCGATGCGGTTTGAAGACTCTCACACTACTCCAGGTGGTTATGGTTCTAAATGCTTATTATTAAAGTATTGCAAAGGTGTAGATGTTCAGAATATGCTGAATATGCAGAATATTACATTTTGTCACACAATTAAAATACAATAAGCACAATAAGTTTGCAGTGAAGCTGATGAAATTAGAGTAAATAAAAAGTACAAATATTGTATAAAATATTTTTTATAGAATACTGCTTGGATTTGAATTAAATCAATTAACATGCAATTGAAGTGTAAGCTTTTAAGTTTAATTCAAGGGGTTATACAAAAACATTGCATTAACTGTTTAGGCGTTACAGCCGTTTTGAAATAAGGCTTTTCCATTTTCAGAGACTCTAATATAATTTAACAAACGATGATGATGATTATGAGAACAACCATCTCTGCAGCACCGATCGCTCACTTTTTTATGTACACTTCCCCAGATCTGTGCCTGGATACAACCTGTCTCAGAGGTCTACAAACAATCGCTTGGACTTCTTGGCTTGGTTTCTTCTCTGACATGCACTGTTAACTCTGGGACCTTAAACAGACAGGTGTGTTTCTTTTGAAAAAATTTCCAATCAAATAAATTTACCACCGGTGGACTCCAAACATCTCAAGGATGAAGCACTGTGAATATGCACTGTATATATGTGTATATACAGTATATATGTGTGTGTGTATATATATATATATTATACAGTATATAAGTGTATTTTTTATTCATTTATTTATTTATTTATTTATCTTTTCTTTTTTTTCTTTAATGAATGGATTCAAAAACTTTGTGGAAAAATAACTGTCTGAAGTTTGGAACTCATGGACATCAACAAATGTAAAGTTTCCTCCCTTGCTGTGGGCCAAGTTTTTACTGCAGTCTTCTTTTTGCCTAAAGTTTTGTTTCTAAAACTGTATCACTGTCCAAGTATTTATGGACTTGACTTTAGCTACTATCTTTTATCATGAAAATCTACTACTAGCTTCCAATATATTGCTTACCTCACTATTCTATTTGGCAATTAGTCTTTTATACAATAATACAGTAAATATCTAAAATAATTTATTTTAGATCACATTGTCACATCAGCATGAGTTTGTTTAGACCCAACTGTGCACCAGTTGAAGTCAGAAACATGTGAGCAGCCGAGTTCAGACGCGCTATGATCAGACTCATTCTGCTGTGCCTTGAGGCCACCATTGATTGTCTGGGTGATTGTGGTCTTTTGATATTGATACCCACACTGATGGCAGGACTGGTAAAAGATGCACTATTGATCATTTGAAAGTAAGATTGTCAAATTGATGAATGTCTTTATGAAGGGGTTTGGCACACAGCCGCAGAAGCCTAAGTGAGTATTGCCTAAATTATGATTTTAAATGAGGACCAGAAGACTGTGTGTGTGTGTGTGTGTGTGTGTGTGTGTGTGTGTGTGTGTGTGTGTGTGTGTGTGTGTGTGTGTGTACATATGGGAAGCGGGTTTCAGTCAAGGTTGGATTTTTAAAAAATAATAATAAATTTAACATCTTGTGAAGCACAATTACATCAGTTTCCTTAAAACATAGAAAAATGACAGAATCGAGAAGGCCAAAGAGAAGGCCGAAGGACACTGACTAGTAAAGAGAGCATTAGTCAGAGATGCAACAAAGAGTTTAATGATTACTCTGTAAGAGTTCAGAGAGGAGAAGCTGTTGAGAGAACAACCACAGACCAGACGCTCCACAATGCTGGGCTTTATGCAAAAGTGGGCAGCAGTATGTAGTCTCATTGGACGTTTATCAAAAGCCATGAGGGAGATTCAGTAAACATGTGGAACATAATCTAGTAGGATAAGACCAAAATGTATATTTGTGTCCAACATGGCTTATCACTACGAGAGCATCATTCAAACAGTGAAGCATGTTGGTGGTAGTATAGGGTTGAGCCTGAGCTTTGGCCTCTTCATTGCTTCCATGTCTAATCCTCACTTTATCATTTCTATAAGTAACTCTATTTTACTTTTTAAACAATGATTTGGGATCCGTAAAAAACAAACAAACAAATAATAATAATTTTAAAAAAAACCTGATTAATTATTTTCCAGGACTTGGTGCTGGACAAGTTTTAAAGCATCTTATTCTTTTCATGCTCATTTTTAGATAAAATCCAAACTCCAGGATCCAGGACCTACACAGGACATGTGTTCTCATTTTGAGATCATGTGACTCTTACTACACACAGGTATGCTCCAATCAACTTATTATGTGACTTACAGTGAAACCTGGTTGCACAAGAAGCAAATTTATTAATTCTGCAAGTGTTACTTATAAGTTTTATATGTCACAATCTTTTTAGAAAATATTTATTAACCATCATTTTGGCATTATGGCCTTTTTAAAAAATTATTTATTAATTAATTAATTTATTTATTTTTATTGTTGATTTATGACACATAAGCCCAATTAAAATGTTTTAGTTGCAGGTTATAATACCACAAAATATTTCAAGGGGATGAGTTAAAGTGGGTAAATACTTATGCAAGTCACTGTAAATTATTTCCCTTGTGTAGTATGTATATATAGTGTAATTGTATTCTCTTTTTATAGCTAAGAAAAGACCAAAAAAATGCAAAAAAAAATTTTTTTAAATCTTGAATCACACTAGGTTCAATTAATTTGTGTTTGTCCAGCATAATTTTATCAGTGTATTCATGAATTCAGTTTATTCAGCGATGTTTGTAAATTAAGCACTAAATCTGAATAATTTCTCTCTTCAACAATGGCATTATTTTTCTTCTTTTCTTTTTTTTTAAAGAAAGAACTGTGGATACACATGTCCAATAGATGCAGTACATAAACACTGGAGTGTCACAGTTTTTACAAGTACGTGGATCACATAAAACAGTGAGATAAAACAACAGAAGAGCTTTGAGAAGAGTTTCTCCTGTTTGCTGCAAACTAAAGCACTCACCATTACAGCAACATGGTTTTATTTATTGATTGATTGATTGATTTATTGCATGTTATATACTGTAGATTAGCTGCACACTTTACATACTCTATGTTCTAGCCTAATTTTACATCTTTATATTTTCTTTGAGTTGCAAATAAACAGGTTTTCCTCAGTACAGAGAAATGTGTCAGAATTATTCAGTGATATAATCACACATAAGCTACAGAGGTAGTAGATAAAGATTTAGCCGGCAAACCGCTGGATTATTTCTTTGATGGCTATTTCCTAGAAAGTCAGTTGCCCCACGGTGTGTAAAATGTTGGTCTGAATTACACACATTTTAGATTATTTCCAGTTTTAAGAAAAACAGAGAAACAACTTTTAATTAAACGAGCTTATTCTGAAACATTCTCACTTCTTGCCTTGATATGCATCGTTTAATAGAATATGTCTTCAGGTCAGTAGTTTTTGCCACCTGATTGGCCTACCAGCTGTGTGGCACAGATTACTCAGTCTGCTAATATGTTAACTGATTGCATTTCCTGATGTGGAAAAGAAATGCAATTATTAGTAAGTGTATGAGCAATGTGCTTGTTTCTTAGCATGATTAATTATGCTGTTTAATTCTGAGATCCACCGCAGCTCTGCTGTAATTTCCCAGTGGTCTTCTCGTGCTTACTTATTTATTTATTTATTTATTTCACTCTCATTTTGTAATGAGCCATGAATCCAAGCGCCAAGTTCACTCTTGGGACTTGGGAGTAGAAATGATTGCAATGACCAGATATTCAAAAACACGATATAGATGCCTGGCACATAGTGTAAGATAGCTATACTAAGAAGCACGGGGCAAAGAGAGCACACCTAGTCTTCTCTGAGACAGCTTCTTCTTCTTCTTCTCCTCCGAGTTCTGATTCTCGCACTTCTGTGCCTCCCATAGAATATTGAATAAGGTTGCCATGCTGTTTTGAGCTTATGCGAGCAGCGCCGCGCATTGAAGCGGTCCCTGCAAATGTCCTGCCTGGATTTCCAAAGCCCTTTGCATGCATGCACTTGACAGTTCCAGGTTAGCTTTTCTTTCCCCTCCTCTGGTCCCAGGGCTCCTGAGGAGGATAGAGGCAAGATCCAGGCCTTTGAGCCCCAAAGCCTGGCCTTAATCCCCACCATCGATCGCCCTGAGAATTTCCTCCAGGGCACAGTGTGCTGCCCATAGCTCCAAGATGCACTGTACCTATGCACTTCTTCTCCAACTGACTTCTGATATAGTCGACAGACTTTTGCTCATCGAGCAGATTTTTTTTTTTTTAAGCATCCTTTTCTCCTACACAGAGAGTGAACAGAATTTTACGTTCTGTTACATTCAGAGTTACACTCTCTAAATGCAATTGGCACTAACTGTATATGTAAAGCTAGAATTCATGTGATAAATTAATATTGAACTGTCACTTTAAGCCACAGTCTACCGGAAAGTTAGGAGTGTCTTTTTATTTATCTCTTTTCTTTTTTTTTTTTTTAAACACACACACACACACACACTGTACATTATGTGAACAAGATTGTCACTACTCTCATGGAGTGGTTGTCTAACACCAGCTTAATGCCTTGCTCAAAGATGTATTAACATTTTGTTCTATACAATATGCATTCTCAAGTGTAACAAATGAGATAAATTGATGTATAAAAGTGTTAAGGGAAGTAATATTAGGGCTACAGGTTACAGGGTGTTTCCATTCTGATTCTCTTCCACATATTCACAAGCAAGAACTGGCTCAGATTGAGGCAGGAAAACTAGTTAGAAAATTACACGTCAAAATATCAAAGCTGAATTATGTAAAGTATTATGAAAAAACTAACTTCATAGGTCTAAAAATGTGCAGAATGAATGTTTTAATCATGAAATAAGTGGTATTAATATAACTTTTCTGGAAAGATTCTCACCAACATGAGGGACAACTATAACAAACAGTAAAAGTTTACACCATCATCATCCTGGAGCACAATATCATCATAACACACAGTGTTGAGTCTAAAAAAAAAAAAAAAAATTTTTTTTAAAACGCTTGGATTGATCTTATCTAATTAATGCTGATCAGTCAATTTTTTACTAACGTTATAGTGACTGTTAGAAGGTTAGTCATATTGCATGCTGCTGTTGGCCGCGCTCAGAGGCAAAATGCACCAGACACTCTATCGAAGTTTGGCTTTTTACTGAAGACTCATCAAATTACTTCATGAATCTCTTCGCTGATCTCCAGCTATAACAGATACACATTCCAAAATATTCTTTTCACTGTCAGTTCTGTGTTATATCAAATTGTACATTATGTACTGCAGAGTCTTTAACCAAACAGTGCTGAAACTTTGAAAATCATGTATGAAAAAATAAATCTTTTTATGTGTTATTATTACTGGTCAGCAGAATGCAGCAAATAAACTGGCTGGAATGATGATGCATAAGACTGCAGTGCTCTAAAAAACACACACTTTCTCCCATAACATGTTAATAATTCATTAACACACCAGAGTGCAAGGTTATGCTGGGAAAGCTTGAACTTGAAGAAACATACGCATTCACCTCCAGATGTGTTACATGCATGAAATGGTACTTGGTGAAAAATAATGTAGTATCTAATTACGAAAGTTCGTAACTTATTTACTTTGAAGGCATTTACGTCTAGACTAGAGTGAACTAATCTGCCGTGTTTGACATACCAGATTGTGAGTTTTGCAAATATACCTGGTCCAATTAAGTGTTGTATCCCCCTCCCTCCTGCATCTACCTTATTCATTTATGCTGCTGTTATGCAGGCAGTGTGGCTGCACTAATGAAGGCTTGTATGCAAATAAGGGACTGAGGTCGTCTCCCGGGCAACGCTGCACTGTCTGACCTGACGACCTCCACCACTGCTCTCTGACTGCCACAGGTCAGTGGCAGCTGTCAATCAGTTGATAGGTGGAACCACACACACACACACACACACACACACACAAACATATACACACACAAACACACATGCATACAAATAGCTAACACACATCCTTGACAAGGTGTATTTTCTTGCATACAGATATACAGTATATGCTTAAACATGCAGATGATATATTCAAAAATATCTCACAGTTGCATGTTATGCCGATGTGATGAACATGATTAAAACAAACACATTAAGTATATAAAGCAAAAACTACCAACACAGGCCTGTTCATTGGCATGGAAGTGGCACCTGCTGCACATACATGGGCTGTCAGAATCCTTTAAAATTGCATTTTAATTACTTAAGAGGGTTAGTATTTGAATTAATTTGAATATTAATCAACCTGTTCTTCTATAGTGCCAAAGATAAACATTACCAGCACTACACTATGCGTTCTTATTGAGTAAACCTGAGAATATGAAGATTATGGAGCAGAATCACAATTTAAATATTAAACTATAGTTTGATTTTGTGTTTCGAACACCACATGAGATCACATACAAAAATCAGGTGTTTTAAATTTGCTTTACATAAGAATCATTATTTAACTCCCTCTGCAGCACAGAGTCAGGTTGTAAATGAGTTTTTTTTTTTTTCCAGTTCACTTTATGCACTAAATATAAAGGGTGCAATATAAAGTTGTTGCCTAATCGATACATTCCTCAATGGGCTTTTAATCATCAGCCACTGATGTGAAAATCAGCGTTTTCAGTAACAATCTAGAAAATCTACTTACATCAAATATCACATGTACAACCCCTTATTTTTTGTATTATATATAAATACTTAGTGAAATATATGAAAATATAGCATACCTTGAGCGTCAAGTGATTTAGCGTCAAGTGATTTAGCGATCATGTTCCTTACAAATGCTTTAATAATTGTTAAGCAAATAAAACGTTGAACATGAATATTGTGTATGTTTGAATAGTATTTGAACAGTAAACCTCACTCCAGCCACATCACACTAACAATCGGGAGCATGCTGATGGAGACACAGAGTTCAATAACACACTTCATCCTCTGCATCTGACCTAGACCTGTTCTCTTTAATGTCTCTAACAGGCCACTGTAGGGTGCCTAGTCTCACCCAGCTATTGTAAATGTGCCCACACTCAACCTCTATCTGCTTTTAAGGTTACGGACCTAAATTTCACTCTGCACATGTATTCTAATGCATCTTTGTGCTTTAATGTGTTCTAAGCTGCTCTGTGTGAGGTTGGTCTGTGTGTCTATGGGAGCACACCTCCTGTATCTCTATTAGCAGTGCAGTGGGCACCCTACTCTTCATCTGCTGCTCATATCTATGCAAAGCCGGGGTCCTGCCAATCAGTGGCCCTGTGACACAGGGCTCCACCTCTCCAATTAGACCTGACAGGGCAGGATTAGGAGCGGGGCGACCTGCCTGCGTGTCAATCACGCGCAAGGCATCCGCCTGGCTGTTTACTGTCAGATCCCATCTCCGTCTGTCAGCCCCAGAGAACTGCCTGGCAAGGGGGGGTGTGGGGGGAGGAAAAGATCTGATCGGAATTAACTATGCATCTCCCTGCAGACCTTTTAATTCATGAAAGAGGGTGAGAAGAGAAGGTACGGAGAAAGGAAATAAGAGGGGAGGAGAGCGACTAAAATCTTAAGCAGGCTCAACCCCGCCTTGAAAAAATTTGGGATCTGCTTTTTGAAGGATTTGGGTTCTTTGTGGGAAAAGTAAAGGGCAAAGTTAGTACTGTATAAAACTTACTGAAGGAAACATGTCAACAGCTGATTGCAGCAAAATGAAAATTCTGACTTTGGTTCTATTCATAAATCCTGAAATCTTACATATAACCACTACAAGGATTATAGAACTACAAATTCAGCATGTATGAAGTGACAGTGCCAGTTAATAGTGTTCAAGCATCATCATATATACTGTATATTTTGTACATTTGATATATTGTGTATAACGCAATGACACTGTATATCTGTATTTGTGTCTGTGTCTATAAATATCTATTTCTACCTTTAGATTTAAACACAAAGCAGGCATGACCTCAGCCTCAGCTACATCATTTGGTAATAAAATAAGTATAACTAGTCACAGCCAGAGAAGTGTTGGACTTTACTGTTTCTTTAGTTGTTTCCCCAGTTGTTATTAGTGTTTATACCTGTCAGTGATATTTCCTAAAATGTATACAGACTAGTAGCGTAATCCACAATCCACAATCACCTTTGACCAGGCAATTACTAAGGATTAATTAATTAATGCTATGAATGCATTGCACAGTGCCACACATACATGTCTACAAAAATGACAACAAAACAGCAGACATTAAAATATTGCAAAAGTACTACAATTCATGTGCCCCACCATTTAAGTACCACTAGAAGCACTCTGTAACGATCTAGTGTGGACGTCTTATTCACTGTTTTAATCCTTCCTGCCTAGTTTTACTTAATTTCTTCTAACTTCTTATTTAAATCATAAAAAAACTTCCTTGGATCTTGGACCAGTCTATTGAATAAATTTGAATCTATCCATAACGTTGCTATTTTAAGATTCTTTGTTATTTCGTTAGTTGTCTTTTGTTTGTAAGATATATTTTGTGTAAATCCTAAATTGTAGGAGTAATTAAAGCAGAAGCCCAGCATATAGTAGTAAATCAACCTATCAGAGAGTAAAAAATGAAACAGATGTTGTTAAAACAAAGAGAAACAGAACAAAAAAAATTATAGAAAATGTAGAGCAGAGGATGAATACAGAATCCACTTTTAGACCACTAGAGTTAAATTAATAAACCAGGCCCAGCTTTGTGCCAAATTCATGCATCTGTCATTACTGTACATACAAAGACGAGGACAATTAATGATGAGGATAATGTTGCCTCTGGTTTTGCCTCAGGTTAACTGTAGAAGTTTTGGGGAGATTTTTTTGGAACCACTTTATGAAAGTTAACTTAAAAGAAGATAAGCAGTAGAAAAATGTCCTAAGGCCGATGGTAATAAAAAAGCAGGCAGCTGCTGAAAAATTCCAAGGCCATATGGGTGTAGAATCCTGAAGGCCAGAAATGTTGTTAGTTTTTACAGAAGTGTGTTTAATGATATTATATAGATAGAACTGATGGGGAGCAACATCGGTATCTTAATAAAACTCACTCTAACCTTAACTCTGTAAGTACAGATTGTGATTAGTGTTAGTAATGTACTCTAGTGATTCAATATCATTTCATAATCTCATAGTTACTGTTTTTTTTTTGTTTCGAATGACAAAATTAAACCTTGTGCCCAAGTTGTTGCTAGCTTCCTCCATAAGTCCCCTAAATCAATATCTCACGTACAGTACGTTACCTTCAGAATGCTTCTTGGAGCATTGCTCTCATTCATTAACTGTGTCTGATTACCATTTATCCATTCCTCTGTCAGTATCAATTATAAACAACTATAAGTTTTTAAAAATCCATTGCATGTTCATTACAAATGTGAGGTTAAATATACCCAACTAGTGGGTGTTGTAGGAGCTGCTTGCGGTCATACAACTAGTTTTGAGGTTTCTGTTCTAATGATGCAGCATGGTGGTGTAATGGTTAGCACTTCCATTTCCCACCTCTGGTCTGTGTGTGGAGTTTGCATGTTCTCCCAATCCTTGGTGGGTTTCCTCTAAGTACTCTGGTTTCTTTGCACAGTCCAAAGACATGCAGAGCAAGCTAATTGAATGTTATTGAAGTTCCCATATTGCCTGCAGTGTGTGAGTAAGTGCACAAGTAACAGTGCGTGTGTGCGCTGTTATGTACTGGCACCCTGTCCATGGATATACTGTACCTTGCCTCACGCCCAAAGTGTCCTAGGATAGGCTCCAGCCCCCTGTGACCCTGTACAGGATAAGATATAGAAGGTTGTAGAGAATTAATTCATTCATTCATTAACATCCTAATGATACATATATTCATTCATTCTACATGAAGAATTACATTAATCAGTTCCTCTTTGTGGCAAGTTGCTTTAGTCTTCTGAAATCAAACATTTGATAATATTAAATGTTTCCAGGGTTTAATATGATGATGGCTCCCACTGTCTTGGGAAGGCTTTCCACAAGGTTTAGGACTGTGTTTATGGGAATTTTTGACCATTCCTCCTGAAGCACATTTGTGAGGTCAGACACTGATGTTCAATGAGAAGGCCTGGCTCGCAGTCTCCACTCTAATTATCACAAAGGAGTTCTATTGGGTTGAGGTCAGGACACTGTGCAGGCCAGTCGAGTTCTTCCACACCAAACTCGCTCATCCATGTCTTTATGGATCTTGCTTTATACACAGGTGCGCAGTCATGTTGGAACTGGTATGGGATTGTTTTTCCGGAGTTGAGTTCGGCCTCTTACTTCCAGTGAAAGGAACTTTTAATGCTTCAGCATACCAAGACATTTTGGACAATTTCATGCTCCCAACCTTGAGGGATGGCCCCTTCCTATTCCAACATGACTGCTTTCTCAAGTTCATGTGCATGTGAAGGCAGGTGAGCGAATACTTTTGGCAATATAATGTATATAATGTTATGTAAAAAAGGCACAAGGCCATCACCTTCGTATCTACAACACATACTGTACTAATATGAATTGTTATCAGAAAGCAATGTGTCTCATCAATAGTCATAATGATAACTAGTTTGAAATCAGAAAAAAAAAAATACTAAGCTGATCGCTTACTTTTTAGAAGTTATGCTGCCAGATGATAGCTGTATTTTATTTCATACATTTTGATGGATTAGGAGGCCCATTTTCCTCCAGAGCCCAAGGCTACAGTTTGGGTTGCCTGTGTTTTAGTCTGGCCAGGCATCTGGCCAATTTTCCTTTTCCTCTTAGAATATTAATTACACATGAAATATTTTCCTTGAAAATAGATTTCTTGCCTTGACATCTATACAGGTATATTACAGATCAGAGCTGATAGCATGTTACTACTGTACAGAAGCATTTTAGCATTCGTTTTTTAAGACAAAGTGACATCTGCGGCATTTGGTAGATGCCTGTATCCATAGTGACTTAAATTTATATCATTACACATCTAAGCAGTTGAGAATTAAGGGCCTTGCTCAAGGGCCCAATGATGGCAAATTGTTCATGCTGGGGTTTGAACCAGGGACCTTCTGCTCGGGATGTCCTACACGTTAACCACCTTAATCCCTGCACCATGGGCAACAGCACTTCTGAAAAGGTAGAGTACCCAACCCAGTCATAGTGGAATTTTATGGACATCTAACTACTCAAACAGTATCCTCTTATCATGATTTGAATTTCATCCTTTTTCAAAAATTTAGTGACAATGCAGAACTCTGTGTGTGTAATATTGAAAGAACCTCCATCAAGTCAAGACAATTAGTACTGATCCACCATGTAATGATGGTCTAATACCGGTCCAAGTTTCTTGTGCCTGTCACCACTAGAGAAAGCCAGTGTGACCTCATCTGACAAGACCATTTTGTACTTACCACACACAAAGCATTACAACTTGCTAAAAGCCATTGAAGCTAAGCTTGTTTATGCCACTCACAGTATGTTATGAAGGGAAACTGTCCTTCTGAGCATCTGTCCTTCCCCGGTGGCTTTTATCAATCGTACTGTTCTCCTTGACGCAGAAACGTTTTTTGTAGATTGACCCTGATATTTGGATAATGAGAGGAAAATGTATTTAAAAGGTTTTGAGTAGGGGATAAAATGCAAGTTCACATGTACTAACATCACTCAAATAACCATTTCCTTTGTGGGATAGGAAAGCATTTCTGTCTTAGGCCAAGTGAATCCTTTGAAATTCATCTTCTCTTTGATATGTCAGAGTATAATCACAGATTTGGTTTTAAAGGTGAGCGCCTTTGTTTTAAAAGAGAGATCCTTTCTGGTAAGACTTCCAAAAAAGGATCGACCTGTTTTTCATAATGTATTTGTATCTGTTTGGAACAAATTATTGGTTAATTCACACAGCTTAAGCCCTGACTCTACCACACTAAAAAACATTTTTGAAAAGGCATTTTTGTCCAACTTCACAAAGACTACCTTATTTGGTCTGATCCCACAGAAAAACGTATGCACCACAATTCTGTAAATTGACTATAAATTGTCAATGCTGGCCATTACAGAAAACCACCAGATTACCCAATGCACCAAAGCTTCTTATACATGGGGCCAAGCAGACAAAGAGCTCAATGCTGCTGACCTGGCCACCAACATTCCCAGTTCCCAATTGTGCACCCTTCAGATGCACTGGCCAAACAAGTATAATCCATGGAGGCTCCATCCTGCACCCCATAGGTTCACCCAAAAGTTCCAAGGCCAACATCCTGGTACCAAACGCCACACTCCACCAGAGGTCTTGTAGAATCATGCCCTGAGGGGCCAGAGCTGTCCAGGCAGCACAGAGGGAACCTACACAGTATTGGGCCTAATGTTTTACATTGTAAATTTATGATGGATTGGTTTATCCATTAATGCATTAGCATTAATGCAGGTTGGAGCTTAGAACAAACAAAGTGCTGCCGTAGTCTCTGTTTAAAGAGCTAAACAAAATGTCAAGATGCTGAAAATAAACCAGAAAAAGCAAGTAGACACCATATAATATATTAGAATTTGATAAGACATCAAGACATTTTAACAAACACCAGCTACTGTGGGAAAACAGAAAAATAACAGGCTGTCCTACAATAGATCGCTAAATATAATTGTCAGTTGGAGAGCAAGTCTGGATAAAAGTTAATACTTAAGGGGGCGTGTGGGAAACAAATTGGACAGCAAATTGTTTTATATAAAAGCCAATCCTATCGTCATATCCTTATATAGAGAAAAATATATAGATGGGATAAGCAAGAATCAGGATAAGTGGGTAAATGCTTCTGTTCTTGTCTCCTTGTTCCTAACCTAAGAAAAACTACCAAACAAGACACTGAAAGATTGACACAAGTACATATTACAAAAGTACATAGTACATAAGACACATATTCTCCTGATATTCCTGATAATCATTTCATTAAATGATTATCATTAATATTTTTAAAACATCTTTTTCTGTTTGTTCATTTCATTTGTTTAGTTTCTGCTGATGTTGCCAAAACTGTTCTTTTAATTGTTTTCTAGATATGATATCACAAGCAAGTGGGAAACAACATCCTACATAAGAAATGAGTTCTTTTAATTCGCTTGATTAATTTTGCACACATGTAAAGGCTTACAAAGCAATCAAAAGTGAAAGGATCATCAGGCACCTTTTTATCTTCATTTTTTACCTTGTATTACCATGAAATTAAATTGTTTACACGTCTCTTCTTTTCTCTCCATCCATCTAGAAACCTCTGTAGTCCAACTAGAAACCATGGAGGCCAATGGTGACCATTGTATTTATTCCCATTTTTACGAACGTGGTAGGAACTCCGGTCAACATTCACGTGCCCATTCACACACTATGGGCAATTTGGAAATGTCGATTAACCTAATCTGCATGTCTTTGGATTGTGGGAGAAAACCGTAGTTTGCACAGGTAGAACATGCAAACTCCATGCACACAGACTCCGAGGAGGGAATCGAACCTGGACCCTGGAGGTGCAAGGTTTAGTGCTAACCACTAAGACACCGTGCCACCTCTTCTTTACTCTTTAGTATTCATTTATATTCTCACCTTTTCTTTTTTCTTTGTTGTATTCATGTTTCATTAATTTTATTATTTCCTCACTTGCCATTTGTCTGATTCTGATTTTGTCTGCATCTGTTACCCAAAACATGTTGTACACACTGTATTTCTCTTCCAGGTATCCAGACTGCTCTCAGTAGATGACACCTGTGCCCACCAAAGTACCCAGGAAGAATAAAACGTGAACGTTTCCAAATCTCAAATATGCAGCTGCGTAGTATTTCCTTTGCCTCAAATACTGAATATATTAAAGGTAAAATGACAGAAATTCAGCTCATCAGGTACACTTTCTGTTATGACAAGGCACAGTATGTGCTTGTATATCCTGGTTATGTTATGCTGTAACTTTCCTGGCAATACACATTTGTATCTTGAAATATGGTGTTATCTAAGTAGGATTTTGAAACACCAAGTGTGATTTTAAATCTTTTTTTGCTTGCTTGAAGCCACGACCTTGTAGTTTCAAGAGTGGGGGAAAAGAAGGAATTTAAAAAAAAGTAATTACAGCTTAAATCAAAATGACTAACAAAAGACTGTTTCCTTCATGTGTATGTCATAAGCCTATTTCAATATGCATGATTAGCTTATAGATAATTATTAGCTACTGTTTTCTGGATATATTTATGCTCCCTATAAGAAGGTAATTATGCCTTAATTATCTACGTAGGTGCATAGGAGGTGAAACATCATCATCATGAACAGCTAACATATCAGTAAAGTGATTAATATCAGTGACTGGGTGGGCAGTGAGGGTCAAAGGGGCATAAAGAGGTAGAAACAGCCCATCTGAAATAAGAACTATTTATATGCAAGGTCAATGTGGAGTAAGAGTTGTTTCAAAACTTGGCACCATTTTGACATTGTGGAAACATTCATTTAGAGTTCTTAAAGTTTCCAAGTAATGTCAAAGTATTGTGTGGATTTTATGTTGTCATGTTGTGGGTTAATATTGCTTGCTTGCTCCACTATACAAATCTCCTTTAGCCAACATCTCAAAGACCCCCTGCCCCATGCCTTCTGTGGGTCAATGCGTCACTCTGGAGACTTGGTTCTATGCCTCTTCTTAATCCTGGAGCAGACCTGCATCAGTGGGGATTAGAGAGTGATCAGCCTCGAGCAGAGCCAAAGAACCATCAGGGAATAGTAACACTATAACCTCTGGTCTGATATACACAAAGGGCCAACAGAGAGAGAGAGAGAGAGAAGTAAAAGTCTGCTTGTGTGGTTTTACTTTACAGGGAACAATGCATACAGGAAAATATGAGTATATGTTCTATATTATTATATCAACTTTTCAACATTTGATCTAAATATTGTAAAATGCTACATTATTACATAATATACTTTTATATTAAATGAGAACTTTTGATATATTCTTTGTACAATATGCCCTTTGGACTTCAACATATTATGTTTTAATACAAATCTGTTAAGAAGCACAGGATGGAATTTAACAAAGGATGGATGGGATAGGATGGAATTTAACAAAGAGAATTACAAATTTTTAATATTATTGTTTTATATGTAAGCATACAAATAAACATAGAAAGACAACAATCAGAAGTTATGCTTTACAGTTCATATGAGATGGTTTTCATCATGAACGTAAAATAAATGTCCAGGAATGACCTGTATATCATGCTCAGCTTTTTATCACATTTAGAAGGTGTCAGTGGTTAACGCCTTAGACTACTGATCAGAAGGTCCCAGGTTCAAACTCCAGCACCACCAAGTTGCCACTGTTGGGTCCTTGAGCAAGACTCCTAACTCTCAATTGGTCAGATGTAAAACTGAGATAAAAATGTAAGTCGCTCTGGATAAGGGAGTCTGCCAAATGCTCAAATGTAAATTTATAAAGAAACACAGAAACAGTGGCAAATTAGCAGTTTCTTTGCAAAATGTGAAAAACACCATTTTGCAGCCTTTATCTTTGGAAATTTTCTTTCCTCAAACACACAAATTTGTTTAGAACAAAACGTCTTTCCTTTTTTTGAACTGTCAGTAGCACTTAGAAGCACTTAGTAGAAAAAAATTTAAACAGAGGTACAGTACAATGCTACAATACTCAAAAAACATGTGATCACATGTACGAAACACATGACATATGCATTATGCTGTGGGAAGCTGTTGCAGTTACTACAGTATGTCTAATTGTCTTCCATTCTCTAATCAGGATTTCTAAACTCTATTATTATCTTATAGGACATGCATGTGGTCACATAATATGCACCACATGCCTGTACACTTATAAGAGGTTGTTGTCAACTGTACTTTGTACTTTGTAAGTGATAACAAAGTACAAATGATAATGGTAGATGAGGAGGCTGATGAGGCTTTGTAAAATAGAAATAATTTCTCCTGATATTCCACAAAGTTTGTATTAAAAACATTTGAAAATAACTTTGAAATGTTTTCCTCATTTTAATTTGCCACCAATATGGCTCACCATAAAAACACAATCAAAGCATATATTTGCAATATTTTTAAATGTAAAACTCAACGAACATGTTATTGATACAAAACTGCATACTAAGATTTCCACAATCACAACTACAGGCTGATTTACTTATTGTGGGGAAAAAATGGAGGTGAAATTGTAGCGTTTTGCAAAAACAATACAAACTCACCCATACAAACTCAAAATAGTAATTTTGGCATTTGTGCTTTTTAACACCTTGTCAAAAAATGTAAAAACCTGCACAAAATATTTTCTAACAGCGTGTAATACTTGGTTCTTGTGAAAAAAAACTTCCAAAACTCCTAAAACTGTCAAAATGGAGTTATCTCATTTTGCAGTCAAACCGGTAAAATGTTTTCTCACAGAATAATTAAGGGTCAAAAACCTCTTAACACAAACGGAGGTAAAAACAACAGAAGTAAACAGTTGGCAAAACCTCTGAAAGGGTAGAAAGATGGTGGCATGGATGGATTTCAGTGTAGTTACATCATGCAAGATATGCACAACCTTAATGCTTAGTATTTTATACTGCTTTCTTTTGTACATTTAAATACACATCAAGTATACATTTTCTTTTACCTCTTCATCTTTTCACTTTAATTCTTGTCTTTATTAAGAGGTCACCTGCTTTTAACCACTTTAATCATTGCTAATACGGTGCATTCATCCAATCTAAATAACAGCTGAATTTTTTTTTATTTTTTATTGCCACATAATCAGTGGTGAACTATGTGCTGTTATAGAGCCAAAAACTAATTCTCACTGGCACTATAAGAGAATGAATATCATAGAGGAGGATCGGTAGTTTCTTCAACAAAAAATTTTAACAAGTCACCGCTTTAGAGTAGAGGGCAGAAAGCAGGTCACATCTCTCAGGAATATTACTCTTCCTCTGTTTGTTTATTATTTGTTTGTCATCTCTTTTTTTTATCTAGCTTTGTGTTTCGCATGTAATTGGTCTCCCTTTGCACAATTTGCTTACTTCATTATTGAACAAGACAGGCTTGGCCTAAAGGGCTTGGCTGAGTTCTTGTACAAATTAAAGTGTGTTTAGCTTTGTGATGTTGCCATTTGATTGTACCATGAAATGGCTGACTTAAATCAAATTTCACTCCCTCTGTTGGAATCATCCTTGAGATCATTTCCTGCAAATTAATGTTATTTTTTGCTACAGCTTTGCTCTCTTTTGTGATGGCCTAATAATAGCTCCTACATGTGCGCTGTCTAAATGTGTATTCTGTGTGTGAGTCACCGCTCCAGTCAGGCTGGTAGCATTAGCCTGAGATAGGGACATCAAGTTAATTGCCTTGTATATTGCTAACCAGTCAGCCATGTCAATTCACATTCGCTGCATATAACATACAATCAAAGCGGCATCCCAGCCAGACACAACGCTAATAACGACTCACGCAATGTCCTGTCCCCCATTTTGTTCAGTATGTCTCTCCATGCTTATTGTGGCATTTTGTGTCTGATTCATCAGTTTGTGAGTAAAGATGCATGTAAGTGTGTTTGAAACATCCGTATACAGGAACAGCTGGAATGGATAAGCTATCCTAGCTAAACCGCCTCTCAAATATGACAAGCCGTGTGTGTAAGATTTTATTTTTGGCACCTACATGAAATTATATACTGCTTACAGCATATAATTTTATTTTTTGTAAAAAAAAAAAATATATGTATATATATAAGAAAGATATGCAAAATGGTATGAAAATATGAAAATGCTAGGCTGGAGATGATTTCTTTCAAGCCTAGATTAAAGAGCCTATCAGAGTGAAACACCCTCTAGATTTGTTTTTATATAAAAAGTATATACTATAGATATACTGAATATATTATTAGATTTATTATAGAAATATTTTTAGCCCGTTTTGCTGACACATCTGTGGCAAACTCTTTTTACCTCCTTGAAGGAAAAATAGATGGTAGACAGGCTAAGCATACACTTGTGAAGTGTACAGAAGGATGAAACAAAAAAACACTATGTATTTGGAAGAAATGTGACCAGACATATTAGGTCATATCAAGTCAGGTATTAAGGTATTAAGGCTACTTTTGTCCAATAGAGTACAGTAGGTGAAATGCATCAAATCTTCAATTCTGGCAGAAATTAGTTGATTAATACCTTATCTTCCTGATCCTTCAATACAATTCTGAAAGTCGTAATCATAAACATTGTTATAAAGCACATTAATAAACACTATCCAAGCTTGTTATTGATTACATGCATTTTTCTTCACCATAAAACTGCCACTACTACTACAATGAGGCTGAGGGTTCCCTCTTTCTTATTTCATCACAAAATCCTCATGTACATTTTCCAAAAATAATATTTCAATAGACTATATCCCAAACAGCCATCACTGTGTGCATACTGTATATAACAACAAATTTCATAATCAACACTGCAACAGCTTTGTCAGTAATCTAGTCTAGATCCATCTTACTGCTATATCAAACGTTATAGTGGTTGGAAATCACACAGTCAACATGTTTGTCATGCTTGTCATCTAAGTAGAATAGAACACATTATAGAATGAGAAATGATCTCCATATGAGCAGTTAGGTGCCTTTAGTTTAATGGTTCTGACAGAAGAAAAGAAAGCAAAAGGAAGTTGTCATCCATCATGGTTTCAGATGTCCTCTTTCTGATGGTACTCAAACTCCATGATTGATGTGCAGAGAAAAAGGGACAGAATAGTGGGGGAGGATGGACCGAGAAAGACAGAGTGCTTTTTACCAACAGGTTACATGTAAGTCCCTTGATCAATTTTAATCTTAAAACTTGTGATTTTGTTCCTCAACAAAGAAAAAAAATCTTTTGAAAATTTATGAATCAGCAACAACAACAACAAAAATCCCCTAAAACATAACGTTCCTGAGTTTCTGTGACTTTCTGGGCATCTTTATTGTCTTATCAAGCGAAGGAATGTGTTGTGTCGGGTTTGTGCTGGTTTCTTCATAGTTGCATGTTTCTAATTGTATTTCTTTGAACTGAAGCATTTGTCTGTGTCATTGTCTTTCCCTTCAGGGTAAACATGCACCCAAGTTAATTCTTCAATTAACGTGAGCTAGATATTCAAAAGAGATTGGAGGGTCTTGACAATCGATGTCTAATTAGCTTGGGCCTTTTAGCAAATGTGCATGGGGGTTGGGTGTTTGGCTGCGCCTCTGGTGGAATCTTCTCCAGCAGATGTTATGGATGTTGTGTTCTTCCAACAGACCTGGCTTAGAGGGAGCCATTAATCCAATGCAAATGCCAGATTGTAGATAGGCTCAGGCTTAGATGCTCCACCCATTGGGTAAGAATCACATGATCGCTTTTATACACTTTTCTAGCCACAACCTTCAGAATGTTCAACCTTCAGGAAATCTTACTGAGTCTCTACACTTTTTAGTCTTATGTTTGCTGAGAAAGTGTCTGACTGGTTGTGTGTCATGTTGTGTGTCATATAGCATATTTATTTTATAGTAGGTACTTCCAAGCCATGTTATATATATATATATATTTTTTTTATGAAGCACAAAAGATTCTCTAGCGAATGCCAGAGATCTGACTTGCAAGAGTAGATTGTCAGAGACTTTAGGAACACAAGTGTGTACAGTATGTGAAGACAGAGCAGGGTAAAAGCTCCCATTCTCAGGTAGTTTTATACACTGTCTTATACACACCCTGGCCCAAGACTTCATTGACCAGGTTTAGCTTTGATTATGATGCACAGTGTGGTGGCAAATTCATGTGTGAAAATGATTCTTCATGTTTTCAGAACCACTTTTACATTTTGACTCACAATTTGAATCCTGGAATATGCCTGTTTCAGGGAACAACAATGTCCATAGATGTGAACCTGGTCATTCAGTACATTTAGGTCGTCAGCTGACTTCCTTTGTATGTACTGTAGACCTGACCAACAGAAGCAACCCCAGTTCATAACACTGGCCATTTTGCATGATGGGTGCATCATTTCTCTTCACTTAATATGTTGGAGTTTAGCACCATGAAGAATTTTCCTCAACCAAAGAGTAAGTGAAGGGGTACTGAAGATTTCCACTTAAGCAATAAAAGTCATCTGGCTAATAGAGTATAGAGCAGAACAAGACCAAGACATATGTGCATGGTGTACTAACACAATATGACACCATTCACATGTTGGGTGCACATCAGAGCCTATCTTTTATAAGTTGGGTACGTTGTACAATTTTACACTGGATCAGTCGCAACAAGCTTATGTACTTTTTCAAGGGTGTCTTCCCAAAGTTGCTCATTGATCTCCTCTACGAAAGTGCTTTGATGAAACAAAAGGAAACCAAATGTAAAAAATGAATTTGAAACTAGATATGTGATATGGTTCTTATAAGAGTGCAGGCTGGCTTAAGGAATGTATCCAGAATTTAAACAGTATGTAGGTCAGGAAATTGATGGAATCTTTTACTAACAAAGCTGCAGATCTGTAAACAGCTAAAAAAAAAAAAAGTGTTGTTTAGGCAAAGCAAATTTCTTAGATAATTGTTTGAAGGATATGTAAAAAAAAAAAAAATGTATCAATGTATACAGGTCTTTAATTGAAATAATGCCAAAGTTGGACCAAAACCTAAAGCCCCTGTTCACCAGAAATGGAGGGAAAGTATGATTTGACGTTATTGGGAATATGTTTGATCTGAACTGATTTAAGATCCTCAAAGAGGTTTTGACAATTACATGTTGTTTGTAGTCAGAAGAGGGACATTTGATATGAATTTGATGGAGAATGAGCCGAAGCAGCCAGAAATGTACCTACAAGAACATTTTAAACAGGCATACATTTTAAACCAGGTAGGGAATTAATATGAGTCAGACTGTTGCCAAAACTTTATTATTCTAAAATTGGCAGCCCAATAGTAAAACCTCAGATTACATTGATACATAGGGAGAAACGTTCCTCTCTCTAAACATTTTTCAAAATAAAGTCAGGAATAGATATCATTGATTTGCTGGAAAAAAAAAAAAAGGTTTGGGAAATGAAAGTAGGCACATGCTGAGATAAATATAGAAATTTAGGAAGGGTGTTCATATTTAATTCAGACAGTTAAAGATAAATTCAAGACTGACCAAAGCTCAAAACACTCTTGTACACAGGTCAGTAAGTGGGTAAAATTAGCCTTATAATGGTTTCTACTTGGCGGCACGGTGGTGTAGTGGTTAGCACTGTCGCCAGGGTGCGGGTTCGATTCTCGGCCTGGCTCAATTCCTGTCTCTGTGTGCATGGAGTTTGCATGTTCTCCTGCTTGGTGGGTTTCCTCCAGGTACTCCGGTTTCCTCCAACAGTCCAAAGACATGTAGGTTAGGCTAATTGGCATTCTCAAATTGCTCGTAGAGTGTGATTGAGAGTGTGAGTGTGTGTATGTGTGTGTGCCCTGCGATGGATTGGCACCCTGTCCAGGGTGTTCCCTGCCTCGTGCCCTAAGTCTCCTGGGATAGGCTCCAGTGTCCCTGCGGTCCTGAATGCAGGTTAAAGTGGTATACTGTAGAAGTCGAGTGAGTGAGTGAGTGGTTTCTACTTTTTTTGTACTTACTTGAGCTCATACCTTTGCCATTTTTAATGGCAGGAAATGCAGTGGGTATTTATATGCTGAATTAATAATTCAAATTCAGTGTATAACCAAATATAGCAACATCACTTCTTACCATATACAATAATTTGCATTAGACTGTTTAACATGCATACATATTTGCTTTGGGAACTCTATAAAATTGTCTATGCAGACCACTAACGTGATGAGGAAATATAAATTACTCATGACACTTAGCTTCCTGACTTTTTGCTAACAAAAGATGGAGACATCAATGTTTTTTCACAGGCAGAAATTACATAATTCCCAGCATCGACTTCCTAACTCTGAGGTAAGTCAAATGCAGTAGTTGGCTTAAATACTACATAAAATCTAGCTTGTACCCACCTCTGATATATGAATGTAAGATAGTTTGTAGCTGTTAGATTCCTCCCATGTCTGGTGGAGCCTTTGATATTTATTACACACTTAGATTGTGACTCTTGAAGCAGGTCTCAGTACTTCTGGATGAATTTTGAACACTCATACATTACAATCTTTGTAAGGAAAAACATTTAATGAATGGAGGAATGCTCACAGACTCACAACATTTAAATTATTAGAGAATTTTATTTAACCACAATGTCAGTTGATTATTTAAAATGCTAGACTTCTAGCAAAAGCTAAAAGATGTTAGACTTTACGTTTGCGTCAGTGGTGCAGTAGGGTTATTGGTTGTCAATTGTCATTAATTAACCCTTGGAATGTTTTAGAAAGCTGCCCTCATATTTTGTTAACAGGTCAAATTTGACGAATGACTCAACTCAGCACAAAATGCTCAAAGAACAACGATTATCATCCAATATATATATATATTTTTTTTATCTCATAGCTAACTTGTTATGCATTGATAACACTTGTTTTTTAACCACATGGACTATTTATCTAAGAATATACCACTCATTTTCATTTAAACTGTTTAAATTCGCTCATTATATGTGTTATAGTAAGGACAATGGGTAATTGTTATCTGATAACATTTTAAAAAATTAAATTATTCTACATATTGGGGAAAAAAAGAGGATTTTTCTGTTATACAACTGGAGGACAATGTTGATAGTTAAATGTTTTCAAGATATAAGATACACGCAGTTGTCCTGTGTTTGGTAATGGACACCGTGTCAGTAACGATCTCTGTAGTTAGCTGACATATTCAGAGTGGTCGTCCCGTTTATGTGGGAATGACATTGGCAAAGAGAGAGAGAGAGAGAGTCTCTCTCTCTCTCTCTCACTCTCTCTCTCGCACACACACACATACACACACACACACACAAATAGCACATGAAATC
>JAQMYL010000003.1:10668475-10678818 GCA_030014365.1 Clarias pachynema | reverse complement strand
GCCAAGGCTCTCCAATTTCTTCCAACCTCCCAAAGCATGTCATTAGGTGAACTGGCTATGCTAAATTGCCCCTAGGTGTAAAAGTGTGCATGTGGTACAGTGAAATGGACTGACTTGGATATAGCAATAATTGAAGATGAAGAAATTAATTTATTGCTTGTGTGTTGGATATAAATGCATAAGTGCAGCTTTCTCAAATGTGTATCTTGAAGACAAATACACTTTTGAATTTGTGTTCTGTAGTAGATCCACATTCTTAATGCTTATCAATGGAGTTTAATGCATTTTTAAGGTCTAAATACATACCTGTTTTCCTCGCCTGTATAATACAGATGATCAGACAGTTTAGAAAAAATGTCTAAACTAGAGCTCATAATAAAATAATATAACAGTAAATTATGTAGTATTCTGTGAGATCTTCCTTTTTTTAAATAATGAATATTTTTAATACCAATTATAAACTCTGATTGTATATACAGTACAATTACAGTACAATTATTTTCTTTAATACCATTTATTATAGATATTTAATTAAGCATTATTTTCCCAGCAAAAAGTGAAATGCCACAGAAAAGTCTTTATATGTCAGTTTAAAAAAAGGAATTTTGTAGACAAAAATAAAGGTAATGCTGGATTGGTGTGACAGGCAACATCTCCACAAGATCTGTGGTAGACTTTTCATGATGCTCAGTAAAAGATCTCTATAAAACTGCCCAAGTTGTACCTGAGACTTAAAAAGGAAAGGGTTGTTACACCACATGTGGACTGTTTTATGTTTTAGTTTATTGCCTCCATAATTGCCTATAATTACTTTTAAAGTCATCTTTGTTTAACAAACATTTGAAAAAGTATCACACACTATTTCTTTTAAAAAGCATCAATTTTGCTGGAGCTTCATTACCAAGCCTATACTGTATATCATCATACTTGTATATCATGCATCATAGAAACATTATCATGCATCATAGTGAGATTTTTGCTATATCACTCACCCATATCTTGGAGTATTATTTTGAAGATATACATCTGTCTTTATGACCTCTAAAGTCCACTCCCCTTCCTTTTTTATTTATTTATTTTTATAATACTGCTGTCCCAGTGTCAGCAGGGTCTCTTCTCCATTGGCCCCTCACAAACAGGTGAAAGCTAAATTAAAATGGCACTTAACTGAATTTATGTTGGGCTCAGTACATTAACTTCTACTGTGTATTCCGGTCTTTATGTTTCTTTGGGCCTTTTCATGATTGCCGAGAGAGTAAGGAAATGAGAGCGAAAAAAATTTGAAACCCAGACCACGAAGTAGACAGCCTATCAGTATTCAGTGGAGAAAGTGAGTGATGGAGAGAGAGAGGGAAAGAGAGAGATGGAGAAGGATACAAAGGAGGGGGCTGAAGTATCAATATTCTGAGTAGTGTTTGAGGGCAAGGGGAACGAACGCGGGAAGAGAGAGAAATAGCTTTCGCAAAAGCTAACTAACTACCGGGGTGATATGATTTGCTTGTATGGGTGAGTGGGATTGTGTCTGGAGATCCTCAGATGGATGAGAGAGAGGATGCTCGCTTCTTTGTAGAACGTCTGAGAGATAATGTGGAAATGGTTTACATTGTGGTTCAATGTGATGGAATCCTTTCCTTGTTCTTAGGCAAAGCCCTTCTCTCTCTCTTTCTGTCTCTCTCTCTCTCTCTCTCTCTCTCTTTTACTCTGGGTGCTAATCAGCATTTGAAAGGCAGCTTTGACAGTGAGAAAGAAAGTAAGGGCCAGTCAGGAGGAGGAGGGAGGGTAAACGAAAGCAAGGGAGAGACTGAGAACGAAAGGGAGGAGTAGAAGTGAGTGGAAGGGAGAGAGAAAGAGAGAGAGAGAGAGAGAGAGAGTCAGGGGCTCTACAAGCATGCCTTTTATATTTACTAGCAATTGCAGAAGAGAGTGAGAGACACAGAGTCTACGGAGAGAGAGAGAGAGAGAGAGAACTGGTGTGTATGCTTGCTTTCCTGAGAGGAAATAAAGAAAAAAGGCTCTTGCTTGGATAGGATAGAGTAGGATAGTGTGTGTGTGTGTGTGTGTGAGAGAGAGAGAGAGAGAGAGATAGTGGGGGGACTTGAAGAGACAACTGGTGTGTATGCTTGCTTTCCTGAGAGGAAATAAAGAGGGAAAAGCTCCTGCTTGTATAGGATAGGGTAGGAGAGAGAGAGAGCGCGTGAGACTGAGTGAGAGACGCACAGGTCTCTCTGCCTTTGCTAACGCACACACAGACGCAAGCCCACATCCACACATACACACACTCCGTGTTGCGCGTACACTCGTGGTGAATAGCGAGTTGTGCGTTTGTGTGCGTGTGGGTGTGTGTGCGCCCGCGCCTGGTCTTTTGTGTGAACTGGATTGTTCTTCGTCCAGTCTGACCCCTTGTAACCCCCTGTAGAGAGAGAGAGAGAGCGCGAGAGAGAGCGCGCGCGAGAGTGCGTGTGTGTGCGCGCACTATGCGCGCGAGGGTCCTGGAGCGTGCGGGTCGTGCATAAGGTATTCGTCCAAGTCCAGGGGCAACTGAGGAACAGGGAAGGAAGGAAACGTGTGTCCCAGCATAGACGCGCAGCACTGGACATGCACATCAGGTTAGTTCACACTATAACTGCATTTGTACTTTTCCGGTTCTGGTGCGTCTTTGTTTATTGTGTGTGTGTGTGTGTGTGTGTGAGCCTCATTATTATTATAACACTTTATAGCATTTTTACACACAGCTCCTGATTGCTGTATTGTGGCTTCAGAATGTTTTTTTTTTTTTTTTTGCGCTGCACTTGCACTACTGTATTAACCATGTGCCTGTAAGGTTGATGGTGGGAAAGTTTGGGCACTGTCGGCACTTTTCTGAGCGCACGCGTACACACACACACACACACACTTTCACACTCTGAGTGCTGGAGGGAGAAGTGCGCCGGGGTGATGAACGCAGCCCTCTGCTCACAGCTCTTCTACATCACGTCTCTGTTAATTAATAGATTTTATAGGATTAGCTCTTCTATAATGATGCCCCCTTTCCGTGTAAGCTACTTACCAGGAGGGAGAGGATAACACGGTTTTGTTATCCGATGCCTGTGGATTTAATCACTTGGATTAAGTGAGTCTATTACAAAATATTACTGCTTGCAAAGAACAAAACTGAACTTAAGCATTAAACATTAAGTCTTTAGACTGTGTGAAGTGAGTCTGCCTGGAGAATGAGGAGTGTTTTTATATTTTGTGAGTTGGAGTTCAGTGTTTTTAAATCTTCGCTTGTGTTTGAAGTGACCTTAACCTTGATAATGACAGAAAGAGAACATTACTGTACTTTTATTCATAATGAAACTTAACCACATCAATCATCATTGATATCATCATCATCATCATCATCTTCATCTTCATTGTTGTTGTTTTTGATGTATGGAGTTGTTACATGTTCTCACAGCATCTACCTTGGTTTCCTCCAACTCCCTAAAAATATCACAAAGGTGGATCGTCTCGTGTAATATTTGATATCCAAAAACAACCCAAACTGATTTTATATATATATATATATATATATATATAGTCCTTTGATTTTATGTCCTTTGAGTTTATGTCCATCTTCCTCAATCTTTAATTTCATCTTAATTTCCTCCTGTTTTTATTGCCAAATGTATCCTGTTCCTAATTAAATATATGTCTAAAATGATGAAGATGGCCGAGAAATAGATAAGACCTACTTTAGTTTTCATCCCGATCAAAGTAATAACGATAAATACTAGATAAAGACTAAAACTTGGGCGGAAAAAGTTTTGTAAAGCCGCAGGATGGAGAACAGCTTAGCGGTGCGATAAAGACTTAAAAAACTGAAGTTAATCTGAGATTAAAGTGTTCACTGATATATATGTGCGTGTGTGTGTGTGCGTGTGTGTGTGTCAGAAGATTCCCACACTTTTTTTTCTCTTTTTGTTTGTCCTTAACTCATTTTCTGTTTTAGTATTTATCTTTAAAAATATTTCCTTTGTTCCACCGAATGCTTCTGAGATTTAATCCTAAACTCATCTCCAAAATATTTGTGTTAATTTATAACACGCACTATTAAATGCTGCTACAAGACCTTTGAAACCATTCAGATCATATAACCTCACAAGTCTTTTCCATATTCTGCTTGATAATTTCCTGCATGCTGTCCCATACATTGAAGGAGTGGTACATCATGTGTGTAGATGTCCTGCCTTGATGATCATGCAATCATCACTGGAATTATTATTGAAAGTACAGAAGTGGAAAGGAAAAGGTAAAACACACACAAAGTCACAGGACTTGTTGGTGTGTTAACGTTGACAGGAACCATCACACCCACCCACCCACACACACACACACACACACACACACACACACACACACACACACTTGTTTTTAGGTGAGAGAGCAGTAGGACTGTTTACTGTGCAACACACACATACACACACAAACACACACATGCACAGAATGGGATGGACAGGTCTGGTGACAGACAGTGTCAGCAGTGTGTCAGGAAGAGGCTGTTGGTGTCACACTCGGTTGACCTGATCTGTGGTCAGCCTGTCCACTGGAGCCCACTGTGGCCCTTACATAACATCTCCTGCCATTCATAACCCACTCTGCAGGGACACCTACAAACAGATATTTTTATATACTTCATATACACGATCCTCCTTCTCCCTACTCACAAAACATCAACCTCTGTTAAATTTAAAACAAAAAAAGTTTTGTTTTCACTCTGAGAAATGCATGAAAGTGAAGAGACTTCATCCAGTGCAAACAGGTGTCTGAAGCTAATCATTCAGTTATACATAACTGTCTCTTATTTCTTGGTATATATGTGTGGATGGATGGCAGAGTGGAAAGAGATAGATATGTGAGTTACACCTTTCCTGTTACTTTTTCTAACAGTATACATGAATGAGGTCACCTATCAAAATAATAAAATTTATATTTCATTCATTAATGTAAATTTCAGTTGTCAATTTCAAGTGAAGTAAATAATAAAGCAAATGTATCGAATTAATGCTAAGTATCATACCCACACCAAACTCTCTGTGCTCCAATGGAATCTGTCTTGCAATGAAATGGCAGGTCATTTCTGTGTTTTGTGTGTGATCTGTGTATCTTTGTTTGTTAACTAAATTCATTATAATGTTGTGTAAATAAAAATTAAGTTTCTAACCTCACCTACTAAATATTCTCTAATTCCTAGATTTAAACCGAAAAACTTTCATAAAGAAAGAAACTTTTTCATTCAAACACCAGGAAGGCTTAAAAAGACTCAACTGCAATAAATACAAACACTGTTTGTTAAAAAAAAAACTGCTTTTCTTTTATGCTATCATCCATAAATATCATCTACAAATATACAGTTTGAAAATAGTTTTTTCAACTGTCTGAGTTGCTGCTCATTCATTGTGGGGGGAAAAACACACAAGATCAGGGGTTCGACTTGCTGATTGGTCTCACCTGCTGTCCATTGCTTCACCCTCATCATATCTGTTGCTGGTCAGGGGCGTGGCAGGGTCATTTTGATCTAATCAAACCGTGTATTGATTCCATTAGATAATTAATGGTGTAGGAAAAGCAAAGCCGTGAGCTCCGGCCCTGGAGAGATGAGGGGAACCTTGGAAGGGGAATGATTGCGAACCGCCAAGGTCGGACATGAAAAAACATAGCAAATTGCTCAGAAAGACAAGAGGACAGTCTACTTAAAAAAGAGAGAGGGATAGCAAGATGGACAGTGCTAACTGATCAGTAGTCAGAGAACACGAAACTGCACCTGACTTTCTAATGTATTTTAGATGAGGAGAAAAATTATCATTAGAAATGCTTTGAATATCTATTTTTACCTGTTAGGTAACTTTATCTACACCTGATATTAAACTTTTTTTTACTTTTCTGTACAATTATGCATAAACAAAAAAAAATTTATGTTTCCAAAATGTGTTGGCGCTTTCTCCTTTTTTTGTGGAAACGAAATAATGAAAAGTTAAAACTCCTTCCATTATCTACTACTAAAAATACAATGTATCAAAATCTCTCAAAAATGTTGCGTGCAAACCTTTGATTTGTAAAGTATATTGCATATACTGTATACACCACATATCTTAATGCTGCAGAGTTCTTCACATTATTCTTAACATATCCATTAAATATACACGATAAACTATTCTCCATTACCATGGATCTACAAATACATACCAATATGTTCTTTCTCCAGCTTTTCTTATAACTGGGTAGGACATTTGTGATTTCTGTTGAGTCTACTGTGTATCTGTTCTCACAGCATGGAAAACAAGACCAAAGCCAAGACCAAATTTGAAAAACAATGTTGGTGTTCAGCATTCAGTGTAATAGTGGTGGAACAAACAGCACACAAGAAAGCGATGAGGGAAAATGAAATGAGAGCCATTCATACATACACTTTGGTGTGGTAGGTGGCATGTGTATGAATCAGGTAACAGGCTAATACTGTACGTTGTTAAGATCGATGGTGTTGAATGGAAACAGATGGGGGGAAATGTTGTTGGTAGACAGTAAACCTTAAAAAAAAAAAGAAAAGAAAATCCTTTCAGGATTTGGCTAGAGAACTTGCTGATTTTGATAATGGCTAGCCTTGTGAGCCATAGAGCTTATTTCAAGCCTTAGTTCCATGTTTTACATCTAGTGCCATAACCAATAGCTGTAGGAGATTAACTTTAGCACAGTTTTCTGTGTGTCGGCACTATGGTGTAGTGTGGCCTTGCACCTGTGCGGTAAAGGGTTCCCGCCTTCTGGTCTGTGTGCGCACAGTTTGCATGTTCTTCTGTACTCCAGGTTTCTCTTACTGTTTAAAGACATGTGGATTAGGGTAATTGGTGTTTCACAGTTTGTGACTGAGTGTGTGAGTGGCTTATGCCCTGCGATGGACTGGTACCCAGTGTACCCCTCCTAGTGCCCTGGTATAGGCTCCAGGCTTTTCATGACACAGAGACAGAAAATGAATGGACAGTTTAGTGTAAATACACAAGTGTATTGTAAATAAAATGTTGTTAAGCTTCTGACGTGCGTTGTTACACAGTTCAGTGAGAGTCAAGGGTGTCGTTACTGAGAAACATTAAATAAGGGCTCTATTCCACATGATCTGGCCAACCTCAATCGGCAAAAAAACTAAATGACCACCTGAAGGTCAAGGTCCTGAAAAAAAAGGAAATGTTTCCACAGCTGACTACAAATCTTGTGGTCATCTCCATACAAGTGTGTGTGACATTTAAAAACAGAATGGCAGTGTAACATCTGGCATGTAAATATGGGGTGAATAACACTGGGGTTTGTGTGTGTGAGTGTGTGTGTGTTTGAAGCTGGATTGCTGCATTGTGTGCGTGCAAAGTGGCTTTAATGTGTTCATTTCCTTGTTTGGCCTCTCTGAGGGGTGGGGCGGAGCATGCTAACGAAGCTCTGACAGCTGGAGGCCCTAATTAATGATCCCCTCTGAAAACAAACAGCCCAGGCTTTGCCAAACATAAACCCTGGCCTCGTCCCCAACCGTGGCTCTGTCCCCAGCGTGCTTCTGTGTTCCAGCCACAGTGAGAACCCACCGGCCACCAGAACCTGCTATTACTATTCTCAGGCCAAAGAGTTTAGGGGACAGAGGACTTTTTTTTAGAAAAGAAGAGCTTTACACTGTATTGAAAAAAAAAATCCCAAAATAATTGGAATAAAGGAAATAAAGGTATTGTCTGTTCTCCTTCACATGAAATATGGTGCAATGATTGTTTCTAAAATGTGCATTCTTAAAATTATCATCTGGATCACGCGATATATTATTTAGATTTTGTCACAGGTATTTTGTTAGCTAATATTCTCAATCCACAGGGTGCAATGTAAAAAGTTACAGGTTTTGAGTGCAAAAGTTTGCATCCCCCATGATTTTACATGGGGTAAAAAAAGGGGGGGAAAACCTACCTCTGCACATTATTTACAAAAAAAATAAATGTTCTGCTACGTACCAGGCACTGTACTTACAATAATCAAGAAAGTTGCCACTCTGTAGACATTATTTAAAGAAGACAAAAAGAAATATAGACTGGGCACAAAAAATATTACAGAATATTTAAAACACATACTGATAGAGAAATTATTATTAAAATAATATTGATATCGTAATATTAATATTATTTATTAATATTATTAAAATATAATATTTATATTTAAAGGATCTGACCCTATTGAACAATAGCTCACCTAATGTTTAATTGACATAAATTGTTTGTAGGGTACATTCACCTTTGTACTTGAATATATTGCTTCACTTTATTAAATAAAGTTCAGTTTTATAACTGAACATGAGATTATATGGAACTAGCGTGAAAAAGGCACTTTTGACATTGAATTCATCTTATCACAGGTGATCACCAACTTCAACGCATGGGTATGTCCATTTTTAAAGAACATGCATAGAGACAACCAGCTAAGAGGTTATAAAGTTAATTAAATGATTATGGCAGAAGGCACCTCCGCTATGTCTAAAGAGATAGAGAGAAAGATTCCATCTGATTAGATGGAGGAAGCGATAGACTAAATACCAGAGAGCACTTTGATAGGGTTGATACCATGAGTACCTTTGTGACAGATGAAGAGAGAAAAACATAAAGAGAGAGAGAGAGAGAGTATTTAGGGGGTTATACCATATCTGTCTTTGACTATACGAGTGTTCACAGGAAAGGCAGCTTAAATAGCTGGTATTTTCACAGCTTATGTATTTGTAGTAACACTTCTAACAGTTTTTGCTCCTGTAAGTATAGCTCAAACAACAACTTTCTAAATAGGATTTTGTTAACTATATAAAAAGCGACTTTAAAATTTATGACAGCTAGTTAGCAAAAGGTCACTGAATAATTCACAGGCTGGTTCGATTTAACTGATAACATCTGGGAGATTGTCAGTCCACATCATATACATTGCCTTGCCAAAAAAAAAGTTTTTTTGTTCGGCTGCCTTTAGCTGGTATTTTGGATAATTCAATGTTATGGCTAATTTATGTGTCAAAATGATCCCTCATGCTCCCACAACCACTTTTACAATTTGACCTATGATTTGAAGCCTGGAATAAGCCTGTGCCGTGAAAAGATGAAGAAAATAATAATTGTTAAGGTAACCAGGTCATTCAGCACATTCAGGTCATCAGCTGACTTCATTTTATTATCTCATCACGTTGCTGATCTGTGCATGAAAGGTGCTGCATGCGCTTTCCTTCTTATGTGATACACCCATTGTTCAAAACCTGCTAATTACACATGCTAATTAAAGTCCCAAAGCACAGTGAGAGTAAGTTAGTCTTGGAACTTGCATGCATTAGAACACTGCATGCTTGCAACTGCTTGACCCACGGCCATTGTCAAGTTTTGAGTGAAACAATGGCGCTTTTTATTTATTTATTTATTTATTTATAAATCAACATGTGGTTTACCCCAAACTATTAACACATGTGGTAGGAGTGAATTATTTGCTACTGTAAGTGTGTTTAATAATAGCAGATATAGCAGTTGACTAAGATACGTACTCGTCAGTAAGAATGTAGCTTTTTTTTCTTGTTTAATTTAAGTAAAATGTTAAACTCTTATATTTGAAGTTAGTTTGTATTGTTTAAAATTCCGCCCTTGGTTATAAAGTGAGAAAATTTATGCTATAAAGAATGAGGTACATTTAATTATTTCTGATCAATTTAGTTGTGAAGCTCTGGAATAAAGCCTTATAAAGTTTATAAGGTTTAAAACTTTGGAGTTATGACAGGTTTTTTAGTTTAAAGGTCAAAGTGTAAAAAAACATATTGAATTGGTATATTTATAAAATTGTGATACTAGTATCATGAGGTCACTGGTGATTCCCATTCCTGTTAACGAGTGGTTTTCTTATGGCCACACAGCTGTTCTAGTCACAATTATATGATTTATCATCACATTATAGGTGTGAAAATGCTCTTCATTTCAATATTAAGCATAGCTGTGATTTCTAGACTATGATTTCTTTGATGCACCTTCACCAAACATTTAAGTTTTATAATCACCATCATTCATGTGTGTGTGTGTGTGTGTGTGTGTGTGTGTGTGTGTGTTTTTTTTTACCACATTTCTTCCCCAAAGTTGCTATGCTTTGCTACACTATGCTTTCAGGTTATAATACTGTGTTGGACAGTTTTGAACTCAATTCCTGTCATTTTTATGTTTTCCCTACTTCATACACTACTAAAATTTTATCTTTCTAGAATGGCAGGTACAGTATATTCTCTCACTGGAACAAACATTTCAAAAGAACTTATTACTCATTTTAACTAATAATATTTAAAACCACTAAAACACACA
>JAQMYL010000003.1:10649774-10668375 GCA_030014365.1 Clarias pachynema | reverse complement strand
CTCTCACTGGAACAAACATTTCAAAAGAACTTATTACTCATTTTAACTAATAATATTTAAAACCACTAAAACACACAAAAACTCTCCCTGCATGTATTTCTGTCTGAAAGAACACACTCGCAGTTTCAAATACAGGCAAAAACTCTTTATCCACAGAGATTCAGTGGTCCCAAATAAACTCTCCATCCTGTCTGTTGTCTATCAGAAGCAGTGTATAAACTTTTCTCAGGTCTGCTCAGATCATTAACCACATCATTTCGACCCACATCATGTATATGTTCTTATTTAGTCCCTAAGCTTTTCTCAGTCACAATGAAGCAGGTAGTCCATCGTTAAGCAGCTGCTAATACAGGTTTAGCTGGGTTGAATGTCAGGTCATAGATTTCATCGACTCACACCAGAGGTCACACGGATGTCGGTGTGTGTCTATGTGTGTGCCAGGTAAGGTCAGAGAGGTGATACAAGTCCAGGGCTTTATGCCAGAGTGATTCAGATCAACGATAGTGCTGAGTGGCACCCAGGGCTGGCCAGAGGGCAGTGAGCTCTGGTGGGGGTGACACCAGGCTGCTGGAGGGCAAGCCAGCCCTTTAAATGTCATACAGACTAGCCAAGCACTGGGGATTCCTCTGAAATGGCACTAGAAACTCTGGAAGCTGGACCAGATGAGTGTGTAGGTGTGTGTATTTGCATCTTTCTGTATGGTCATCTGAGGGTTGTCATCATTTTAAACAATTCATATGTAAAGTGCAGGCATTACGTTGAGGTCATTTAAAAAAAAAAAAAAGAGTTCATTTTCAGCATGTGGCCATGTAAAGAAATTTAGTGTGTCTGTTTCTGAAAACGTTGTTTGTATTCCATGTAACCAAATTGTTAAACAAGATTTGATGTAATATAATGGCTGTTGTATTAATACACAGGAAATTGGGACGATCAGGCATTCATTTTAAAGATATCAACAAAACATGAGGATTGTGAATTGATCAACTAACCCCTTTCTTCGTCCTTCTTTCTTTCATCTCCTTGTGCGTTCAGCCCCTCTGCGGGAGATCTAGGTCTGACATAGCCTCGGCCGATCGCAGCCTGCATTAGAGGCGGCGGCGTGTGCAGAACAGGATGGCAGCCATGCCGTTCGTCAGTGAGGGAAAGTGTGTTAGCGTGGAGTGGGACTTCTTACAAGGACTTCTGGCCAAACCACCCACCCTGCCCTGGTGAGACTGCTTGTCTTATATTCATATATCATCTTGCATGTGTTGAAACTATGAATATGCATTTATGAATATATTTGTACATGCTTGCTTTCTATTACATTTTAGTTCATTTGTATGTCCAATAAACATGAAAGAAAAAAAAATATATTTACACAAATTACAGCTAGTCCCATGAATGCTCCTTCAAAAAGTGAGTACACAGAAGCTCCTGTGCCACAAAATGTTCATGGATTGTTTTTGATCAAAATGCTCAATTCATAAAAAGCAAAAATCTCACACACAAAAAAGAAACAGAATTTCAACATCAAGTCTTCCTGCCAATCCTCAAAGGTAAGGTACATAAACACCCGCACATCAAACAACATAGCACGGTAAGGCTGAAATACACTAAAACAGAGCGAACATGCATGACTTAGTGTCACTCTCTATGCTCCAGCTTGTGTTTGGTTCCATTAGTGAAACATTAAAGAAATTTCAGTGGAATTATTAACGTCACCTCATCTGTAGGTGGATATAAAACTCAGCAGAATCGATGGTGTCGTATTGATTGTGCCTCTCCAGAGACGTTCTGGTGTAATAACGAGATGTTTTAAAGAGCTCTTTCACACAGAACACGTCTGTTTTACAGGCTGTGAGAGAACACAATACAAATGTTATTAGTAAACTGTTATAAAGAGAAGATTCAAGAGACTCATATACAGATTAAAAGACACATATTTTCTCTCACACACAGATATACACACACACTACTTAAAGATAAGATAAAATTACCTTATTTTTTTTTACCTTCCTGTTCCTGGATTCATGCATGATTTATCAGTATCTATCTCATAAAAAAAATACATTCAACATATTCATTCATCAAAATGTAATGACTTCTATAGACACCTCTATACATCTTCCGATTTTTAGACTACCATGCACATGTGTGTGGGAATAGAATAAGCCCATCCCTTCTCTGATCTCAAATTGGATTTCTGAGAGGGTTGCTCCTTTTATACAACATGTGCAGTTTGACAGTAAAATGAGATGACTCTTTTTTTTTTTCAGTTTTTTTTTTTTAATGAAGCAAGAAGTATTGCAAATGTTTTGAGCATGTTTTGTTTGAGTCTCAAATGTGTTAAAAGCACAAATGCCAAACCATTATGTTAAAATTGCTTTGTTTAAATCAATGTGAATTTTGTGTGATTTTGCAAAACACTATAAATCCATCTTCCACAATTTTTTTTCACAATGGATGACTCAGCCTGCAGTTGTGTTTGGTATTATTTAAGTATTCAATTTAATATTAATAATAATTTTGATCTAGATATATAACAAACTCTGGCTTTAATTATTATGATTATGCAGTAAATCACATCAACATCAGTGGCAGCATATCACAAGTCTTTTAAGTGCTGTAATGTTAATGTATGCTTAATAGTTTTTTTTAAATATTACTGTAATATGCATAACGATTCCCTATTGTACGAGTGCTAGTAATAGAAGAGTCAAAAAGAAAACTACATTACAAAGTAACTTTGCCACAATGGATACATTACAGTGTCCTGCATAACTTTGTAAAGAATATAATATGGTGTTTATACAACATCCAAATCACATAACAATCTATTTCAGAGAATGTATTTGGACTTTTCCTATGAAATGCAGCCACTCGGTTTCATGGTTTGCATAAAACATGGAAGTTTGAAGTTTCTGAATGAGGGATATGCTGTGTTTTTCAAATTTAACCTTTTGTTATAGACAACCCTGTGTAGCAAAGAAAAAAATAATTTTCCAGAATGAGTAAAGCCCCTAAAATGCTTTTTGCTGTCAGTGTATTCATATAAGGAATATATGTATATGCCGTGGTTATGTTAACAGTGTCATTGGAGAATAAAATACTAGAGAAATATACCCTCACAGTAGATTTCACCCTCTAAATATGTTGATTTAAATGTTTTATTTTCTGTTGTTATTGTATGTTTTTAATTCACATATTTGGAGAAATCATCACGCAAAAAACAATGTTCATGACTTTTGACTGTACAGTATAAAAGTGACATTGTGAAGCTCTCACAGTTATCAGAGTAAAAACTCCTTTTATATCTTCATATAATTCCCTGCTACACTAATGCACGTATCCCAGCGTTTCAGTAGTGCTTCGATACCATCAAGGTAGAAAGATTTCTCAGTATGTCAGAGCCATGATCAGACTGCTGTCTGCTTAACATATGAAACGCTGGCCTCTCAGGAACTCGTTTGCCCAAACATGTGGAAATGGCTGGAGCGAGGTCAGGACTGCAAGGTTGGATGTTGGCAAAAACTCCCAGCCGAGTTGGATGTGCAAGTGGTGTTGGTGAATGATTGTGTGTCCAGTTCCCACAGACTCTAATGCGTCTCTTACACAAATTGGGGACAGGTTGTGCATCAGTTTTCAAGGATCAGGTGTTTCACTCAATGAACATTTACAGGAACAACTCCAGTGGAATCTGAGCCACCTCGGGCAGGATCTTCATTCACGGACATGCGGCCTTCAAATGTTTGCACCATTCAAATGTTTTACTGCAGCTACAGTAAGAGTCTCACCACCGTTCCATGCTTTAAAGTCTTCTGTAAATGTCAATTGGTTTTGCACTCATTCACGAGAAAGTTCATTCCAAGTCCAGGTTTGACTTGAACACCTAATATTTTATCAGCGACAAGTGCATAAATACAGTATAATCCTTGCACCTTCATGTTGATTTAAGTCTTTGTAGTGTTAAATGTATAGGTGCCATATTATAGGCATTTATAAGGTTTTAGGTATTCTAGCCCAAAATAAGAAATTATAGAAAGTTTAAACATAATATAACAATGCCACTATATTCTGCAACAGGAAGACCTTTCTCATGTACACAATTAGCAGATACAACCCTTTGGTGTGCTTTTACTTGTTCTTTCCCACACAATAATCTAAAAGCTGGGCTCTCCCCTGAATAGACAAGGAAGAATAAATAACCGTTCACAATCCAGTCAAATCCTGATGACTTAAACAAAAATCCAACCTGTCTATTATTTCGAATCATACAAACGGTGTAGGTTACTCTCCAGTATTTACAAATAAAGCTTTATTGAAGGCTCTTTTTTCTTTTTTCTCTTTTTACGCACACTGTGAGGCACACACGCACTCACACTTCCTTTCTCTTTGAATTCCTCCCTTTTCTCTTTGCTGTTACATATCTACAGCCCCCCAGAATGAGAATCAATGTCACAGACATGGGGTGTGTGTGTGTGTGTGAGGGGGGGGGCATGTCGGCTCTTTCTGCCAGCACAGACACAAATTGTGGAGTCACCGTGACAACATAATTCCCCTCACTCAGGCCCCACTGAGGGCAGCTCGATACCCAATCAGAGTGACAGGCTACCTGGCCTACCTCTCAGATGCTCCTTCTTCTCCATTGATCCCTCAATCAAGACTTGAGGCTTGCTACCCAGGAGGCAGGCTGTTGAAAAGAGGTCAATGTCTATATTCTTTCATAGAATGAATCCCAGAGAACTGATCCAAGACCAGCCTTTTCTGCAGCTTCCTGGTGTAATAATAGTAAGCTCTAACTGACTAGACTGGTCGGAGGTTAGTGCGTGGCTGAAACAGGACATGTCTAATGGAAACAGGCAGTGAACAGGCTGATCGCTCTCTCGCTGCCACTGTAGGTTAGCTCTGCTTTCTCAACCTCGAGCCCCTGACCTGCTCCTGAGTGCCGTACTAAAGAGGAATTGTATTGGTCTGATTTCAAAGCACTAAAAACAGCTGCTGCAACAGCTGGATAGCAGGAGAGGTGTTCATTTTGATACCACATTTTAGTTGTTATTGCTGTCATTGATCTCACTTTGTGATCATTTAGAAATGAATCCAAACTTAAATGAGAAATATACAGTTTGGTGTTGTACATATTTAGGGGATAGCATTTCCATTAAATCATCCTTGAGAATTTAATCAGAAGATGTTCTTGCAACGTTGGTCATGTTGGTCAAAATTTTCTAGCAGTATTTTGTTCACAGAATGTAATATATCTCCCTTTTGCTCGGAATCTAAAGTAGATGACAAGATAGTCTAACAAGATTTTTAAAATTAACTTAGAGATCAGATTGCTTGTTTATTGGTTTGTTTACTTGTATAAATACATAATGAATCCTCATTGCCTTCTAAAGCCTGTAGACATCTCACCTAATACAGTATTTGTTAAATCATTGATAAATCCTGGAAATCCTAAATTTCCTGGAAAGTAAAACAAGCAGTGTTGATCACTACTTACAAATAATTGACCGCCACATGCTGGATAATGATGACACAAATCAAATCTTTATCTTTTAGAGAAATACCCAGGTAGATGTGAAAAGGCTCACTGTACTGGATTCAGAAAAGCTAGTTTATTCTTTTTTAGAGCTTAAATTTTATAATTCAAATAAAACTGCGAACATTTGTCTGAAAATAAATCAACAGCTGTATGATCTCTTCACTCCACACATAGATATAACAAACTAATCAAACACCCACCCCCTCCCCCACTCCCTCCAATCTCTTTTGTATATTCTGATCTTCCTCTCAGTTTACAAAACCTGCGGAAGGAGAAGTCCCGAAATGCAGCTCGCTCACGTCGTGGTAAAGAAAACTTTGAGTTTTTCGAGCTGGCCAAAATGCTGCCTCTTCCTGGTGCCATCACCAGCCAGCTGGACAAGGCCTCGGTCATTCGCCTGACCATCAGCTACCTGCACATGAGGCATTTCGCGAGTCAAGGAGACCCACCCTGGAGCCCCCTGCTGGAAGGGGACAATAACTGCAGTAAGGGTAAGCATGAACTGCAACTCACAATTCTGCGTTTCACAATTTTTTAAATAAAAAACAAAAGTGGAAAAAAACAGTTTTAAAGTTTTAAACATAATGTTTTTACTATTACAAGTGATATAATTATTATTACAAAAACAATTATTATTACAAACACAAACCTAAAAGTGTATGTGTGTGTGCGTATGTGTGTGTTGAAGTATCTGTCTATCTATCTACAATACCAGTTAAGTTTGAACACACCATCTAATTCAGTTATCTTTTCTAATTTTTTTTTCTTTCTACATTGTAAAACAATACTGAAGGTATCCAAAATATGCAATAATCCCCTTTGCACAGTTGATATTGAGGTGTCTGCTCTGTAAAGCCTTTATAACAGCTGGAATCTGAGGTGAGGTTATTTGGTGATTTTCGAGACTGGTAACTCTTTGAAGCAGAGGTAAGTTTTGCTCTTGGTTTTCTGGGATGTTCTTCATGAGAGCCAGTGAAAGCTCCAGTATTGTTCTAGAATGTAGAAAATGAAAACACTAATGAAAAACCATTGAATCAGAAGACACACTTATAAAAAGCTTGAAATTTTATAAATACATACAAAAATATAAATAGACAAATATTTTTGCAAAAAAGAAAAATCAAGAAATCACTGATGAACATACACCTCAATATTATGTGTCCCACTTTACTAATATTCACCTTACATCAAATCTGCTAAACCAAATCTGCTCATCCACTGCAATCAATGTAGTCTTAAACTCCATCGTCCTCCTCACTGGTCAGAACCTGACTATGAGACATTAAGGATTAATAATTCTACTTTCTATTCTATTCTATAATTTCTATGTGCTTACTCGCATTAAGGGAAGAAAAAAAAAACTGTGTACCGCTTTCAGTGAAATATGTTCATTTAATGCAAATATTTGCTGTTGTTATTCACTCTGTGTGCTACAGTGTAGAGAAATGAAGTGTGATGTAAATATTTCAGTGGACTTTTTAGAAGAAAATATAAACAGAAGTTTATAATATCTTCTTAGAAAGATGTCTATGAGGATCTTATTGACAATAGCATCAATCAGAGAGCCATTCACATACGAAAGCACTATTAACAGCAGAGGTGGCTGAGAGCGAGCTCCAGCCAAACTCAATTCTAACATGACAGTGGCAGGCTGTCGATGAATACAAATGCGTTATTAATTTAAATTATGAATTTAAATGGAATAGGCTATTATTGTCTTATAGGTCGCCTGTGTATGTCACTGGGGATACTTTCACTTTAAAAATGGCAGAGAATGTAGAGTGTGGAGATGGAGTTCGGGCACATACACACACACACACACACACACACACACACACACACACACACACTCACAGAGTAAGAAAAGTAATTGAGATTGCGCCACAGGAGTAATCACTTGCAGTCATGCGGAGCTAAATACGGCTCATCTGAAATAATGCATTTACTGGTTCACTCTCAACTTTAGGTGGCAAAAAAATAAATAAAAAATCTAACGCCATTTTTTAGGAACAAATACTGCAGTCAGGTTGTGGTGGGGTTTTTTTTTGTGTGTGTTTGAGGACTCGTTTTTGAGACCGTTTGGCATCATGGGCCCATCCGATACAACTTATTGTTCATTTCATGCTCTGTAAAGCTCATCACAAATGTGAATTGAACAATAGATCTAAGAGCCAATTAGCTGCTTCCTGTGGGTGGATAGTTCCTAGAGCCGGCTGAGTCGGACAAAAGAGGGAGAGCCCTTGCTGAAGCTTGTTAACAAGTGGCCGGACCAGAGGAGTCTATTTATGTGCAACATCTCTGGTTTACATCTCTGTGTGTGATCCTCATTATGTCTGTCGCATTAAAGCTCCACACAGCTGCTACAATAGCCAGGCATTGCTTTCTCTCTCTCTCTTTTTCTCTCACTCCCTCTCTCTCTTTCTCTCTTACGCACATATGTCGTATCTGTGCAAACAAAATGACTGGAGAGCAAGAGACAGCACTCCAAAGGAGGAGGAAATTATCTGTGCAATTTGTAATTACGGACATTAACTATGTAACGAGCAGAGCATAATTGCAAGGGTTTCTTAATTGCTATTATTACAGAGGTGTAACAGCTTAGCTACAATTAGTAGCGCACTTGCATTTGTGTGTATTCCTGTATTTGTGAAAGAGGGAAACTCGAGTGTGAGACAGTCTGTCTGTGTGTGTGCGTGCGTGTGTGTGTGGACGATTGACTAAAAACACAATGTAAGCTAACAGTGGTGGCTCACTTATCCTCATTATCACATACCTACCAACACTTGATCTCACTGAATTGGGAAGCCACGCTTAAAGAGCCAAAACCAGGACCGCATGTTCTCAGTCACTATTAGAGCATGCTGTGTTTCATGTAGACGCAGGGACAGAGGAATGGTTCCAGCACTTAGGGGGCAAAATTTCATCACCAGGCATACTGTCAAATCAGCGTAGCACTTGGCCTATTTCAGTAATTTAGTCGAACACAACAGTAGAATGGCTTATTGTTTACTGACACAACAGCAAACATATTTTTTCATGTTAGTGTTTGGCTAAAACACAGGCTAATACATAAGCTCAGATTTAACAGATTTATGGACTAGCAAAAGCTATTATTTCAACTACTGAAAATCAGTATTCTACGACAGACATTATTGTTCTTCCTGAAGCTTATTTCCTTGTAAATCACATTCGGATAATTTCTTTGTCCAGTTCAATGTCCATTATATGGATATGGAAAGCAATGCAAAAAGATGCTTGTAATAATCTTATAATGATCCAAAAGTAAAAAAAAAATAATAAAAAAAGTATATATAAAATGGTTGTCAATGTTATCGCATGTGATTAATCTAGCAATTTTAACATGCTATTTTTTAACGCAAATTAATTACATGACCAATTTTGACCCTAATGGCTTCCCATAATGACAGCATGGTTACCTAGGTGTGTGTGATAATGACATGTTTAACACAGATAATGTGTGCTAAATGAAAAGTTTCATTATAAAAAGCTTCTAGATAGAAGTTTGGACAAAATCAAAGTTGTGTGCTTGAGCTACTTTGAAGGTGAACTATTTTTACAAGAATACATTAAATGTAAGCTGTGGGAGTGGGGACTCAAGTGGCTAAAGCTCTAGGGTGTTAATCTCCGATCTAAAGATCTGGGTTTTAGGTTCGGTGGGTTGCTACACCTCATATTACTCATTCAAGAGGTGGGACATTTGGTAAATATCAATTTTTAAGATATTATAAAACTTTATAATCTGTTTCTTATAACCAGTTCGTCAAGTATTTCTTTATTCCATCACTTCACATTTATAACACAAGTAAATCTGAGTATTTTAAAATTGTGATTAGTCGTGATAATAACACAGAATATGACTACGATTACCTAGATTAAATATATATATATAATTGCGATTACATAGAAGATAAAAATATAGAAGTGCCTATAGCAACCGTGGTCCAAATGTGAACCCAGCAAAGTATTTCATTAGCCCAAACTTCTTGGGAAGTTATTGTAGCAGAGCATAAGAACAAACGATAAACCTTCACAGTTCGTCAAGGTTTCTAAACATGAGCCAGCTTAGCTTTTCTAGCAGATCCAATGTTGTGGCTTTTTCTTAAATTATTTATCTGAAGACAGGGCTGAAGACATTAGGTCAGAAAGGGGAAAGTTTTCCCAAACTTTCATTAGTATTTCATTTTATTTACTATCTCTGGTCTGATTGCTAAATCTTTGTTCGGTTTGTTTAAAAAAAGAAACAAAGAGAGAGATGAAAACATAATGTGCAAAGACGAATGAACAAAAAATGTCATATTTGTCTACGGTGTAGGTCAAAAGTGGTAACCTAAAGTGGCACCACTATGAAACAAGATGTCTAATTTATAGTCATACACTTATTAATAATTGTTAAAAATTAAAGGGGGTAAGTTGCTGCCATTCAATCATGTTACTTGCTAATGCAATCTTTGTTGAGGAGGAAAATATATTTAACTTGACCAGGGCAAATTTTTGGAATATAGTTTGACCCTTATGAAAACAAAAATACAAATTGTAAAATCCCCCAACTTTTCATGTGCCCGCATTCTTCATATTGTAAACCTGTTTCTACTTGGCTGCATTTGCCTGTTGAAGTGTGATAGGCTTTTTTTTTTATGATGGAATAACCCTTCTGGGCAGCACAATATTTTATTATTTCATAATAATGTTGCAACATCTGCCTATTTCTCTAAAATCTTGACATTTGTGGTGCTGAGGTGCATAGACCCCACCTACGACTGCAGTAAGATAAAGAAGGTAGGATTTAAGCTGATATGGGCATTATCCCACGCTGGTAAGTGCACTTGGGTACTTGCACACTGTGGTGATGTATTGTGATGTAGTGCATGGATTTGCCAGCAGTGTAGTATATAACAAATGGGACAGTCCTGATGAATTCTTTTCATTCTCCAACCTCAGCTTGATAAATTGTACCAATCGTTCTGTTACTTGTACACATTAGGCTCTTAATTATCGACAGTGTAACATATAGATCATATTGGATAGTTTGAGAAAGCCAAAGTAAAACCTACTGTAATGCAATGTACAGTAATGAAAAGTCAGTCTGTATTTTGAGTGTTTTGTTAAACTTATATGGTATGAAAGCTAACAAAGTCCAGTTATCAGAATGCAGATAAGATTGTGAATTATGGTCCCAAAACAAAGCTGTGCTTTCATCACAGAAATCTTTTTAGGAACTTAGGAACATACAGAATGTTTCATTTAAGTAAACAGGGCCACCTTTAATTTCTGTGTTACTATAAAATACAGCTTGATAATAGGTATTTTTTCTGTGAGAGGCTGGAGTGGAGCTTGCTCATTGGTCAAATGCAAGTTTCATACACTGCCAAATTCTCTATTTTGGCATTTAAAAACTCTGCATAAAATTAATTACTAAAGCAATCTAAAGCATCTTGAGATCCTGAGTGGCACATCACAACCTGGATACTTTAAAATATTTCTGCAGCCCTTTTATAAACATAAAAATAAAAAAAAAACATAGCAGGTTTTTGTTTTTACATGTGCGTTTAGTTTAAATAAGGAATAAAATTGTTGATTAAAAAAGTTGATTATTTTCCCATAACAGCATATTCTGAAGTATTTTGTTTTTCCTCATCCCCTTCTTTTTTTTAAATAAATGAATTTATTTAAATCCATTTTTGATTACAAGGAGCTGAACAACAGAAATCATTACCATATCAAAAAATTGATAGATTTTAATCTGTTTATTCTGGGTGTCTGCAATGCAAATCCCTGTACAAGTTGTTAAACTCACAGGTGGCTTTATTAGGAACACATCAGGTACACCTGCTCTTTCATGCAATGACCAGGAAAAAGACAATTTCTTTAAACGTTCCCTGATTCTGTGCCCACTATAACCTCCAATTCTTGTTCTTGGCAGACAGGATTGGAACCCAATGAGGTTTTCTGCAGTTGTAGCCCACCCAGCCAACCCAGTGCTATGCATTCAGAGATGCTCTTCTGTTTACCGGGGTTGTAAAAAGTTCTTACAGTATTTGAATTAATATAGGCCTCATGTCATATGACCATTCTATAAACAAGGCCTTTATGCTTGCAAAACTTTTATTTTTATTTTTATTTTGCATCAATCCGCATTACGTCTAGAAAAAGTCCCAGAAGAGCAACAGTTTCTGATATGCTCAAATGAGCCCCTCTGGCATCAAAACCATGCCACGATGAATGTCACTGATGACAGTTTGATGTAAATATTAACAGAAGCTTTTGACTTCATGAATCTGCATGAATTTATGCACTGCAATGATACCACATAATTGGGTGTTCTCTGATTGGATAAAATGCATTGAATGACGAGGTGTACAGAAATTCCTATTAAAGTGGCACTGAGATGTATATTTTATTATCCCAATCAACATCCTACACAATGAAGAACAGCTTCAAACACAAAGGGTTACATATCTGTTGTACTGCTGCTTGTGTTGTGTTATTTGTTCATATACAAAATTATCATCAGCCTGCACCTCAATGCTGGTGCAAACCAAAAATACTTACAGGAACTGTGTAGTTCTTGTTCAGAACTTGTTTCCCTCTTGAAAAGATTCGAGGATATCAATATAAATCCACCATTGTCAATCATTTTTAACTTTAGTAATTTTGGGTGAAGTATTCCTTTAATTTAGCTCATAAGTATGTAATTACACTTTGCTCTTGGCCTGACACAGTGGAGGACCATGACAGAGCACAGCTGAGAGGGGACTGAGTGTGATGCATGGCTGTAATTCCACTGCAGGAATGTGGAATCGGGTGCAGCATAGCCCCGGTAGTACCCTGGGGGGGTGATGGGTGTAGCGGTATCCCCATCAACCTCATCACACACACACACACACACACATACACGCACAAGCAGACACACAGACACACGCACACACACACTGGCGTGGTGGGAGGGGGCAGAACGAGTGCAGCAGAGAGAAGGGGAAGGCGGGCTGGGGACTGGCTTTTGTCTGCTTCCCACGTTTCAAAGCCAGTCTTGAAAAATGAATAGACAGAGGAAAATCAATTGCTTGACCTTCACACGAAGTGAGAGAGAGAGAGAGAGAGAGAGAGAGAGAGAGAGAATGTGGAAAGATAGTTAAGAGCAAGATTGGAGGATAGATGAGTAAGATAAGGGGGAAAATATTGTCTAAGGTGTCTAGAATCTTGTTTGTTCTTTTTCCTTTATGTTCATCATATGTTCATGTGGATGTTTATTAAATAATAACAAGATTATGATTCAGGATTGTTTTCTCTCAAAATTCTCAAGACATCTCCAGAAGGTTTACATGAAGTCATTTCTGAGAGTAAAATATATTCTTTAGTAAAGTTCCAAACAAGTATAAGCTTGTCATATAAATTTCTATATACTGTAATTTTCCCACTGGTCTGATTAGCTGAAAAAATCGCTTGTCACATTGTGCGTCCTGGTGTCAGTCTTGTAGATCGTATTTAAGTCATAGAATTGCATAGAATAGATAGAAAAATGCATGCTTTTTTTCTTGGTGTATTTTCCCTTAGCATACATAGTTCACACAATATACAACATACTTTGATATGATTAAATCAAAATAATAATATAAACGCTAATTTTAAGAATTATTTAGTTCATATATCGTGAACCAATCCACAAATGATCTTTGCTCTCATTTCTATTCAGTCACAGCATTTTGTGTACATCACATGCAATGCTCTGGAACTGTGAAATGAAAAAAAATCTCCATGTTACTCTTAAATCACAGCTGATCACATGATTAACTAATGCCACCCTGAGAGAGGGCATCTCTCCAAGCCTTCCTCATTCTCCTTAATTTTACACACTTTCTAATAACACAAATATGTCATTTGTGTATTGATATCTAATAGTAGTATTGATGGTAATCTGTGACTTTTAAGCTTGGGTATACAGTCATGTTCAAAAGTTAGTACCCCCTCTTTTAATTCTGTGTGTGTTTGTGCAAATTATTAAATAGGTCAAATTAGAGAATTACTAAGGTTATACTGAGTATCAGAATTGCGGCTGTTAATGGATTTGACAAATTTTCCAACATGCATACAATACTAAATGGCATGACAAGGATCTTACACTGTAACACAGGACATAAATTACAGCTTAACACAGGTCTTAGGCAAATGCAATGTCAGACAAACAACCACATAAATTTTTTTCACCTCCAATTATTTGGTTAACAAAAATGATTACCCAAAAATATGTAGGTAATATTTAGTGCCTTACTTCTTCCACAGCATTTAAGAGGGTAAGTTGCAGTGCAGCCATGTGCTGCTGATCACCAACCCTTGATTAATTGATAATCAGGAGGTGTACAGACCTTTATAAAAGCAGAAGTTTTGGCGGTTTGCCAGTTTGTAGCATGCAGGTATGTGTTAACACAATGCCAAGAGGGAAAGACATAAGTCATCATCTTATAGAAGCAATTGTTTCTGCCCATCAATCTGGAAATGGTAATAAAACCATTTCCAAACAATTTGGAATTCAATGTTCTACATTGAGAAACTTTATTCAAGTCCATCAAGACAGTTGCCAGTGTCCCAGCATATCTACCCCAAGAACTATGTCTCAGACCCTACAGGCCTCACTAAGCAGGTTAAATGTTATAGTCCATGCATGACAGCACAAGTATAAGAACACTGAACATGTACGGTTTGTTTGGAAGGGTTGCCAGGAGAATGTCTCTTCTGTCTAAAAAGAATATCAAAGCACAACTGAGGTTCATAAAACTTCCTCTGAATAAAACACAAGGCTCCTTTTTTTTACCTCAATGCACAGTGCCATGTTTTGGGAAACAGCAGCATTACAGCAGAAATACCATACACATTATCAAGCACGGTGGTGGAGGGTTTATGATTTGGGTTTTGCAGCCATAGGGTCTGGACAGTCAATAAGTACAGTAGACTACAAACTCCTCTGTATACCAGAGTATGGTCAAGGCAAATATGAGATGAGATCGAGGCAATGTGATAGACTGATAACATCATACAGAATACAATTACTTAAAGTTATTGCTGCTAAAGATTAATATACAATTATTGAATCATGTGGGTACTTAGAATTGGTCACATTTTTGGCTACATTTTGTTAAATAAATAATAGCACAGTGAAAAAGTTATATGCTGTTGTTCGTCTGAAGGTGGTATTTGACTAATACTGTACCAAGACCCGCTAAGATCGGATGATTTGTATTATGTTTTACACAAAACACATAGAATTAAAAGACAGGGTACCAACTTTTGAACATGACTGTAGGACCAGACTTAGTACTTCTAACATTTCTACTTGTAATAATTTGTATGAATTTAACATAAACCTACAGCATTTATGATTATTAATTTAATTTTATTTAATTTTATTTTTTTTTACAAAAAGATCAGTTTTTAATCAGAGTGAACTCATTCGTAAGGTATAATTAAAATTTTAATTGCTTAGGTAAAAGAAAAGTAAGCTTTGGTAATTACAGTAAGAATTGTGCACCTTCCAGTGGACATTCATGAAGCACTTTAAAGCTTTTACAGTATCTTACACATTTAGCCCTTTTAACGTTGCATGCACTTACATTAGCACATACTCCTGCACAAAAAGTCATATAAATTATATAACATGCCCGCCATCAACTAAAAAAACAGCTCTACTTGTAAATCTTAACTGATTTTGTATTTTCAATAAAATACCAATCATCAGCTGATAACTGGTCAGATACTGATACCCTATCAGTAAGTAAGTTGACTCCCTCAACAAGCCTCTTTTGCTGAAATATGACACTATATGTCCTATGGTAAAGTGTAAGACCTGGTTTGTAGCACGCAGGTGTGTGCATGTCATTCAATATTGTATGCAGGTTGGAGAATTTGTCAACTCCATGAGCAGCCTGAATTCTGATACTCAGTATAAGCTCAAGGTATAATTATCCCTAGTTTGACCTATTTAATCATTTGTATGTTCATCTTAAAGGCTCAGCCATGCATCGGGTGGCAATTTTAGCTCAGTGATTAAAGATCTGTTGAATTCCAGGAATTCTTGGATTGTATCAGCTCTCACTTTTCCATTCTCTCAAGGTGCTCACAAGTGCTGCTGCACTCTGGGAAATCCCATTGAATGTTGCTATGACTGAATTCTGGCAATGAGCCAAAATATACACACACAAAAAAAACATGCTAGAAAGAAATTGACATAAGCCTAATCAATTCAGCTTGTAATCAAATTCTGGCTGTCTTAATGCCTTGATGTTCCTGTGCCGCAGTCCAAATGAAATCTTCAAATGCAATTTTCTCCCTTTTGCGGGGGAAAGGTATGACTTCAATTGGGGTTCAGATGCATGCAAGAGAGCAACATATTACAGTTCACAAAACGTCTGTAGAACAGTAAACGCACTATATATATTTGCTGTTATAAAAACCTCCATTCTTCTTGGAAGGTCTTCCGTTCGTTTTTTTTAAGCCTGGATATTTTGGTTCATTCAACCTCAAAAGCATTATAGAGGTCAGGCAAGGACGTGCAGTCGATGTTCCAATTCGTCCCAAAGATGTTCAGTGAGGTTGCAGACAGGGCTTTGTTTTTTGTCTTCATGGACCTGAATTTGCACAAAGAGGAACTGTGATACTGGAACAAGTTTTTCAGTAGTTGCACTGAAGGGAACTTATAAAGTTATGGAAAACAAAGACATTTTATACAAATATTGTCATAGGTGTAATGGTCAGGTGTCCACATACATTTGGCCATTACATTTAAATGTGATTTTAGAGGCTCCACTTTAAATTACTACTTCTAGGCCATATAAAAGGTTTGTACTTTATTAAAATTGACTCATTTAAGACAGCCATCTGTGGCATCTTTCATCCTGGTGAAGTTTCTTCACCCACAGACCTGATGCTGTATATGAATTACTTTGGAATGCTCAGAATGTTGAACGTAAGTTTGATTGTTTAATCTCATTTTGCTCTTTGAATGGACTTTCCCTCTCAGTCTCTCTGCGCTGCTTCTGACTTTCATACACCCCCACCCCTCCCACCGCCAGCCCCAAACACACACACGCTTTAGATGCCCATCTTCCCCTAATGCTCAGCGTTTAAAGTGGCAAAGGCTTTTAAGGGACGTTAATTGCACTCAAATTATGTTCGACCGCATAAGGAGTGAGTTTACGATGGAGAGAGAGAGAAAAAAGGGGAGGGCAAGAAGGGTGGCTGAATGAAAGCATAATTGCGCCAGAGAAGGACGTTGTGACTAGAGTCTCCATCTCTCTTTTCCTTTCTCTCTCTCTCTATCAGCCTCTTTCTGTCCCTATAGTGTGTGTGTGAGGGGCGGGGGGGGGCGCTGGGGGGAGGTTAGGGCATAATGAGCACCTCCCTGTAAAGAAGTTGCCAGGGGATCAGTCTGCGATTCCTATCAGCCAACTAGATTGAGCAAACTTAAGTGAAATAAAAGGCCAGTGTCACAGTTCCCATAGTAACCTCCTAACTTGGTTAATAGGATCTGGGCTAGAGGAAGGGTGAGAGAGAGAAGACAAAGTCATATGGAAAAGAAGAAAGGAAAGAAACGAAAGAAGCACATAAGGAAGGAGATATTCGCTATAGTTTACTATAAGGTTACAACGCTTTTTCTACCACATCTGGTGGTAAAACAATCAGATCAAATAAAATATGTATTGGTTATTATTTATGTTTTGTTACTATTTTTATTACCTAAATTGCAAAAGATGATTTTGTGCAGACATAACTTAAGAAAGTATATAGTACCATAGCTGCGATACATCACACAATTCACACATCATATCAAACCTTTCTGTATCTCTATCTCATACTTCATTAAAGTTTGAATCAGTCTCGGTTGTGTTTACTGTAGAAACAAATCCATGGTGTTCTTTTATCTTAAAAGAGAAGGAATAGCCTTGTTCATTTCAAGAAAAAGCTCCTTTATAGTTGACCCATCCTAATCCTCTTCATCATCATCATCGTGTTGATTTACATCATTATCATTGCCTCTGTTGTTGGTCGTCTTTCGGTCAACAGAGGCTCATCCATCAGTCAGCTTTCACGACTTATCCTCACCTCTTTATTTGTTATGTTAAGGCAGCGTTGCTCATAGCCGCAGCCCAAACTGCGTGTTTAGATCAAGGGTGCCTGAGAGCCAGAATGGGAACAAGCAGTGCTCTGTATAGCACACCCCTCTGTACACACATCGAGGCTATCCTGGCCTGGGTGTGAAGCCCCCTTTTGAGGCCTCTGAAAGGACCAGACTCATTGATATTCCTGTTCTCTGTTGAGGAGGGGGACATCCAGTCTGACACTATGGCTTTGTCCGACAGTCGCTCCTGTGCTGGATTAAGGAGTATAAATGTGCATCTGTGTGTGTGTGTGTGTGTGTGTGTGTGTGTGTGTGTGTGTGTGTGTGAGGAAGACATCCTATCTTCTAGCGAAAAAATATCATAAATGTTGGCAGTATCAAAGAAGCAGCAAGAAGCACACTGTCATCCTGCACTTTGCAATACACACAAACACACACACACACACGCACACACATGCACACACATGCACACACCATTATGCTGCCTGCTGTGGAGACAGAAGCAAAGACAGAGTTAACACTTTGTAAATGAAAGGAGAAGCTTGCTTGTAAATGTTACTTGTCTGATTTTCCAATTTGTTTGCAGTGTCATGTCAGACACCCCACTGCAGCAGGAGGCTGAATAAGCATCTGTGTTTGTCATCTCCGTTAACTACGCTGACTTTGAAATCCGTTGGATATCCTACTGTGTGTAGATGTGTGATGTACAATGGAGATGCTCTATTATATTTAGAACAGTGGTTCTGTTATCTAGAAAATAGGAATTGATGGACTCCAGGAGACTCTGCGATATACAGTACTGTGCAAAAGTCTTAGGCACCATATTATATTCTGTACCAATTTTGTTATATATGTTTATCGTGTCTGCATAACTATGTACAAAATCATTCAGTATTTCCATATATAACTTAAAAATTAATAAATAAATAACATTACAGGAGAATATATGC